>NW_004624822.1:645104-661798 GCF_000247695.1 Heterocephalus glaber | reverse complement strand
CATTATATAAAGGTACAATTCCCAATGAGAAATGTAATTGTGTTGTATACCTACAATGTACCAATAAAAGAATTTAATAAAAAAAAAAAAGAAAATTCCAAAAAAGCTAAAGGATATAGGAACAAGACAACACCGTGAGCAATCAAATTCAGATTATAGGCCATTCTACAAAGCAAGTAGCTTCAACTTTTCAGAGTCAGTATCATGGAGAAATACAAGCAGGTGACTGTTTTATGTTACGTAGAAGAGAGTAAAGGGAGGTGGCAGCAGCAAGATGATGGACTCTCTTCGTTCATTGTTCTCTGGAACACAATTCTCAACACCTACAACTTAGAGGAAGAGAGCTTTATTCTAGCTCATGTTTTCAGTGCATAGTCAGCTAGCTCCAAAGCAGGAAGGGCATCGTGGAAAGGTCTCAGCCAGGGGAAGCTGCTCATCTCATGGTGGCCAGGAAATGGAGAGAAGCAAGGAGCTGGGAAGGGAGATGCACCCTTCTAAGTCATGCCTCCAGTGACTCACCTTTTCTGACCAGGCCCCACCTCCCAATAGCACAGTTAGCTATAAACTCATAATCCAATCGCCTTCCAAAAGCCCTGCCTCTGAGGACATGAAGCTTTAGGGGACAACTTATATCTACAGTTCTATTCCCCTTCCTAAAGCACTGAAAAACAACCACAAAGAAAACATAAAACAAGTAATTTTCAGTACCAAGGAACCCACTAGGATGGTTAAAATTTTTTAAAAAGGAAAAACTAGTGTTGGAGAGGATGTAGTGTAAGTAGCACCCTAATATGCTGCTGGTGGGAATGTGAAGTGGCCAAACTTGTGAAACAGATTGGCAGTTTCTCAAAAGCTAACCATAGCTTTATAATCTGATCCAGCAGCGAGTCCACTCCTAGGTAGATAGCAAAGTATCTGCAACCAGGAATTCAATCAGATATTTAGACATCAGTGTTCACTACAACATTATGCACAACTAACCAAAAGGCAGAAACAACCCAAATGTACACTGAATTAGTCAGCTTTTCGTTGTTATGATAAAATATCTGATTTTATTTTTTTTGGGTTTTTGTGTGTTTTTTTTGGTACCGGGGATCGAACTCAGGTCCTTGTGCTTGTGGGGCAGGCGGCGGAACTACTGAGCTAAATCCCTGGCCCAAAATACCTGATTTTAAAAACCTAAGGGTGGAAAGATTTATTTTGGCTCATGATTTCAGAGATTTCAGTCTATGGTAAGATGTTTCTATTGTTTCTGGGTCTGGGGGTAGACAGAACATCATGGCACAAAGGATGACAGAGGAAAGCTGCTCACCTCATGGCAGAAAGAAGAGAGGGAGGAAAGCAAGGTGAGAGAGGAGAGCAGAGAGAGTGAGAGAAAGAATCATAATAACCAAGTGTAATGTGCAATTCTTTACTAGTACTTGTTTTCAAAATAAAAAACCATAAAATATACTTTGGACAAGTGGGTTAAATTAAATAGGGACAGAACAGCACATGTTACCATGTAATTGTTAATCTTATTAGGTGTGATAATGGTGCTGTGGTTATGTAGAAGATCATATTATTCTTAGTAAATACATGCTGTAATGTTTAGGGGCTATAATATTTATAACTTACAAATGATGACACTCAAAAGAGCTCTGTGTGTGTGTGTGCGTGCGTGCGTGCATGTGTAGAGAGAGAGAGGGATAGGGAAAGCAAATGCAGCCAAACATCAGCAACTGTCAAATCTAGATAAATATAGCTATTAATTGCAGTATTGTCTTTTTTGTATATTTAAACAGTTTCATAAAAATAAAAGAAACAAAAGTAACATCTTAAAATTCATACCACTCAACTTCCCAGAAATACTCCTATGTATTAATGTGTTGGTTTCAATCCTTTTAGCCTTTTTTCTATGTATAAGAAAAAAGTATTCCTTTTTTAGCTCAGCAGCACCACGCCTGCCTCACAAGCAAAAGGTCCTGAGTTTGATCCTCTGTACCATAAATAAATAAATATTATGTACTGCAATTGTGTACTAATAGAAATAATAATTTAAAAAAGAAAAAAGTATCCCTTTAAGCAATAACAAATGTATATTAGTATATATTGTTTTGGTTTGGGTTTTTTTTCTGGTACTGGAGATCGAACTTAGGATCTTGTGCTTGCAAGGCAGGCATGGAGCCACTAAGCTAAATCCCCAGCTCATATTAGTATATATTGTATATTGGTATCTATTAGTCTACTAAGCCAACAATGTTTATTTGAGTATATCTTACACAGGCCAGATATAAAAATGAATATTATGAATGAAAAAAATGAATAAAATGTTCCCTGAATGTACGATGTGAATCCAGTGAGCCTTATTTTTAACTATAATTTTAAAAAATATCATATAAAAGCAGACAAATGGCAAAACTGTTAATTTCCAGTAACTGCATTATAATTGAGGGGCACCCTCATGAGCTATTCAAATTTGATAAAGCTGTTGTCGGCATTTTTAATTTTTGCTGTTCCTTCATTTAACAAGTATGTATTGTCTACACTATAGTGCTAGGTGCAATAGCAGCAGAATTGTACAAGACACCAACTGTCTGCTTCTCTGAGGCTTACTCTGGTACAGGATCTTAAAAGCACATGTCCTGACAAATCTAGCCACTGGTGTATTCCAGGAGGGGATCTGGGAGGAAGCGGCGTTTAAGGTGAGACTTGCTGGATGACAAGGAGTTAGTTACACTGGATAGACAGCTCTGGTGTTAAATTGCTGAGGGGTCGGACGAGCAAGTCGCCTAAACCTCTCTGTGCCTCAGAGATGATGTTGTTAGGATTAAATAATAGATATCAGGACTTAGATCCATGACTGACCCATGACACCTACATTTATTGAGCACTTGTGATTACTGCTACAGTATTTTAATAGGAGCACAAAGTACCGGGCTTGATGCCCAGGTTACAGCAAAAGAGAAGAGAGAACCAACATGTGCCCTTGGTGTCCTCCTCGTCCAACTTTTTGTACTAAAATAAACCTCTCTTCCAAATATAAAACACAGTATAGAAAATGTACATTAAGATATTCATACTTTTTGTTCCTTCCTATTTTTGCCACCTCCACCCGTCTGAAAGCATTTTCCCGAAGCTCCCCCGTGCATAGCGACTAAAGCCGCTGCAGAGCGAGGGTGAGGACAGCGAAGGACTCCGGTCAGCCTTGGAGCCCCGCCTCGGCCGAGCGCACGTCCCAGCATGCCCCACTCTGATTGGTCCTCCCTTCCAGCTGCCCGGCATCCCTGTAACCAATCGGTTTAGTGCTTGTTGAGCGGCGACAGCAACCGTCGTACACAAGGTGCTGGAGAGGCTGGCGAGAGCGTAGTCGGGCCATGAACTTGGGGTAAGCCAGGGCAAGGCAGATGGTCGTCAGCAGAGAAGGGGGTGAGACTGCGTCGGGGCCTGGACTCTTTGGCGGGGAACCTTCTGGAACTGCGCCCCCTGCAGCGACAGAGCCTGTTTCCCCGAGGTAGAGAAAAGTGAGGGGGATGTGTCGGCCTTTACGACCTCGCAGACCTCACTTTTCACCCCGTAACTCACCTTAGAAACTCCGCGACGGCCTTTCAGCGCGTCGTTACCTGGGGACGAGGGCCGGCGAAGCGTGGAGGAGGGGAGAGAAAGGAGGGCGGAGGGAGTACCTGGAGGGAGAGCATTCCTGGCTTAGACCCGCGCTTCTGGGCGACCCTGGCCTTCGGAGCTGAGCAGAGTATTGGAGCACCCAGATTTCTTTACCGCCTGCCAGGCAAGGAGCCCCGGCCTCCCAAGTGATCAGTGTACGGTATTATCAGGTGCGCATCAAGTAGAGGTTGACTAATACAAGTCTGTGGCGTGCTTTTCGTCGCTGAGAAGTTTAATGTTTTAGGAAGATAAAAAGTCACCAGACCCAGAGCTAACCGCACATCATTAAGCAACTAAATGTTATGTACTACAATATGAGGATTTAAAAATAAGTCTGCACCTCGAGGAGTTTAGAAATGGAGTGCAGAACACATACCTTGCAGTTTCATTGAAGGTCTTTCTTTTTTTCTTTTTTTTCTTTTTTTTTTTGGCGAAGTTTCACCAACATAAATACAAACTATTTATAACCCTGCAATGGGTAGAGCTTATAACCTATCCCTTTTCGTATTTTACCTTTAATAAGTACATTGAGATAATTTGATTTCCCTTACCTGAGCAACACCACAAATTTCGCGCTCCTCGTCAAAACTCTCCCGACCTCTCCCTAGACTGTTGGATTTATTTACTCGTTTATTTTATTATTAGTGTATGTTTGTGATACATAATAATCACCTTCTGGAATTAGTACATATACTATCGCATCAATCATTTTCTTCTTCCACTCCCTGCCTTCCTGTCTACTCCCCTTCCTATTCCCACAGTCTACCTGTTTCCTTTCATCTATCTTTAATTTTGCTCTTTAAATTATTTATAAGTTGAGCTTCTCATTTAACAGAAACCATATCATATTTAAGCTGTGTGCATGATTTATTTCACTTAACAGTATGGTCTCAAGATGCATTTATTTTCCTACAAATGACTCAAGTTTATTCTTTATGGCAGAGTAGTACTCCATAGTATATAAATATCCCATTTTCTTTATCTGTTCATCTGTTGATGGACAATAAAGGCTGCTTCCAAGATATAGTGCTATGAACATGCATGTGGATGTATCAGTGTAATATGATGTCTTTAACTCTTTGGAGAAGATACTTAGAAGAAGAATAGATGGGTCAAATGGAATTTCTATTTTTAGTTTCGTGAAATCTCCACATTTTTAGTTTCTTGAGATTTCCACAGTGGTTGTACTGATTTACATTGCCACCAACAATGTAAAGTGCCCCCCCCCCCGCCTCCTGCATCCTGCATCCTCACCAGCATTTGTTATTTGATTTTTTGACCCTAGCCATTCTTTCTTGAGTGAGATGGGATCTCAGTGTTATTTTAACTTGGATTTCTCTAATGACTGGAGGTGGTGAACATTTTTTCATGTATTTATTGGACATCTCAACTTCTGAGAAGTGTCTGTTCATTTCAGTTACCCATGTTTTGACTGAGTCCTTTATTTTGGCGATCTAATGTTTTTGTGTTCTTTATATATTCTAGCTATTAGTCCTCTGAGGAGTAGTTGGCAACATTTTTTTCCCTCTCTGTAGGTTGTCTCTTCACTCTTGGTTGTTAAAAAGCAGAAGCTTTTTAAATTCCATGTAGTCCCATTTATTGATTATTGGTGTTATTTCTTGTGCAATTGGGGTTCTGATCAGAAAGTCTATGCCTATATCTTAAAGAATTTTACCTATCCTATCTTCTAGCAGATTCAGTGTTTCTGTTTTAATATCTAGGTTTTTAATTCATTTTAGTTTGATATTATTATAGGGTGAGAGATGGGCTTCTTGATTCATTCCTCTGCATGTGGATAGCCAGTTTTCCCAGCACCATTTGCTAAAGAGGCTAGTTTTTTTCCAGCAGATATTGTTGGCCCCTTTGTCAAGAATCAGGTGGCTGAATGTGCCTGGGGTTGCATCCTCAGTTATGTTCCATTGATCCACATGTCTGTTTTTGTGCCAGTACCATGTTTTTTATCACTATAGCTTTGTAAATATAACTTGAAATCTGGGATTGTGATTCTTCCTACTTTGCTCTTGTTGCTCAGGATGGCTTTAGCTACTGTGGATCTCTTCTGGTTCCATATGGTTTTAGGATTGTTTTTTCTAGTTCTGTGAAATAGACTGCTTGGATTTAATTTCATCTCTTGGCCTTCACTTTTGTTCCTGTAATTTGTATTGACACATATTTGAGGTTTTTTTCTTGTAAGACAGTGAATTATAGTAAGGACTGCTACTTTCATTTTCAGTACTTTTTATTTAGGCACTTAACAAATGTACAATTGTTGGGCAGTCCCTACTGTTCATTTATGCTTGTGCTTTAGACATGCACATATAAAGTATCCTATTACTGTGTGTGTGTGTATATATATATATATATATAATCATGTCATAACATATAAAGTATAGCATACAAAGTTTATTGTAGATACATTGTTGTGATAATAACAAGAGTCACTGGATGTGAATGTGTATTTGAAATATGCAAAATAAGTGGGACCATATACTTAGCCGGTTAGTAACCTTTGTGACATCATTATAGTCTGGTGTTCCAGCTCTCCACAGAATGTGTTAGTTGTGAGAAACTGATGAAATGATATATATGACAGCATCTTTACCTAGCTGAGGGGTTTTGGTAACCGCATCCTTTTTTTTTAGTCTGGAGTTATGAATTAAAGGGTGATATGTAGCTGAATTAATTAATTAGTTAACAATAACAAAAATGAAGTTTCAGGTTAAAAATAACAGTATCTTGTATTATCGAAAAGTTTCAAGAAAAAAATTTCTCCCTGTAATTTTTTTCCTCTCTCTTGGGTTGAAAACCATCTTAAATTAAGACTACCTTGATATATACAAGATTCTTACAAAAATTCAAAGGAATGGTTTTACTTTCAAGGTTTAAATGAACATGATGTTTAAAATGATAATTTTCTTTTATATTGCAGAGATGGTTTAAAGCTTGAAACTGAATTACTGAATGGAAAAACCAAGCTAATACTATCTCCGTATGGTATGCTGTGTTACTGGAACTTCAAAATGTTAACTTAAATTCCTACATAAAGTTTATAGTCATTTAACAGACTTTTTGCTTGTAATTGAGTGGTATTTAAATGATACTTTGAAAAAAGCTGTTTTCCCAAATTAATTTAAATTTACTTTTAGTCACATAAAGTCAAATTACATCATTGCTTACTACTGTAATTATTCAGATTTATGAAGTTTAATGTTGCATTGTATTTCATGTATACTTTTATTTGGTTTTTATATTTGTATATAGTATTGCCTAATGCATGACATAGGTGAAATTTAGGTAATTACATTCTTTGCATATAAAGAACGTATTGTTTGAATGAATTAAATTTATAGTGAGACTACAGTTGCTAAAGTCATGTTTAGTATTAGTTTTAAAATTCAGTATTCTTGGTCATCTTCTTCAAGGTTCCGCTCCCCACCTGTTTATCTTTCTTTACCTTGGAAAGATAATGATATAAACAAATATGCAATAGAAATAAATACAGAAGTTGAACCGTACTGTAAAAGTTGGAACACCGAGGCAGGATTAAAAGTTAATGCACTGATTAAAATTTTCTTTTGTGATTCCTTTTGGTTTACAGATTAGTAATTTATTTTTTCTTTTGTAGAACATAAGTCAAAAATTTCTGTGAAGGTAAGCCAAATGACTTTGACCTGATGTGTTTTCAAATGTAAAAATTTTTTTCCCCAGTGGTTTAAAGATAATTCCTGGAAAATATCAAAGTGTTTTTTGGGGGGCGGTTGTGGAATGATGGTGAAAAGTTATTTGTTCTCAGAGTAGTCCTTTTGCAGAAATGGAATTGTATTTTTTTTCCACCTAAAAAAGTCTAATAGAATCTCTTCTCTAGATCAGTGCTATCTAGTAAAGCTTTCTGTAAAGATGAAAATGTTATAAAAAATCATTGTTGTCCACACTAGACTTAAAATGTGGGTAGTGTAACAGAGGAAGTGAATTTCTAATTTCACCTGATCTTTAATTAAATTTAATTGCCACTGGACTAGACAGTACAGTTCTAGAGATCTTTGAAAATAATCAGACTTCAAAACAAAAGCATCTTTTCATACTGAAGTTCCATTTGCCAGCACCAGAAAGGAAATTTGATTGACAGATTCTTACATGCATGTAGTTTAAAAGATTACACTTGGGCCAGGGATTTAGCTCAGTGGTGTGGCCGGCCATTCGATCCCCAGTACCAAGAAAAAAAAAAGATTACACTTAAACTTAGTAGTAATTTTCCTTTTTTGAGAACCCATTCTGCCTCTTTCTACAAAATATATTACCACGTTTAACATTTTTTTTTGCTATTGCTACATTTCTTGTTCCCTATTGTCTTTTTCTATTTTTTAGGTAAATATAGGCAGGAATTTCCCCTCTTCTTCCATAACTTATGGTAGCCCCTTTGTCTTTTACCTTTGCCGTATCTTAAAGTCTCTGCTTGTCTGTAGATATAATTCATTTTGATTATGTAGCATTTTTCCCTTCAACTCTGAGCCCTTGATGGCTTTGTTATTTCTTCCAGGTTTAATCAAAGTGGAAAGTTGTTTCAGTACTTAGATTAATCACTTGATAAATAGGTAATGATCAGAGAAACTCTACAAGCTACTTTTAATTATTTTTGTGTATCTTGACATTGGTCTCTGTTTTCTGTGGTTTTACTTTCTGTGTTTTCAGTTACTTGTCAGTAGTGTCTAAAAATATTAAATGGAAAATTACAGAAATAATTCATCAGTTTTAAATATGCATCATTTGGAGTAGTGTGATGAACTATCGCTCTGTGTTGCCCGGGAAATCATTCCAGTGTGTCCATACCTGTTCAGTAGCCATCTCAGTTATTAGATCAACTATTATCACAGTGCTTGTTAGCAGGGTTTGTCCCACCTTCAGTTTCAGATGTCCACTGGGAGTCTTGGAATATTTCCCCTATGGAGGAAATAGGGGAACTGTGCAGACCATGGGAACCATAGTCCCTGTGAAGGCTACCATACAGTATATAGGTGATTACCTTGCATACCCCTTTAATCACAGAACACAGATTGTATATGATTTCCTCTCCTTTGCCTATTAAAATAGTCCAACTAACCACTTGTATTTGAGACACATTACAAATACAGTGTCTTTTTTTTCCCCCAGTGCCAGGCATTGAACACAGGACCTTGCACTTGCCAGGCAGGTACAATGCCACTGAGTTACATCCCCAGCCTACAATGTCCTTTTTCAAACTTCTAGATGAAGAGCTACTTGTAATGATTTCTTTCATCCCCAGCCCCCTATTCTCTTTCCACGTGTTCCTTCTTCCTACTTGTGTCCTTAACAGATTTGCTGTAATGGCCACAGCTGTGAAGACATTTTATTGTCTTTATAACCAACTCAGAACATCTGGAAATCCTCTTTCAGGCCTACAATAAAGTTACTAGTTTTGGTAGAATCATTACAAAATTGTGTCTGCTATGTATCTTAGGGTTTTTTTTCTTTTTAGACTAATGCGTTCTTAGCTGATGTTTATCTTAATTTATGTGCTGTGTAAAAGCAAACTGGGTTCACCCTGTTGCATTTAGGACTTCAAAATACTAACACAATCTTCTGTATTTTCAAGGGTCTTCTCTTTCTCATATTCACATAAGTTGTGGTGATCCTTTTCCTTCCTGTTTTTAGCTCTTCACAAACATCAGAACCAGTAATATTTGTCTCTTTTGTTTTACTTTTAAATGTCTTGAGTGTCACAGTGCTATATGTCACAGCTATATGTTGAGTTATCTTTTCTGTAAGTTATTCATGAATTTTCTCAACAGAGTGCTTTTCTTTCCTTCTACTGGGATAAACACTGAGTGACTACAATACCTACAATTTTATTTTCCCCATTTCTCACAGGTTGAATTACTGTCGTCTCCACATTGGGTTTTTAAAACATTTTCCTAATTTTATCAAAAGCTCTCCTACATTCTTTTTTAATCTTCATAATGAATATGAAGTAAAGATGGTTAATAGCCTAATTCCTTGTTTATTGGAAGAGAAATGAAGGAACTAGAAATGATTTTGTGTCATAACTGATTTATAAAAATAATGGACTCTAAAAACTTTCTAAGATAGTCTCAAAAATAAGTTGAAATACAAAACATTAAAAATGCTTTTGACCAGTTGTGGTGATACTCACCTGTAGTCCCAGCTACTCAGGAAGTTGAAACAGGAGGATTGATTAAGCTCAGGAGTTTAAGACTGACCTGGACACCATGGCCAGACCTCATCTCAAAAGAGAAAAAATTTTTTCATGGGTATTTGTACATGTGAGAATCAGTGACATACTAAAGGATGTGTATAATATTATGTAATTTTATATTTTAAAACATTACTTTTCTTTGATTCCTTTTGACAGATTTTGGCCACCTATAAATTGTGAAGTGCCAGTATTAAACAAATGTGTTCAGCATTGTCTTTATAATATTTGAAAAATATTGATAGAATTAAAACTAAATAAAAGAGTAACATGCTATATAAAAATGTTTTATAACATAAAGTCCTCATTTGATTAGTTAAAATTGATTTCATCCAGGAAAATTTGGGAAATAATTTGACCTAGGTTGCTTTTTCTTATTTAGTAATCTGAACATAATTTATACTAGAGTAATGAAAGAGACAGAAATGAGATGGTTTCAAGATATGTTGAAGCAATGCACTATACTTGGTAGTTTGCGATAAACTGTTAATAGAAAACTGAAATGCTCAACTATTACCAGTAGAAGCTGTAGTAGTTGGAAATGTACTGAGGTGGTAATATTCATTTGCTTAAATTCATTCCACTGATAATTTCCTTGATCCATTAAGAATGACTTGCCAGTGTCTAAAAACTAGAAAATGTAAAATTTGGCAGTCTTGAGTCTCCTGAAATACTGGATAACTTAGCAGTGGTTCAGATCCTGTTTGGCAGTGTAGGGTAGTTGTATTGGCTCTCTTTTAGATGGGAAGAATGCACTTGTGTTTGTTCCAGTTCCCATCTTGTCTAATTTATGGTAGATACTTGAGTTTGCCACTCTTCACTTAGAGAGTTATATTAAAATAGCTGCAGGAATGAGACGGTGGAAATACATTTTAGAATCAAATGTTGTTGTTATCAGAAACTGAAAGCCAGGTATAAACAGGGTAGAGTGAGTAAGATAATAATCTGTGGTTTATGTTACAGGTAAACTTGAAATGTAAGGTGAGATGTAATTGGCTGATTGGTAACTGGTTATTTATATATTACGGAGTTTCTTGAAAGACAAAGGAAATTTGGATAAGCCAGATGAAAGTTTTTATGGCTTCTAACCCAGTCTTTGACATAAAGAATATCTATTTATTAATTTTTATGTCGCCAACACTTTTCCTATAATGATGAGCACATAAAAAGTAGCACTTGATATTTATTAAATAATTATTGAATTGTTTTAGGTTACAGAAATTTACACTGGATTATGGAAGATAAATAATCAGGTTGTGTTAATGAAAACTTAATCTCAGCCTTGCTATAATGTAAATGATAAGGAAAAGATATTTGGAGGGAAAAACAGTATTTGCAAATAAGCCAAGGAAAACCTGAAGGAAGAGGTTCAAAAGTGACTTCATGGTTACTGGCCTAAGATTAGAACAACAGTGCCACAGAAATGTAATACTTTGGAAAAGGCAGCTAATTTGAGAGCAAGAAGTAGAGAATTTAGTGGCATAAGTATAATAGTTGAATTTATTGCACCAAAATTTACTGAATACCTACTCTGTTTCTGTTTCATTCACCTGTCCTAGATACTGGAGATACAGGAGTGAACAAAACAGACAAAAATCTCTGCCTATGGAGTTTACATTAGGAAAGTGTGGGATGAGTAGACTAAACAAAATAGATGCTATAAGACAAAAAGTGCTGTGAAAAGCTTGACATGATAGTGCATGCCTGTCATCCCAGCACTGTGAAAGTTTGAGTCAGGAGGATTGCAAATTTAAGCCCAGACAATTTAGCAATTTAGCAAGACCCTGTCTCAATATAAAAAATTTAAAACTGGGCTGGGGATTTAGCTCAGCAGCACTAAGCCTGCCTTGCCAAGTGCAAGGTCCTGAGTTTGATCCCCGGTACCAAAAAAAACAAACAAAACAAAAACCTGCTGGAGATGTAGTTTGGTGTAAAGGCTGTGGATTTAATCACCAGTATTAAAAAGAAGGGGGGGAAAGTGCCATGAAAAAAAATGAGAAGGAAGAATGTGATCACGTTACTGGTTTAGCCTTGTCTAGGAATGCTAGAGAAGCAAGCGTGTGGGTAGAACAGGGTGATAGGGAAGACCTCACTAATCAGGTAATGTTTGAACAAAGATTGGAAGGAGGTGAGGCAATGAACCATGTAGAATCTGAAGGAAGAATGTTGCAAGTAGAGGGATAGACTAGTGCTAAGGCTTTGTTGAGTTCAAGGAACAATCAAACAGCATATGTGGCTGAAGGCTAAGAGAAAATTAGGTCAGATATGAGAGATTGGGGGCAAAAGAGGCAAGGGGGGTACCCCACTTTCTGGTTCCCCCTTGTGCCTCTCAGACAAGCTATCTTTCAGTAAATTCTTCCTACTCTTGACCTCCAATGTTCCTAGAATTCATTCTTCAATTTTAGAGAACACAAACTCAGCATGTCCCAACATCGAGCAGGTTGGGAATTATAATATTTCCCCTATATTATTTGGAGGTCCATAGATCATACTTCTTATATCATTTGAAGGTCTTTCACCAAGATAATTGGACAGAGAGGGATGACACCAGGATAAGGAACATTCTGCTGGGCTCTGAATTTCCCTGCCACTGTCCTAAACCTGTGATCACCGATTCTGGGAAAAGCAGAGCCAGCCCCTGGGAGTGAAACCACCTCAGAGTGATCCTGGGAAGGAACCACCCCTCAAGCCCTGAGGTTTCTAGAGCTGATAACCAAGTTGAGATGCAATCCAGGGGCCTGGTGCATCAGCTTGTCCTGCTTTTACTGGCTGGGCTGATTCCCTTCACCAGGGTGCCCTCCTCCAGCTGCTCAAACTGGATCCTTTCCTGTTTTCTCATTCTCCTTTGTTAAGAGCTGACCTGATCATTGTCTCCTCCCCTTACCATTTTCTTACTTTCCAATTAAAGCTTTTTCTTTTGGAAAGAAAAAGAGGCAAGGGGAAGAGGAAATGCTCATAGATTAGAGCTTTTTAGATCATTGAAAGTTCAACTTTTCCTCCAACCAAGATAAAAAGCCACAGAAGGCTTTTGAAGACAATGACATGATCTGACTTAAACGTTAAGGTAATTACTGTAGCTCCTGTGTTGGAAATGGACTGAGGAGCAAGGGTAGAAGCTGGGATTCGAGTTAGAAGGCTTTGGTAATTCAGGTGATAACTAATAGCTTGGAGCAAGGGAGTAAAAAGGGATATGTTTTGAAGATGTAGCAAAATAGTGTTTGATGACAATAAATGTGTCATATGAGACAAGTCAAATATAGTTTTGGGTTAAGTTCTGTATTTGAATATTATTGTAGTTTTTTTCCCCTTGTTCTTCTTTGAATGGTTTAAATTTTTTGTGTGTATGATAATAAAGTTATTTTAAAAAATAAAAAAAATATATATAGCTGCAACATTTTGGGTGTGGTGTGAGCAACTGAGATGGCAAAGTAACTGAGGGGAGGAAGTTGCATAAGGGTAAAAAGGAGATGAGTTTGATTTTGGATATACTAATTTGAAATGTCATTTAAAAACCTAGTGTGAAGTGTTGGGTAGTCATGTGGGACCTAGAGTTAGAGGAGAGGAATGTCAAAAGACACAAACTGGGTAGTCATCAACATGAATAAATATTTAGAGCCAAAAAGAGTAAATGAAATTACCAGTTTAATGAGGGAACGGTGCTAACCTGTGCCTGAGCTCCCCAACTTTAAGAGGTTTGGTAGAAGAGAAGCCAGCAAAGACTAAAGAGGAAGACTTAAGATTTCTGGAAGGGAAGCAAAGAGGTAGTCAGTTGTGTCAGATGCAGCTCATAGGTCAAGTAAAATGAAGATTTGAGAATTGGTTACTACAAGGTCAGACTGAGGCATGATTGAGACCCCTGAGGCAGGCAAAGTCTAACCAACATGCAATGAGTTTATTGCCATCTGGGTGCAGATGGGCCAAGGGTGAGAAGGCTGTTGGCGCTGAGAGGAGGGTGGTCGTGGTTGATATGGGGCATTTTAGGTAGGTGGGGGCACTGCTAAAGAGGGTGGAAAATTTTAGAGTCCCATGGGCAGTGGGCCTGGGGCTGGGTGATAAATAGGGTGGTGGTGAGAGCAGCAGGGTGGCTACTGGCTTCTTGTTTTCTCTGTATTCCTGTGGATTCGGGTAGTGGGTCTGCTTGGGTCAGGGTCCAACTTGAGGGACCTGTCAGTTACTAGATTTAACAAGGTAAAAGTTATTAGCAACCCTGAGCAGTTTTGGTGGGGTAGTGTGAGTGAAAGCCTAGTTGAAATGGGTTTACAGGAGATGAAAAAACAAAATGGGATTCAGAATTGTTTAAGATTGTAAAATAGTAGCATATTTGTATGCAGACACTTTTGATCCAGCAGAAAAGTTTGATTCAAGAAATAATCGCTAGAGAGATCTTTTGAGAAAGAGAGGGTTATGGAATCTTATACAAATAACAGGAGGGTAAGTAGTTTTATGGGTACAGATGCTGGTACAGATTCGATGGTAAAAATTTGAAGTTTTTTTTTTAATACAGTACTTCTCTCTATAAGATTTTCAGTGAAATATTAAGATCTCCCTCTGAGAATAAGGATGGGAGAGAATATTAGGGTTTGGGGGAAGAGAAGGTTGAATAATTACTATTACTAAAAGAGTGAGAGAGTAAAGGGACTTTGGAAATATATGACTTCCAAGTAACATTAAGAGCCCATTTGCTGTTCTTGGCTTTAAGTTTAAGGTGAAGCCAGTTAGCTTGAGTGTGTTGTTTTTCTCCATTGGTGCCATTACAGAGTGGGTGAAGAGATGGATTTTGCCAGATTGGGGATTTGCTAAGAGCAGAGCAATGGAGAAAAGAATAAAAGATATGGTTTTGGTTTACTGTGGAATTTAATATTGTTCAGAAAGGAAATGAGAGCAAGAAGGAGGTAGTAGGATGAGCAAACTCTAGGGCCTATCCGAGTTAAAAGAACCTTTAGAACTGAGATATAGGAGAAAGTGAATTGGAAAAAAATAGGAGGTGGGTAGTGGTCACTGTCCAGTGCTTGAGAGGTTACAGTTATGGGTGCTTACAAGGTCAATATAAAATGTCACTGTGGGAATGAGTGAGGTGCAGTAGCATGGAGAACTACGGCATAGGACAGTGATGGCAAACCTTTTAAAGCTTTCAGTGATAAGGTTAACAGCCTGCATAGATTTGCCACCACTTGCATAGGAGCACAGTCTGAGGAAATGAAAGGCAGGATGTTGAAAGAATGATCTATGTGGATGTGAGAGCATCAGAATTAAGCTGGGCATAGTGGTGTATGCCTGTAATCTCAGCAACTCAGGAAGCTGAGGCAGGAAGATTGCAGGTTCAAAACCAGCCGGGGGAACTTAGTAAGACCCTTTCTCAGAATTTTTTAAAAGGGCTGGGGCTTGGTTGTGGCTCAGTGGTAGAGCACTTGCCTAGCATTTGCAAGATGTCTGGGTCCAATCCCTAGGAACACACATACAAAGACATGAATTATGTTAGAGGATGACCAAAAAGATACTCAAGAAATAAAGGCTAGTAATCTACAGGTCTATAGATGCATGTAAAGAAAAGAGGTAATGTTTGTGTAATGAGGTGGTGTAATGTAATGACCAAAGCTAGAATAGAATGGAGATGTCTGTAACAAATAAAAGTGTATCTGTATTCTTACCTGGAAGTACAATAATTCCTAGTTGTTGATTAAACTTTCAAGTGAAAATCTGCAAAGTTTAGCATTAATTTCTTATGGCACTGTTTAACTAAAGAGCAAAATGAAAAAAAAAGTTTAGAGCACTGATTTGTCACAGATTATGTAATTAAAGATAATTGTTGATTTTCTATGGACTGTTAACAAAGAATAAGCTCCTGGTGTTTTAACAGATGGGCAATAAAACCAAGATTGGAAAGTGTCCCGTAAGAACAAAACAACCTAGAAACAGTGTAAAGTCAACACAAAATACTTTTATTGGGAGTGAAGAACTTTTGCAAAAGAAGACAATTGGTTTGGAAACTTCACAGGCAAGAGGTGAAAAGAGTAGAATGACACTCTCACCCAGTAAGGATTTATGTAAGCCATATACAGATGAAGACTGTCTTCTTATCCAAAAAGAAATTTTACCTGCAGTCCCTAATATACAGAAAACTAGAAACACCACAAATACACCTCTAGGAACTAAACAGAAGACTTGCAAAAAGCACATCACAGCTGAAACTATGAATAGCAGTTTGGTGTGTCTTACACAAGAGCAACTACGACAAACTTTGATGACTGTAAACGAAGGAAAGGGATCTGTTTCCATGACAGAGAATGAAAAGGAGGAAGAAACAAGTAAGATTTTTCTTAAATTTTGTTGAATATGAATTTTCTTGTCTGTGCTTTAGAATTTCAAATTCATTTGCCTTTCTGTAAACTAAAATCTAATTCTCTTAAATTTTAACATGTGGCAATCTTTTGAAATAATTATTATTTTAGAAGACTTTCTGTAATATCCCAGATTACTTTTGTAGTTGTAATATGCCATATTTTAAGGTTCATGCCCAAAATACTATTCTTATGCATTATAGACTTAAGAAATTTGATCTCTGTGGAGTTCAAAAGAGATGTTAGTACAGAAAACTCTTGTCAGGGATTTAGCTCAGTGGTTCTGCCGCCTGCCTTGCAAGCACAAGGACCCAAGTTTGATCCCCAGCACCAAAAACAAAAAACAAAAAACCCCAGAAAACTCTTGTACTTATTTTAGAAGTTAGGAGGCTTTATTTATATATAAAATATATTTATATATGATGTGGGAATTTATAAAACAGTATAAGAATTTACACAAGTATGATGCCATATGCATCCTAAAT
>NW_004624822.1:590199-645004 GCF_000247695.1 Heterocephalus glaber | reverse complement strand
TGTTACAAAATTGTATACAAAAGTTTTTTTAAAACCTCTCTAGGGTATTTCTATTGAAAATTAAGGAACTCTAGTGTGAGGATTGAACGTGAGTTGCTGAAAAACATTGCTTTCCTGACCCCTGTATTTGCTCTTGCCGTCCTCAATTCATGCTGAGGACTGGTGGTATTGTTGCTGGGCGGTTTTTTCCCGTAATTTTTATTTTTTATTAGTACGTGTTCGTAGTTCATAATGATTACAGTCTTCATGGGGCACATGTACATAATACATCTTAGTTCTTTATTCATCCCCTTCTGTCCCTCCTCCACCTCTTGATTCTCTTCCCATTTGCAAAATATCTATCTTCCTATTTCCTGTTATCTATTATTTTGCTCTTTATATTTCATGTGATGTTATTTAAACTTGTCTGATTTATTTTACTTTACATTATGGTTTCAAGGTGCATCTATTTTCCTACAAATGACTCGTTTATTCTTCTTTGTGGCAGAGTAGTGCTCCATTGTATATAAAACCACATTTTCTTTATTCGTGTGTCGATTGGCATATAGGCTGCTTTCAAGATTTAGCTAGTATGAATTGTGCTGCTGTATAAAGTGAGTATGCCTGTATCGCTGTAATATGATGTCTTTAACTCTTTTGGGAAGGTATCTAGAAGTATTGCTCTTTAACCAGTATAAAACACAGACTTATTCACAGAAGTAGTAGTAGAGTGTTAAATGTTTTGTTTCACAAATTAGGACATTGTATTATGTTTTAAAAGCTAATTCAGCCTTGAGCTAAGAAACTGAATATGAAGGTAGTAGAAATGTCATTAAAGTTTTTTAAGGCAACAGTAAAATAAAAGTAAAATTAACATTTCCTGTGGAGAACCCTCAGAGCCGATTTGGGGGCCAGGTAATTCCTGTACACTCCAAAACTTTTCACAGTAAAATCATTGACCCTCTTGTAGTCTAGATTATTATTTGTAAATGAGGGAGCTTGTTTGTTCTTAAGGCTAGAATGCTAACTTAGAAAACAGTTTATTGGGCATAATGACAGATAATATCAACAAAGTTAAAAACACATTTGAAGTTGAGTCTAGTGGCACACACCTGTAATCCCAGCTACATGGGAGGATGAGACAGAAAGATTGCGTATGGGAGGCCAGTGTGGGCAAATAAGCATCTCAAAGTAAAGTAAAAAAAAAAAACATTAAAAAAGGATGGGGATGATGGAGATGTAGCTTAGTGGTGCAGCGCTGGTGGCCCTGAGTTCAGTCCGCAGTACTGCCAATAATAAATAAAAAACTATACACTTTACCTAATCATGCACTGTCTTGCATATTACATATGCTTTCTCTTCATTGAGCTAACTAGCACATTCAAGACGACTTAGGACAATTTTTGATCCAACATATGAGCTCTCTGTAACAACACTTTGTTTAGCTATAACACTTCGTTACAGCTGGGGCAGAGATAATAGTTTATGGAAAAAAAGGTTTGCCACTGATTTCACAGCTTAATGAGAAAAATAAGGTCAAATTGATAAATTACGCTATTTGCATTTCCATTTAGGTTGTGATTTGTATTATAATTTATATTATTAGTAAAATTGTTACGGGGCTGGGGATTTAGCTCAGTGCTTCTGCCGCCTGTCTCACAAGTGCAAGGACCCGAGTTTGATCCCTGGTACCAAAAAAAAAAAAAAGTAAAACTGTTATAAGAATAAATGGAGGTTTATTTTTCCATTGTTGCTTTTTTCTTTTCTTTTTGGTACTGGAGATCGAACTCAGGTCCATGCACTTGTGAGGCAGGCGGTGGAACCACTGAGCTAAATCCCTGGCCCCGCTTTTTTCTTATTTGATACAAGAAATTGAATGGCTATGGCTATGAACAAACCATTTAATCTTTGAGCCTCAGTTTTCCTTTTCTTTTTGACAGCCACTTCACGGATTGTTGTAATAATTAAATTAGGAAATGTATAAAACTATTTAAATTGTATAGCAGTGTGCCACGATAAGGTATTGCAATAGATGTAATTTACTATTAATTTTAAAACGTATTTTACTTCATAGGTCAGGATAGACTACATTTAAACAATATTCCTAATCAGCCCAAGAAAGAGAACATTATAGGATTACTCCAAAAAACTGATGCTGTTTCATTTGTTCCAAATGAAAATAAATGTGTCGTTAATAAAATCCAGGAGGCATCTAAACAGTCTGAGCAGAAAGTCATCACGTATGTAATTCCTATCTACTGTTATGGGGTCATCTTGGGATATGGTTTTGCTTTTTCTTTACTTGCATGTGAAATGTTTAGAACTATTTATTTATTAGAACAATCTGTTATTTATTTTTTGATCTAGAACTGTTTAAAAGCTTGTTACTTAATACTTTGCAGTTTTGTCATGCAGAAACATATAATGATGAGATTTGTTATTTCTTGTTGTATTTTACCTTAGAGAGAATGAGTGGAAACCAGCTGACATTTTCAGTACTCTTGGTGAAAGGGAACGTGATAGAAGTTCATTGGAAGCAAAAAAAGCCCAGTGGAGGAAAGAGCTAGGTATATAATTTTTGTACCTTTTGTTTATGGATTATATAGTGAGGAATATAATCTTTTAACATATTATCAAGTCTTTTATTACATTTGTCATCCAGAATAGTTCTCTGTAAATGCATAAGCTTTATGGGTTTCACTTTGCTTTTAGTTGTGTCTTTTTGTTTGGTACTGTGTGATATGCCTGCAAAGCATTAATGTTATTGGTGTGTTCTTCTGGAGCCATTGTAACTCAAGAAAAGTTTCTTAAACTCTCAACAGTTATGTTTTCTGTTACAGAAATTCTATAGATTTATGGATGGTTTTATTTTTAAATAATTTACTTCAATTTTTTAATAACACATTCTAGTTAAGAATACTCAATATGATATGAAGCAATATATTCTAGACGGAAACAAGCTTATTATGATTAGCCTGTGTCTCAGTTACTTTTCTCTTTGCTTAGCCAAAATGCTCAACACCTAAAGTTAAAGGAGGAAAGGTTTATTGTAGCTCACAATTTGTAGAGGTTTCCATTCATAGTTGGCTGGCTCCAAGGCAGGATGGCATGGGAGAGGGGCATCACAGAGGTGAAACAGTTCATGATGGCAGAAGGCAGCAAAGTAGTGAAGCAGCAGCAGGCCTGCCTTCTTTCTTTCCCTTTATATCCATCTAGGCTCTCAGCTCTTTGGATGGTGCCAGCCACACTCAGAGTGGGCCTGCCTATTATCCACACCCAGAATTATTATGCCAAACCAATCAGTGGACTAATTTAATAATCACCCTGGATCCCAGCCAGCTTCACACCCTTAATCCTGGCATCACACACTGCAGATTCAGGCACCTCTAAAAAGCCCCTCCTATAACAACATGAGGCTTTGGGGGGACATCTACACATAAGTCATAACAGCTTGGGACTCTAATAGAAAAATGTATAACTTGTATTAGAGTCATGAAATTTTGTTAATAACTAAGAACACCCATTGGTTTTTAGACTAGACTTCAGGTCTAGATATCACAATTTGGAAAATATATGGCTTTAGCATTTATACCTCTTGAGAATAGATAATACTAAAAGCATGAGACAGCCTCACCCTCCATGCAGCTGGGAAGTTGCTATCTCTGATAGGAAGGATGGTTTAGAAAAAGAAATAAGCAGCAGAAGTAAGGAATGAATTGATATTAGAAGTCAAGATAATAGAGGAAGAAATTAAATTTGTGGTAGTAGTATTAGAAGAACATCTCTTTAAGTCATGTTTTTGTTAATTATCTTGGAATTTAAATGTATACATCTTTGAATTTGGTATTTAAGGAATTGATGATTTGAGATTTAGTTTAGATTGTATCTGTTAGAAGTTTTTTTTTTTTTTTACTTTTCAGAAATTATGGAAAATAATGACCAACGTATTTACTTTGTGGGAGACCAATAGGCACAGTTGTTCTCATTTTGCAGAAGAAACTAAGGTTCAGACCGGTTAACAAGCAATTTTCCCACAGTCACATAGTTTGGAAGTGGTTGAACTTGAAGTCAACCCTAATGTTCTCTGCCTTCAGAAGTCTAGGCTTTAAATGTTTTAGTGATAACTAAATGAGTGAATAGGAAAATAGAACATCAGCATAATTAATATAATATAAACTAAGTTATTCTGAAAGATTATTCTGTATTATTAATTGTGGTAATAAAAATAAAAGTTCTTATATCCATTTGTGCTGTATTTAAATTTGGTTTTGATTGTTTTATTTCATTTCCCAAATTCTTCTCTACTTTCCGAGTTAATATCCCTAAAAAACAGTTTTTATTAAATCTATATTGGAATCTACACACTCTTTAAGAAGGTCACAATTTGTTTACATGATTCTTTTCTTACAGTTTTTGTACATTTTTTAAAAAAGGACATTATTTACAGATGAACAGGTTGCTTTAAAGAAGAAAGAGAAAGAAGCTTCTGAAAAACAGAATAATTCTTGGAAAAAATCTGAAAATGATAAAATAACATTGGAAAAACTTCAGATTCTTGACCAATTTAGGGTATGTCGAAATCAAGTGTTTTGTTTGTCTTAACACATCTTAAAATAACACATGTTATTTACGATTTTTAAAATGCTGTAGCACCAGGGATTTAGCTCTGGTTCTGGCAACTGCCTCGCAAGCACAAGGTCCTGAGTTTGATCCCCGGTACCAAAAAAAAAACAAAACATGCTAGAGCAGTGATGGCGAACCTTTTAGAGCTTCCAGTGATAAAAGCAGCCCATTGTGGCACAAGTGCCATAGGTTCCCCACCACTGTGCTAGAGTATCCACATTACAAAGCTCATTTTAAAAGCTCATTTACTAAAAACAAACCCTTACAGCTTGGCATGGTAGCACATGACTGCGATCCCAGCACTGTAGGAGGCTGAAACAGGAGAACTGCAAGTTCAAGCCCAGCCTCAGCAACTTAAGTGAGACCTTGTCTCAAAAAAAAAAAAAAAAAGTGAGAAAAATATTTAAAAAGGCCTTCTGTATCGCACTAGTTAAAATCTGAAACGATAGAAAATTTTAAAAGGGCTGGAAATGTAGTTCAGTAGGAAGGCCTTGGGTTTGATCCTCAGTACTGCACCAAACAAAACTTTTCATACAGTGTTTTAATATAGTATTTTAAATTTAATTATGATCTGAACTAGTTTATATTTGCATTCTATAACTTGCTTTCTCATGTTAGTAGGTGAGTGTAGAGGCCCCCAGCACCTCCTTTAGGCTTCTATAAAGGAGAGTTGCAGTTTTTAAAATGGCATAAAACTCTGCCACTAACCATGTGATATCCGTGACACAGTTATCACATCAACCATGAGCATGTATGTATCAAACATAAGTATATATCAAGTACCTTTTGGGTAGTGCCTTGTGATGTTTAAATTCTATGTTTTTAATTTGAGGTAGAGAAAAAGTACCCTTGTTTTTTTTTTTAAGACTTTTGCTCGTTCTTCAAATGTTGTGTCAGTCTCCTTGTCAGCTTATGGTGGCCCAGGCTGATGGGTTTTCATTACATAAATCTAGTGAGGTTTTAAAGGTAAGTTCTAAGTGTTCTTAGGATATCCACTATCACCTCTTCTATTCAATATAGTACTTGAAACATTAGAGCAATTAGGCAAGAGAAAGAAAAGAGATACATACAAGAAAGGAAGACATCAGATTATTTGTAGATGACATGATACAGACACAGCAGACCCAAAGAACCCCACCGAAAAACTCTTAGAATTAATAATTTCAGCAGTGTAGCAGGATACAAGATTAACTCGCAGAAATCAGCATTTGTGTACAGTAACAGCAAATGGGATGAGAAGGAATTATGAAAATGATGCCATTCATAGTAGCTTCAAGACAAATGAAATACCTAGGAATTAACCTACTCAGCGAAGCAAAACACCTTTACAAAGAAAACTACAGTACTCTGAAAAAGGAGATTGAAGAGGACATCAAGAAATGTTCCCTGCTCCTGGACAGGCAGAATGAATATTGCCAAAATGACCATACTCCTAAATTAATTTTTAAAGGTGATTTCCATTCCTGTTTTGCTGTTCATCTTGGAAGATCCTGTTCTGTGTCCTGGATCCTCATCACCCAGGCCTTTTCTGCCTGCCAGGTAGTCAAAGTGGGCAGGTGTATGGTGTCTTGAGTGAGGGAGATTTTGCTGTATTTTCAAGGTCACCACTTATTTCCCAAACCTGAATTTTTATAGACTGCTTGAAATGGAGAATTAAATGAAATACTTCTTTTCCTTATACTTGGATATCATATCCCTCTACTAAGTACATGTTTAAAATATGGATGGGTCTTACAATATATCTTAATAGTATAGTAAAATTCTTGAAAGTTATTCTAGAAATAAATGCCTTACTGGGATAAATCAATTTAAATGACTGGCAAGTTTTCCAACTATAAAGTAGTTAAGAGAATTGAACTTCAGGTGGTTTGATAGTTGTTTAGGAAGCAATATTGCTGGAGTTGAATGAACACATAGAAGATGACAGCAAAGAAAAAGAGGAAAGATTTACATATTCAAAGATAACAGCTTTTGTGGCTATAAGGGAAAAGATTAATTTGTCTTTGATCATACAAGCTTACAGATATTTTAAAACTACTTGACTAGATCAGAGTATTTAAATTCTACACTTGCCATTGACCTCTTTTCATTGAATGTATTTAGTGTGATTTTACATATTTCTTATAATTTTTAGAAATGTCTTAATTTGAATTTCTTACATTTTCTAAGGTAGTTGTCCAAATATACAAGGAAATGAAAACAATACAATTGTTTTAATTTTTATGATGTTTATTCTGCTTAGCAGTGACATTTAGAAATCATGTTTGTCATCTAGGATTCTATGTGAATAATTGGAAAATTTCTTAGCAATTCTGTTTGGCACAATTAGGACAAAGAACATGACAGATGGGCAGTGCATTTTGATTCATTCAAGAGTCATCCTGGTTCTCAATCTCAGCTGTCCTCTCAATCTCAATCAACACACAACCAACCAGAGTACTTCAGTGTCTCTCCTGATACTCGGGAGCTGGCTGATTTTGGCAGCGTTTCTACACCTACAATTGGAAGCCAGCTTGAACCTTCAGAGGAGGAGCAGGTAGCAAAGCCTGTTAGGGATGTGGCTGTGGCAAACAGTCAGAAAACAAAGTAAGTTCATTCTTCACTTACTGATTTTCAAGACAGTGTCTAATTGGCTTTAGGTCTGGTATTTTTCTTTGAAATAGAAATGATTAGCAGATGTATCTAAAGCTACCTTTTTTGGAGTTCTGAATATTTAATATATATTGTCAGCTTTCTTCGTTCTATGACTGCTCTGTTGGACCCGGCACAGATTGAAGAACGGGACAGACGACGACAAAAACAGTTAGAACATCAGGTATTGCACAGTAAAATGTTGGTCTTTGCCTTAATAAATAATAGTCATGGGCTGGGGATTTAGCTCAGTGGTTTCGCCGCTTGCTGTGCAAGCGCCAGGACCCGAGTTTAATCCCCAGTACCAAAAAAAAAAAAAAAAAAAAAATTAAATAATAGTCATGGCCAACATATATCTAAGTAGATCGAAATTAAAATTCTGGTGTACTCTTATAGTAGAGGCCCTGTTCCATCCTATGAGAACCCAATCCCTGTCCCAGTTGACATGAAATTACAATTAAGCTTACGCAAAGAACCAGACATACACTACAACTGCCTGCCTTCCAGTAGAGAAAGTCTTTATATATAAGCTGTAAATCAGGCATGATGGTACATGTCTGTAATCCCACCACTCAAGCAAGAGGATTACAAGTTCAAACTCAGCCTGAGCTACTTAGTGACTTAGCAAGACCATGTCTCAAAATAAAATTTAAAGATTTTTAAAAGGGCTGGGGATGTAGCTCAGTGTGCAATTTGTGTGTGTGTTTTTTGTGTGTGGTATACAGATATTCCTCAATGACTTACTTAAACCACTTTTCAGACTTATGACTGAGCCAGTTTGGGCTTAATGACCCACAACTTGGACTCATGACATGGGCCCCCACACACACTGGTACAGTTCTGTACATCTTGTTTATAGAACCTCGATGTCTTTTTTTTGGAACAGTACACCTTGTTTACCGTATTGTAATTTTTGCTGATTGTAGAGTACAATACTGTAGTTTTGTGTTCTGTTATGTATTATAATACTGCATGTAAGAGTTATGCAAAAATAAAAGCAAAGTCACGAAGTTGAAGCTTCTGTTGACCATTTCTCTGTTTGAATATTGTAACATACATATTATATTCAATTCCTCATTTAGTGACTAATTTTAATGATCTAGTTACAGGAACTGGACTTGGTCATTAAATGAGGACTGTCTTAAAAGAATTTGTACTGTTTTAGATTGTTACTGTTAGGATATTTTTTGTTTTGTTTTTTGAGACAGGTTCTCACTATGTGGTTCAAGCTGATCTTTAACTCACTACGTAGCCCATGCTGGCCTTGAGCTCGGAGTGATCCTCCTGCCTAAGCCTTGCAAGTGCTGGAATTACAGGCATGTGCTACTACACCCAGCTAGTGTTAGGTATTTCTTCATCGATTTCTTTCTTCAGTTCTGTTCGGGTTAATAATTAGTTCTTTGAAAGGGATTAATATAGGGATTTGAAGCAGAATTATGATTAAGAAATCCAGAAAGTAATATAAGCATCTAAGATTAAAACTCTCCCAATTTTAGTCTAATACACTAAAGAGACTTAAATGTCTGAATCACTTTTTGTTGCCTTTTTTAGTTCTCCCTTTTCTTCAGTCTAATGCTCTCCCAACTGAACTATTTCAGCCTTGTTCTCTCTTTTCTGAAATCAAAATTTTCTTTCATTTTCTTTTGTTTTTTGAGATGGAGGGGACTTGCTATGTTGCCCAGGTGATGTCTTCTAAGTTCTGGGCTCAAGTGAGCCTCCCACTTCATCTTCCAGTGTAGTTGGGAAATAGGCATGTCCCTAGCTGAATAATTCTGTAACTATAACTTCTGATACATGAATAATTCAGCACAATGTTTCACTCTTACTGCATTCGTTGAACAGTTCATATACCATCTGCCATTTACCAGTTGTTATGCTAAGTAATGAGAATATTTCTGTCAGTTTTCCTAGTAGCCTTCCTGGGATTGAAGCAAAAAAGCGTGTAGAACTTGAAGATGGGAGAAATACATTACAGAATTTGATATTTTTAACTTTACACATACATAGTATTTCCTGTATACAGTACTGATGAAACTTTATTCTGAAACCAAAACAAATGCTTCACAGGTTTTTGTGGCAATGATTTATGTGATTATTTATGATAGAAAGCAATCACTGCTCAGGTGGAAGAGAAACGCAAGAGGAAGCAATTGGAGGAAGAGAAAAGAAAGAAGGAAGAGCAGGAAGAGGAACGTCGCTTGACACGGGAACAAGAAGAGATGCAGAAACAGAATGAAGAAGATATACTTAAGCAAAAACAAAAGGAAGTAGGTCTTTATATTTTCACTTAACATTTTAGAATAAAAACTCATTTTTGAGGGCAGTGAGAAGCTCAACATTTTTATGCAGTTTGAAATTGTGAAGCTATTTGTGGAGACATTAAAGCTATGTTTGAAGGAGCTTGAGAAAATTTCATTATTTCACAATATAGTTCTCAAATGCTGTACTGCTTTGGCATTTTCTGATAAGTGGGAGGTCAGGATCAGTTATAGCTCAAAGTTAAAGTTACCTCATGGTTGATTTTGATATCCTAGATACTAGATGTATGCTTTATTTCTGAGCATGATTATTAATTGCAGCTGTAAAAGAAGTGATTGGCCTTTCTATTCATATCCACCTATAAATAGAATCCTTTCTTTTCTGGCTGTACTGGAAATTGAACTTGGGGTCTTCACATTGAGCTACATCCCTTTTATTTTTATTTTGGGATAGGGTCTTGCTAAGTCACTAAATTGCCCAGGCTGGGCTCAAATTTGTGATCCTCCTGCCGGCCTGCCAGAGTGCTAGGATTATTAAGTGTGTTCCATGTCCAGCCCTGAAGCATATTTTTACAGAGTGCTTGAGATTGATAATATATATAGTTCATTGCTGTGTTAGTGATTTCCTCTGTGCTAAGTAATAGCCTTTTTAATTAGAATAGGTATCTGGGGCCGAGGATTTAGCTCAGTGGTTTCGCCGCCGGCTGCGCAAGTGCAAGGACCTGAGTTCAATCCCTAGTACCAAAAAAAAAAAAAAAAAAAAATAGAATAGGTAACTGGTTGGCCAAGAGAACCCCTTTATTTAGCGATTCAGATAGGATGGTTTGGGTGGTAGCAAGTGCCATATTTGAGTGAGCCTGACGGAGCAGTGACATTCAACTGCCATCGATTTAAAGGTTTAAGAGAGTAGAACACAGGTGAGTGTGGTGGCACATGGCTATAGTCACAGCAGTCTGAAAGGCTGAAGCAGGAGGATCACAAGTTTGAGTTCAGGCAGGGTGATTTAGCAAGAAGTTGACTAAAGAAAAAATAAGTAAGTGGATATAGTTCAGCATGAAGGCCCTAGGTTCAATATCCTGTACCGCAAAAACAAAAACTGGAAAAACACAAAGTGCACTTTTTGCTTTTTCCTACTTTATACCTTCTACTCCAAAATTGACTGACAAAGGTGGATAGGGTCTGGGTTCCAATTTCTTTGAGTACATATATATATACATATGAGAAAATCAAAAGTATCATTTGCTTGCATTGTAAGTGACCATAAACACTTGTGTTTTGCTTTTTATTATTTACTTGTAATCTTAGTAGAATTATAAGATTGACCATCACTTTTTGAAACTTTGAAAACATTATGTATGGGTAAACTTTAAATTGATAAAAAGTTCTTATGTTTGTGATTTAATATGGTGGTAGAAAAATGTATTAAAATGTAAGTTGCAGCCAGGAATGATGGCACACACCTGTAATCCCAGGTACTGGGGAGGCCAGGATCACAGGTTAGAGCCCAGCCTGGACAACACAATGAGACCCCATCTCAAAACATAAACATGAGGCTGGGGATTTAGCTCAGTGGTTTTGCCGCCTGCTGCAAAGCTCGAGGACCCGAGTTCGATCTCTGGTACTAAAAAATAAATAAATAAATGTGAGCTCCGTAAGGGCCCCATTAACTGTTAAACTTCAGTATTTAGACAGTACCTGACAAGGTACTGGAAAAGGTTAGAACATACTACTGAGAGAGACTAGTCAGTGCTGTAAGAAGTTTGATAGTTGTTTTTAATAACTTTGTACATGTCAATATTGATAGGAAATCATGACTCTCAAGACAAATGAGCTATTCCAGGCAATGCAGAGAGCACAGGAGCTGGCTCAAAGACTGAAACAAGAACAAAGAATCCGAGAACTGGATCAAAAGGGACATGACACTTCCAGATTGGTTAAAAATCTTGGTGGTAATTAAGCAGAATTTTATTTGTAATACTTTTTGCAGATGATTTTAAATATTTGCCTATTTTTATTACAAATAATGCACCTGAATACACCTAACTAAATATTTTTAAAGGTATTTCAGATCTTAAACTAACTTTTAAAATAGTAGAAATTGCCTTAAAAGTAGAATGTTATATTTTTCACATTATAGTAATCCTGTGACACAGGTAAAAGGTGCACTTTCTCATTTTTATTAAGAAAATAATTACTAAGTTATCTTCCTAAATTTAGTGAAGGATAAGAATACAAGCAACTTTTTGCAGGAAAATTTATGCTAATCTTTCTTAATGTTTATTGTAGTACTGATTCTGATTAAATTGAGTCTTGGGTTTACTTATTGCTATACATAATTCTTTAAAAGAATTTTTTTGCAGTGCTGAGAATTGAACCCAGGACCCTCATGTGTGCTAGACAGATGTTACCATTTAGCTGAATCCCCAACTCCTTATACCCAATTTCTATTACTAATAATCCTGGAGTGCTGTTTTGAGATAATGTATTTCTCCTTGCCAGTTGATAAGGTACATGTGGAATATAATGCATCCACTAACATTTCAAATTCAAGATATGACTTTGATGAAGCTGGTGGTAAAACAAATAGATATATCAGTTCTACTACGACTTCTCCCAAAAAGGACACCGGTGTGCAAACAGGTATTCACATAGTAATTCTTTTTTTTTTTTTTTTTGGGGGTACCAGGGATTGAACTCAGGACCTTGAGCTTGTAAGGCAGGTGGCATAACCACTGAGCTAAATCCCTGGCTTGTAGTAATTCTGATTAGATTTTAAATTTGGAAATTAAAGTCACAAAGCAATTAGCATGATGTTCCACTTAAAATTTAAAAGTTAAAGAAATTTGAAGTTTTAAAGAAAATAAATCATCTGTTTTTAATTTTCATAGGCTTTAAGATATAAATCACTATAAAATGTACCCTTTTAAAGGGTAAAATTCAGTTTAGGATATTCATACTTGTGCATTTTGTAACCACAATCAATTCTAGAAACTTTTCATCACTCAGAAGAAACCTAGTAACCCATTAGCCATTTTCTATTTCCCCTTTCTTCTCCAATTCATGTTCTGTCTTGGAATATTTACCTATTCTGGATATTTTGTGTAAATGGAATACTGCCATATGTGGCCTTTTATCTCTGGCTTCTCTGACTTCAGCATGCTGTTCTAAGGTTCATTCTTGATGTAGTATAAATTCTCTTATTAGTATTTGATTCCTTTTTATTGTTGAATAATATCCCACATTTTGTTTGTTCATGGACATTTACTTCCAAGTTATATGCTGCTACGAATACTCATACATATTTGCAGTTCTCTTGGGAGAATTGGTGAGTTGGTAACTTTAATTTTGAGGAACTACCAAACTATCCTCCAAAACAACTGTATCATTTTACATTCCCACAAATACTGTTTGAGGTTGCTGATTTCTCCATCTCCTTGCCAACAGAGGTTTTTAAGACGGTATCTTATGTGGTGTTGATTTACATTTTCCTAGTAACTGATAATATTGAGCTTCTTTATATGTGCAAATGGTTTTAAGCTTTTCCTAAGGTAATACGGCAATATCTATGTTGGGTATCATTATAATAGGTCTCTGTGCTTATTTTTTTTTTTTTGCACAAATGTACTGTTTTCTTTTTATTAGAAAAAAGGGGGCAGGGTTGGGATTTATATATCAAAGTCAGCGGAATTTTCATGTTTCACAATTTTGTCGCTAGACATATCCCCAAATTCCTTCAATCCATTTGGGAAGTTTTTAGCCCTTCCCATTTTTAGAAATTTTTCATAGCATAGGAGTAGAATCTGGCTACATTGCCCAAGCTGGTCTCAAACTTTTTTTTTTTGGTACTAGGGAATCAAACTCGGGTCCTTGTGCCTGCGCAGCAGGCAGCGAAACCACTGAGCTTAATTCCCGGCCCCTGGTCTGAAACTTTTGGGCTCATTTGATCCTGCCTTGACTTTCTGAGTAGCGGGGACTACTGGCATACATACTCTACTGCACTCAGCTTTTCTTTCTTTTAAATAACTTCATTATCAGTTGACCTTGTCAAAACTTGTGGCTCTTGGGGATATGATAGTAACTTAGAAACAAAAACCAATTTCATCAGCCATAAGTTAGGAAATAATATTGTTCACTCTGTAGTTGGGTAGCCTCAAATTCAAAATGTCTTAAGGAAATCCTAACATTCCACTGCTTTCTGCCAGTTAGTTTTGGGCTTTATGTCAATAAAACACCAGATTAGCCACATCATGTGAAGTGGATGGTGATAGTGGCTATATAGCATTGTGGATCTGCTTGGTGCTACTGAAATACATGCTTCAAAATTATTAAAATGGAAGTTTTGGAGAAAATGGAACCTTTGTATACGACTGGTTGAAATGTAAAATGGTGCAGCTGCTATAGAAAACAGTATGGCCTTTCTTTAAAAAATTAAAAATAGAATTACCATATCATCCAGCAATTATATAATGGTATATATCCCAAAGTACTAAGTAAGATCTCAAAGATATACTTGGACACCTGTGTTTACAGCAACAACATTTACAAACTCATAGGTGGAAGCAATCTGTCCGTACAGATAAAATGTGGTATGTACTAATCAATGAAATACTAGCATTATGAAGTTCTCTTATGTACAACATGGATGACCTTTGAGTACTTACTCTATGCTAAGTGAATAAGCAAGTCACAAAGCAAACAGAACTCCATTTATCTGAGGTTTCTACAATAAGTCAGTTTATAAAGACACAAAGTAGAATGGTGGTTTCCAGCAGAGGGGGGAGGGGAATGGGGAGTTAGCTGTTAAATAGGTATATAGTTTCACTTCTGAAGTCTTAAGAGGGTGGTAACTAATGAAATTATTTAATGACTTTAGTATAAAATGATTAAAATTGTAGCATATACACTTTTTAAAAAAATAATCATTTGAAACTTTTTTTAGATGACTTAAATACAGGAATATTCACCAGTACAGAACCACACTGTGGACCAATAATAGAGACGGAAGTTATATATTGTTCATCTCCCGAGATTTCTGTAGAATTTAATGGTCAGTTTAACAAAGACAAGCAAGAACTTGGTGAGGATAAAGGAGCCAACTTAGAAAAAGAAAACAATTGGTATGACCAGTGTAATTACTTCATAAGAACAGAGAAGAAACAAATACAACATACAAAGAAATGTCCTAAAAGGCCTGATTGGAATATAAATAAGCCTCTCAAAAGGTATGTTCCAGCATCAGAAAAGTACCCTAAACAGCTTCAAAAGCAGAGAGAAGAAAAGAAGGTAAGGCGGCAGATGGAACTGCTTCATTTGGTAGAGAGAAATAATCCTGAACACCTCTGTCAAAATAGAAGCACTTCGCCAGAAGTTCTTCAGTCATTCCATCAAGAAACTGAGTCAAAGATCGGGTGGCATCTTTTCAAAAAGGTAAAGCTCTTATTTTAAAGCATGTATTGACATTTCTAAATTTTTTTTTTTTTTTTTGGTACCGGGGATTGAACTTGGGACCTTGTGGTGGCGAGGTGGGCGGTGGAACCACTGAACTAAATCCTGGCCCTGACATTTCTAAATTTAAGCCAAAATTCTCTACATACATGTTTTGACAAGGCCATTCTTCAAGAGTTAACAGCAAACCATAGCCTGTGGGCAAATCCACTTTGCAGCCCATTTCTGTAAATAAAGTTTTATAGCTATGCCTAATCATAATCATTTATGAATTAACTATGACTGGCTTTATACTGTACCACCATAGATGAGTAGATACAGCAGAGACCACATGGCCCAAAAAGCTGACAATGTGTCATGTGTGGCCCTTTACAGAGTTTGCACTTCTCTAAATAGCCATTCAAAACCCTTATTTATAGTCAGTGAAATTGCAAATTATGGTCTGACTGGAAAAATACTAAATCACTCGATTCTACTACCTAGTAAGTTACTCAAATATTGTCCTCAGATTATTTGAACAAGTAACCATTAAAAGTACCTGAGGACATTGTGGAAATGTAAAATACACCTATTTTTATGTTTCCGTCTTTTAGGAAGAACCATCTCTGAAAATTCATTCATTCAGCAAGGAAAGGTATGTGGATTATTTCTATAGCTACTTGGTACATTCTGTGTGGAACAAGAGCTGCAAAACATGTGCTCAAACATCAAGGTGAGATTAGACACATAGTGGATGAAGACAGTAAAATGAAAGGGTATGGCTTCTTGGTGAAGGTACATGTTTAAGGGGATATAGCATTTTAGCTAGACTAGGCCTAAGTAGGAATGTGGGTGACATTTTCTATTAGATTTAACTGTTGATTTTCCAAGTGCATCTACAATGGAGTAGGCACTCTACTTGAGGCCGGTGGGGCGGGGGAGTGAATAAGGACAATGAGAAATTCAGTTAAGCAGTGGGAGATTTAGAACTATTAAAATTTAAATTTTTGTCTTACATGTATAAACCAGTAGTTTAGAGTTGCCTCAGAATGTCACTTATAGCAAATTTAGTTAAGATGATGAAGACATTATGGTGAATTATCTAAGGAGAAACATGAAGCTTAAACCCAGCTAACACTGATCTTTAGGATCTATTTTTTTCCATTAGACTAGAGTACATATATCCTTAGCCTAGCACTAGTAAAATCTCAAATTAATTTTTCTGTTGCCCTGTCGTAGGAAATTAGAGGCTTTGGGCTAGTATACATGATGTTCCTAAAAATGGTACAGGTGTGTTTCAAATAAGTCGAAATGTGATTAAAGAGATGTGTTTAATCTAAAATACACAATTTTTTTTTGGTACCGGGGATCGAACTCAGGACCTTGTGCTTGCAAGGGAGGTAGCAGTGCCACTGAGCTAAATCCTTGGCTCACAGTTTCTTATTAAAGATTCTCAAGACTGTAATTATACTTTTTTAAAAATAGGTTTCAGTCATCATCACCAGTTCCACCTACGAAAAGCAGAACACAACAGACTCAGACTACTGCATTACACCTACCACTAAAAAATAGTAGCTATGAAAGAGAGAGTCTGATGCTAGGCAGTAGTCAAACAGAATTATCAGCTGGGATGCCTGAATTGCCCCATTTTATTCCCTACGTTCGAACAAATGAGATTTATTACCTGGATCCAGATGCACCATTGTCTAGGCCTTCAACTGAGGACCCTCAGTACCAAAATAATTCTTGTGGTAAGTAACCATGTATTCTTTCTGAAAAAATTGAAGATCAGTGTGACCCCTCCCCTCCAACCCTAATTTTATTTGTAAGTGACCCCTGCACTTAGTTCTAAAAAGTATCATATAAGGTACACCTTATATCATCATTAGAAATATATGTGACTTTTTTAGTTTTATCTTGCTTTAGATTGTGACCAAGAACAACAGCTGTGCAACTCTGACCTTGTCAAGGATCCACTTCTTAATCCTAACTTGCTGAAAAACAGGGATCAACAGCAAGCAATCCTTAAGGGACTGTCAGAATTGAGACAGGTATGAGTTTTCCATCAAATCTAGACATGACTATTCAGTGTGGAATGGGGGGAACTGGCTGTTTTATGTGACTTACATCCCAGTTTTTAAGAACAAGTACTTCAGTTAAATGGAAATAAAATGGAACTTTCCTCAAATTTGCTTTCACCTTACCATCTTTAAAAATGTCTTTCAGTATAAAATCATGAGACAGTTTTATTGAATAAAAATGCATACATTTAAATGGCAAAACATGATCAGTAATGCCCAGTTACGCCCTAAAAGTTTTTAACCAGTGTGGTCTACAGTTCTTTAAAATGTATGTGTTGGCAGTTTAGAACAGAACATTGTCTGTCCCAAAGAATAATTATAATTTTGAAACTATATGCATAACTTTACTCGCTAGACTTTTTCTCCCAGTCCAGTTTTTTTGGTCTCATAACTTTGTTCTTATCAGATTATTATAACTTGGCTGCATCCATTAAAACCTATCCCTGAGCTTTTGACTCATGTGTTCTTTTCACATCCACTCATTTACCAATGCCAAAAAGTTGGTTCAGGTGTTGCTTTCCTTTTATACTGCTAAAAACCACCCTACTCTGGCCCATTTACTCATTCGAAGACAAATTAAAATGAGGTTGTGTGCCAGCTCTGGTTACAGATAACAGGAGATTCATATAACTCAGCCTTGGTAACTCACAAAAGAGCTCCAAAGGCGAGAGGAAGGAGTATAATGTACATTCACCAAACCAGTATACCCTTGCCTTATTTCAGCAGAGCTCTTACATTAGCCACTAAGATTAGTGCTGTCACAATAAACAATGGACTTTAAGGAAGTCTTCAGTATCTCATCCCCATTTTAAGAGCACTTGGGAGTGGAATTTCATCTTGAAGCCTCATCATTAGGGAAGGTTTTTTTTTTTTTTTCCATTATGGAGGTTTTTAAAAGTCATCCCTACTGGTAAAAACAATCTTACAAGGGGCCAGGGATTTAGCTCAGTGGTTTTGCCACCTGCTGTGCAAGCGCAAGGACCCGAGTTCGATCCCCGGGTCCCCCCCCCCCAAATCTTACATATAATACCTATGTAACATCCAAATTAGGTCTAGTACAAAAAAATCACCAAAAAATTCCAGACCAAGCTTCAGCTATGGCCAACTAGTTAATAACAGTTCTATCCTGAGTTAAATACTAACAGGACAAGAATATAAGGAATTTCCAATTTGGCTACTGTATATACTTTACTAATATATCAATGTGATTTCAGGGCCTTCTCCAGAAGCAAAAGGAGTTGGAAACTAATCTCATGCCTTTAGCTGCAAATCAAGAAAAGAATTTTAATTCATTTAAAATTTAGAAAGCAATTTTTGTCTTCCAAATGATAAAATGTGCTCATTGATCAGCTGTGTTCAAAGCCTAGTTTTATTTTTCAAATGCTCATTAAAAACTTGTACATTACATAGTAAAATGCTTTTTTCTTAATAAAACATTTTTAAAAAAAGTAACGTAAAAAATTTTTTCTGCTGTCTGGGTGTTTATAAAGTCCTATAAAAAAAAATTCTACTTACCTTAATAAAGCCTGAATTTCCTTGTTAACATCGTTCTTCCATACCTTTTATGTAGATGACTAACACCAATCATGCATTTCGTTTCATAAAAAGTTCTTCTGCTGTGCTACATCTATGCTCTTACTAAAAATAATCCAAATTCAGTTTAGGCTCCTGTAGGAGTTTTTCATTTCTCTAAAATCTGTTTTTATTTTACTATAGAAAATGCAACTTTCAAAAGCATAAAAGTTAACTTTAGTAAAGAGAGGCGATAGATATGGGTTAGTAAGGGTTTGAAATTATCTCCACCTTACATTTTATGCGTGAATTCACTATAGCACTAAATTGCTGAGTAAAGGGTAAATAAGACCACTCAAAAATATACATCTAAGACTACAAGTTCCAAATTGTTTAATGCCTTTGATAACAACAGAAGCCCCATGTTTTGAAACTGATTTGGTCAATTATTACAGAAGCACTGAAAATCATAATTATCAAATACTCTCAAAAAGTTGATCAAAACTGAAATAAGGTGAATTTTTACATGTCTAAGCCTATAAGATTAAAAAATAATGCTGCTTGCTATTAAGTCCTATGTACATAAGTTTTTACCTAAATGAAACGGTATTGTTAGAAACATCTTGCGGTACAGAGCCAAACTCCTATAAATATTAACATCACTGGCTTATACCTGTGTAAAACATTATACAAAAGCTTAAATCAAAATAGTTTGTATTATCCAACATTACAGGAAAAAAAGTAAAACCACTGCTTTTACCATCTTTCTATAAACACCTAATTTTACATATAAAACAGGCTTCAATTTGAAGCTCAAGTACAGGTAACAGACAAATGTAGAACTTAAAAAGTGCCACCATGAGATAATTCAAGTACAATATGTTAGAAATATATATATATTTATTTGTTTTCAGATGTTTTAACTGTTACAGGCCATCATGATTTAAATAAGAGAAAAACATTTCAGAAAGGATAAGAAACCTTGTGTTTAGAGAATATAAACTGTAAATTCACTGTTAAACAGAAGAGGTCCACAACAACCAAAGTTACTGTATCTTTTTTCAACATGGCCTGGAAGAATCATTTTTTTCTCCAATCTAATGGAGATGTACATTGAGTATAAGCAGATAAAAAGGAATTTTCATTTTCTTCAGTCTGACTTGATGAAAGGGGATATGATGTCCCCAGAAATGTCTGATGAGTGAGAACATTAAAATGACTAAACTGATGGGACATATTTAATGGACTCTGAGAAACCTGAAAGACGCTATACAAATCTTGCTCTGCTGAATTGCTGTTCTCTCCTTCAGGACAGACTCTATCAACAGAAGTGCTCTCTTCAGAATCAATTTGGGAAGTCTTATCTTCTAATAAACTTTTTTGCACGTCAAGAGACGATTGCAACCCAATTTGAGTATTCTTTTTTTGATTTCTTCCACTTGATCCTGTGTTTTCTTTCGCCAATATTTCTGAATGAGAATTGCTGCATACTTCTATATGTGAGATCTCATCCCCTGAATCCAGAGACATATCCTCTTCATCCTTTTCATCGTTTTCTAAAAGAGCTACATTTAAAAAACAAAAAGTCCTCCTCTATTGAAATACACAGTTTATTTAAGTTTTAAAATTATACACTACTCACACAATATAACGCTTCAGGGTCAGCAAGTCCACAATCCCTTAAAGCTTGGTCTTCTGCCACAAGTTCACTTAGTCACAACACTCACACTAGGTGTGAATGTCCATACAATCCGATGCTAAAAGCTTCTGCGAAATGTGTTCACGTTTAATGTTGGGAAATCCCAACTCCCAGCTCCAAAGGGGTTAATGTCAAAACAGCATCTAAAGTTATACGGTAATTCAGTATTTGACAAGACAAATATAAAATAAAATTTCTGACATCTAGCTTCACTGGGTTACTAAATGGGTTAGCTGTATCTAATGTTTGATCATCTCTGCTTTTAACTGAAAACAGTAGTACATCTTTCATTTTACACAGATTTGAAACCAAAGCAGAGGCCATCTCACAAAAGACTGAGGCTATAATAGCCCTACTGTATTATAATTAAATTGCTTTATAAATCAGATCTAGTGGCCCAATGCTGAATCTCAATAACCAGTTTCCTACTTTTTTCTTAATAAAACCCCTTTGTTGGACAACAGTCAGTGAAGCTTACATACTCTCAGAAAATGCATAATCCATAGTATTAGTCCATAGTATAAACAAATGCATACAGCAATATATAATAACTAAAACCTTGTCTTGATTACAATGTGATAGATGAATATATCTAGTGCATTTTAATCTCAGAATGATAAATGCCTTGAAACTAACCCTAAGGTTTATACTGAGGTGAGCAGCTTCAAAATAGGCACTTCATTATTTGATAACAGACAAAAACATTCCTTTTTTTCTGTCTTAAATGAAAAAAACTACTGAAAAGTTACCTGACTGTGACTCAAGATTCTCATTAACACCAAGGAACGGAAGGCTTTCTTCTGCAATTGAGTTGTGATAGCCCACAAGATTTTTAAAGTTCTGCATAAAGTCTTCAGCAGTTGCAACTACTATTCCATTATCTGTATAACTGGAAAGCATCTTGATATTCTTCTCTAAATTAAAAAAAACAGGTTCATGATAAAGCACTTGAAAGTAGACATGGACAAATAATAATGCCTGACTCCTAGCCTCAACAAAATCCTTTTCTACTCATGTTCAGAATTAGAGCTTAACAGTTCTAATTCATTCATTCATATTTCTGTGTTCATAGCAGAAAGCTTAAGAGTGTTCTCTTTACCTGTTAAAAAGACTATGTGTCGTTGCTGTATGTTCTGAGCCTGAAGTCTGATAAGGCAATCCAGTTCTGGAGCATTTCGAGTTTGTGAATCACAACTGTGGTATGACAAAATTTCAACCAGATGTTTCTTCTGATAGACATTCAGAAGTGTCAACAGACTTAGAGCTTTACCATTCAACCTGAAATTAGCCAGAGTTCAGTATCTGTATCTACACTAAAATTTAATATGAAAATTTTTGCTTCAGATTAAAACCACTAATTCTCAATTGAGGCAACTAATGATTACATTGCTCAGTTCAGTGTCTGACACAGGGATGCTTCATAAAGAATAGCCCTTAAGTAAGATGGAGGGATGAGGGGAGATATGTGTCAAAGCTTGAAGGTAAGCTACTCAGTTTATGCTAAAATTTTAACCAATCATTCTACTTGCTAATATGGTTTTTAGTTTTATTAATTTTGAATTTTAATGAAGGACTATCAACAAATACACAATTCAGCTATTTCTCTAACACATGGCAACGAGTGACAAATTACTGGGTATTTAGGAAATGAAGGTTCTTCTAACTCAAGACAAGTTACACTTCTGGGTCTCAGTATTTCTTATATAAAGACAGTAATACAAATTAAGATTTCCTGTATGTCTACTTCACAGGCTTTAAAGATGACTAAGTTTTTAAAAAGTAAATTGCCGGGGTTAGTCATGCCTGTAATACCAGTTACCTGGGAGAATGAGGCAGGAGGATCATGAGTTTGAGGCCAGTCTGGGCAATTTACCAAGACTTTCTCTTAAAATAAAAAGGGATAGGAAGTAGCTCAGGGATGGACTATCCTAGGTTTGATCTCCATTATTACAAACAAAGAGAAAAAAATAAAGGTATTGCTACAAAGACCTAAACACTTTGAAATTATTTAAACCTGAATTTCCTGCCAAGTACCATGGAATGTCAACAATTACAAGAAATAAATGTTCTATGGTCTAAGTTTAGGAAGTGCTGATTGATACAATATAAAACATCATTCTCAACTAGAGTTTCTGAAATCCTTTAATGTATAAATTATCTTTTATGGACTTGCTACTAGGATATAATATCTCAGACTCATCAGATCACTATGACTGTGGAGCCTCTCAAGTGACTAGTTCTCTGAGAAACTCAAATCAGGGATGTTAGAAATAACACAATAAATGAATCTCATCACAAATCTGCTCATAAGGTTGAGACTAACCCTTGTGCAAATATATGTGACTTAGCTATCTAAGGTAGTTATTCCGAGAGGGCTTGATCTGGTTGTCATACAGTTTTTTAAAAAGGCATAGTGGTGGCACACGCATATAATGCCAACACTCTGGAAGGCTGGGGCAGGATAACTGCAGGTTTGAGCCAGCCTGAGCAATTTAGCAACTTAGTCTCAAAAAATAAAAAGGGTTCAGTATGTAGCTCTGTAAATTCCCAAGTACCACAAGCAAGCAAGCAAATAAATTCTGGTTAGTCTACTCACAACAGATTAAGCCAATTTTACCTATACACATAGCACAGAACTTCACCAAACATCTATTTATCACGTCATCTTAAAAAGACTAATAATTCAGTATTTATACTATTATACCTGGCTATGGACACCTGTAAAAACAGCAATGTCCATAATCTACAAACATGGCTAAGAGAAAAATTTTTGTGAATACTGTGTTAAAATCAACAACCACTGGGCCGGGGATTTAGCTCAGTGAGTGGTTCTGGAGCCTACCTTGCAAGCAGCACAAGGTCCCGAGTTCAATCCATGGTACCAAAAAAAACAAAAAAACAAACAACCATTATAGAGTTATTTTCCAAATCTTACCTGCCCAGTTCCTTTAGCCTTTTCTGAAATTTACAGTGCACTTTCCACTGCCATTTGCCTTCTGGAGTACTAAGTTCTTCAAGGAATGTCAAAAAAATTTTAAGGCTCTCTGTTAGAGATAATGAAGTTCAATAAGTAACAATCCTCCACACCTGAATTATTAAAGTGTTCATATTACATAGAAACTCCTACTTTCCTATGTACTATTTTCATTCTCTTTTACCTTCCACTAAAGGGAAAGACAGCTCTGAAAATGTATCTGAACATTAAAAAAATACTGATGACAACAATACTAATAACACCTCAGGAAAAGATGTAAATGTACTAGTTATCTGTGGCTGGCAGAATAAATAGATAATACATTAAAAAGTACCAGTTGCTAGTTTTAGTTTTCTAACAACAGGGGTGGGTGGGAGGGGGGACATATGCTCAAAAGAATAATCTTACCAATTGTGACAACCTCTGGATTTAGAATTGACTCATCAGATACAATAAAGCCTCCAGATACAAATAACTCATTGTATGTATGATTTTTAACATCATCCAGGCTATCAACACCAGCAAAACTAACACAGGGGAGGGTCTTTAAAGTCACCAAGCCAGGTACCTATTAAAAGCCAAAATAAAATAGAAATAAAGATGGATAAAGAAATGAACTGGAACTTGTATGAAGTAAACTCCAAGAAAAGTCCAACAAAAATGCCATTAGGCTCATCCAGATTAGTGCATTCACCTGGAAAGTCATACAAAAATACTGCTTCTGGGCCGGGGATTTAGCCCAGTGGTGCCACCGCCTGCCTGGCAAGTACAAGGTCCAGAGTTCGACCCCCAGTACCAAAAAAATAAAGAAATTAATAATAATAATAATAATACTCTCTAGATTATTTCCCAATACATGAACCAACCAACGTTTACGTACTAGAGAACCTATGATGAACAAAAGTACATTAAGGACACAATTTTATCTTTAAAGTTTATTTTAAAAACTTCAGCATCAGATTAAAAAATGTTTTAAAAATCAAAATAAGTAGTGAATTTGACTTAACATTCTACCTTGTGAATGAAACCTGCAATGTCTTCATTTTGAATAATAATCAATAGTTTATCTAATTTTGATCTTCTTTCCAAAAACTGTTCCGGGTGACATTCTGTATTGCCTAATTTGATAAGATATTCCTATTAAAGAAAAACAACTAAATCAGCATTAAAAGGCTTTTTTGCAAATATCAATTTAACACTAGAAATTGCAACATAAAGTGATAAACTTAACTAGGAAACTTAACTATGCAAATAGGAGACCTCAGTGCTCCCCACTCTTAACAGAAGAGTAACAAAAAGGTCAGAGCTTCACAAATCACTTTCATAATGTTAAGAGTGCTATACAATTAAATCCAAGTAAATGCCAGTGTGAAGTGCCAAAACTGTAAGAACAATGGATTAGCCCAAATTCTTCAGCCAGTTTTTAGTTACGGGAAACCCAGAGCCCAATCATTAACTACTCCACTCCTTCATTCTCTTCTTCCTTTCCTTAAGCAGACCTTTAGTTATTTGCAACAATATTACTGGAATACTCTTCAGAGTCACAAAAAACTTCTATGACGACTGAAGATCATTTAATTCACAACAGCTCAAGAAGTGTTCATATAGAGCCTTAGTATGTACAATGGTATTCACACTAATTAGCTATTTGTCAAGTTTATATCTTCAAACAAAGCCAACTGTCCCATCTAACACCTCCCTCCATGCTAGCGACATGGTACTATCTTTCACAAGACATAGGCAGTTAAGTCTATGAAGAGTTCCTTTTGCCCTTTGCTTGCTGGTAGAATTCCTGAACCCTGAAGCAAACTGCAGGATCCTGGAAGTCACATTCCTCATTTCACAGATACAGGAGATTAATTTTCTAAAGGTCAGCACTACTGGTCAGATAGCCACAATGAAAGCCCAGCATGCTTGACAAGCTAGCTACTGTTTTTCAAGAGCACCCTAAAGTGTTACATCCAACGAGGACATTTCTGTATATAAATCCCTAAATTAAAGCAGCATATTCTACAATGATTTTGCTCTAATCTCTGAAGCTTCTGGGGATCTCAGACTAGCTTAGTTAATGAAAAGGTAAATTACTGTCTGACAGCCCCTACTTGTGATTTTGGTCTTTTTACATTAAGAAGCTTCAAGTGCAATTTATCTTAGATAAGACTGTTTAATTCTTCTAAGCAGTACCCACTGGAAATTTTCCAGCAAAAATGTTATGACTATCAAAATCTAAACTTCATAATAACTTCTGTAGTCAAAATATTTGTTACAGTATGAATTAAAGTTCCAATCTGATTTCTACCAAATTTGTAATATAAAGAAGTCATTATTCTTTATTAAGTAATGACAGAAATGACTTGTTCCTATGTTAGAATGAATTCAAAGCACCATTCATAAGGAAATGTATTTCCTATTCCCTTCAATATAAATGTCACACAGGTATTACATTTTTAAAAGATGGAGGGAGGTGCAGTTAATGCTAAGCACATCAGAAGTCTGCCCAACCTTTCTCACCCAGCCCTCATTAATGTGGTGCTGTTCCCCCAAAGAGTTCTGTGTTTAGAAACATGTTTGAAATATTTTTGTTCAGAAGTTCTACATTCTCTCATACAGGGCAAAAATACAACCAAGTCTTATTTCCTCTTCCCAGAAAACCGGAAGACTCAGTTAGGAAGCACAACTGAGTACTCTGAATCCTCTTTCATTCCGATGCTTTTCAGGTCCTTGTTGAGCACCCAACTCATGACACACATAGACATCAGAGATCCCCAAAGACACATAAGGGTTAGTCACCTGTCAGTAGTACTGAGTTTCTGGGCCACTCTGGGTTGTAAGTTACTAATTTATAGTCCCTCTGTTTCCTCTAACAAAACAGGAAGACACTAGTCATAATAAGTAAATTCCATAAATGGGAACAAGTGTCTATTTCAAAAGCCTAGGCACTCCCTTAAGGAATTAAAATCTTGTTATTTGGTGAGCACTAATTAATAATACTAAACCACTGATATAATTGTTCCAATGTGTTGTAACTTACATGTAAATTATGTTAGCAAATTTTACATATCTATATCTTAATACACAAAGAGGTGGGTGTTTAGAATAAACACTTAAAATGTTAAGTCTACTCTATATCTTTGACAGAAAAAAATGCAGTGAGGAATCTTTCATGACTAGGGAGTTTTTCAGGGTCACTGAGTGTTTTTTTAAATCAATTAAAGCCACAGGGAGTCATGACAGGTTATCAAGAAACACTGCAAGAATGTATCATTAGGCCTTCCCTGGACAGTTTATTTGACTCACAACAACTTACTTTACCTTTTCTTATTTTGTTTCCCTTCATTAAAAACCCAAGTAAGCAACATTTAAAATCTCTACACTTTAAGGATATTTGGAGTATTACAGAGACTGATTTTTCTTCTTTTGCAGTGCTAAGGATCAAACCCAGGGCCTTCTACATGCTGGGCAAGCACTGTATCACTGAGCTACATACCCTGCCCCTTGCAGTATATATATACAAATGCTCTTAAAAATTGTACATAAGACTCTAAATTCTGATATATTTAGATCACAAGTTCTGAATTCAACTTACTAATCTATTTTAATTACTAAATTATGAAAATAAACAGTGAACTTTAAAAAAAACAAACTCCATTTTAAAGAGGTCAGGCCAACAAGACAAGCTTATACAGCATTACTATTACATTTTTGTTTAGTTACCTTTATTTCTTTACAGAGCATACTCTCTTCTTCTTCATGAATATAAAATTTCACAGTATTTTTCTGGACATCTTTCATGATTTTAACCAAACTGTTAAATACTTCAGGTTCTAACTGGCTTATGAAATTTGAAAGAGCAGGTTGGGCAGAAATGTTTACATCATTGGGTGATTGTGTTTCCTTTTCTTCTGGTTCCCGGGCAGAATCACCAGGTACTGTATGATCAGAAGTCACCATTAACTCAGTAGCATGGTGTGGCTGGTTCATTTCTCCTTCGGTTAAACCCAACGTTGAAGAGGAATGCTGTTCTTGAGAGTTGGCATCTTTCAAAGCATCACTACAAACTGGCTCAAGGAGGTGTTTATTGTTGTAGTCGCTTGAGGAAACTGATACAACATGCCTTTCAAGAGGATTCAATGTCTTTGTAGTACCAGAATCATTAGAATTAACTGGTGGCAAATTCCCACCCTTGTAAGATGCTTTAATAATAACAGTGTTTAGCTTTTCATGCACACCATCTACAAATTCCTGTATACCAGCTTTGGAAGTCTCAGAATATATGAACTTAGAAAGCCGTTTTAACTTCTCTTGTGTTGAAAACATAGGTGTAGGAATTTTACTGATATATAAAACATTGTTTTGCTTCAAAATCTCTTCTATCTTCCTAGAAAAGAGACTGTACTCTCCTAACACTGTTCTCTCTGTAGATTCACTCACTGTAGACGGCTCTGCTGACGCACACTGCTCTTCCATTGTCACCATCTGACCTGTCAATACATCATCCTCAGTGGTGCCCTTTAGTGTGTCTGTAAATGGAGAGGATGGAAACTGGTAATCAGAACTTCTCTGTCTACTTATTACCCGGGGGTCGTTAGGATGGGCCTCCTGGGGTGGCAGACACACCAGTTGTTCATCTGGTGATTTCATACCTATACAGGAAGAGTTATTATTATAAAAGCAATCCAGAAATCAACATTTGAAAACAAACTTTTAAATCACACACAAAAAAGATGAAGTATATATTAAGAACTAAATAAGGCATCAGAAAGTAAAATAGAAATTGCAACTACTGGTGTGAACCGTTTTTCCTATAGGCCTTACTGAGGCTAGTCTTTGGATTTCGGTAGGCAGATTAACAACATTGAATATTAATTTCTTTGTTTTCTTTTCAAAGTGTTCAGCAGAGCCTATGTGATATCAACACAAGTCATTGGTTCTTTTTGGTTCCTTACCATTCTGTACATCTGACTTTAGCAGATACATTTTAAACAGGGTACTCAGTTACATCAGCTTATTCAACTACTATATTCTTTATTGGTAATGTCAACTACGGTAACACTCCCTAGAGAACTGTGTACAAGGCAGGCGAAAAAGTGCAAAACAGAAACGCTGTGGGAATAACTGCCAAGCATTTAGGATTTAGGATAATCTGTTTTCAGAATTTTTCACTTGTGGGGTTGCCTGTGAATTTCCTGCAATGTTAGGAAAATGTTAGTTCATTGTATCAGAAAAAAAGTTCAACAAGACAAGAAGAGAATATATTTCATAGCAGTATTAAAAATATTACTTTTAGGGCCAGGGATTTAGCTCAATGGTTCCGCCACCTGCCTCAAAAGCACAAGGTCCTGAGTTCGATCCCTGGTACCAAAATAAAAAAAATAATAATACTTTTAACTGCACTTTCATAAGTGTTTCATTTGTTTGGAAAACAATTCCAAGGTGTTGGGAGCAATGCTACATAATTCTAGGGAAAAATCATTTGGTTAGCCTAGTTCTACAGCCTAGCTACAGAGTACCTCCAGCTTGGCCTCCAGTCACAACTGAGACTTCAGTGATCCAGTGATGCTGTGATTCTCCAGGACAAGAAACATCCTGGGAGAACAAACATCTGCTCAGTTCCTCATTGTTCTTGGACTGATTAACATCTTGTTTACCCAAGATGTACTGAACTCTCTGCAAGCCTTTTGTTACAACTTGTTTATCCCAATGTGAACTACTGAACTCTCTGCAAGTCATTTGTTACAAGTGTTTCTCCCGATGTACTGAACTCTCTGCAAGTCATTTGTTACGTTTGTTTCTCCCGATGTACTGAATAAAAGGTGCGGTAAGCTGGGGGCTTTTGTCTTTGCTGCCCAGAGCAGCACTGATCAGACCCAAAGCTCAGCTTCTTCTCAGTGTCATTTTTCTACCTTTCCTGTAATTCGCGGTGTGCTGCCGTGGCTCGCAGGAGGACCAGGACTCACTGCAGAGGTTCTGGTAACGTCCCCTTCCCCTGTTCCCTACACCAAGGGAAATAGGGACAGCTACTATCTCATTTATCTGCTCAGGATAAAAAGAGCTTTCAGTTAGCTGATGACAATGAGACGACAACTTTTGACTCTACAACCAGAGCAATCCACAAAATCATACTTTGCCCCACAAATATTAAATTCAAACATGGTATGTTTTCAAAACTTTTCAAAACAAGTATCCTAAATCGATCTTAAGAAATGAGAAAATATATTTAACGTCAATTTACAATAATGTGTTTTAGGAAAAGAAAACAACTGATCTTTGCATAGGAGACCATTTCACACAAATTTACCTTTTAAGAAATTTCTAATTTTCCTTAAATCTTAGCCAACTGCTGCTATAATACAGGAAATAGTCCCTGTAAATCAGAAAATCTCATTAAAGAGTTCCAAGCCCACAGTTCTTTAGAGATACGGCAATTTCCTTAATTCAAGTTTACACTCAGGTGTACCGGCACGCTCTCTACACAAAATTCAGTTTCAATTTCCCCACACCCACACTTTTCTAAAGATTTAAACAGTCTCACTCAGCACTAATTAGCCTGTAACATTCTCTACCAATCCTGATGGTTACTGGAAACCACTCCATGTACTGACTTCAGTAAGGATACTTGTTAGTAAAGATCACAGGCCCACAGGTAGAAGTGAGAAGGGAAACAAAGTATCCATCTTGTAGAGAGATAAGAATTACAACTGTATAAAACTGATCAAACAAAATTCAAGCTTCTGTAAGATTTTTCAAGAACATTCAAGGTCCTCCTTAAAGCTACAATATTAAGACAGAGTTCAGTACACACGTAAAATATCTGGAAGGTTGACCCATTTGAGAGAAAACTAGTATCTTTTTTACTTCTTGAATTATGTACCATTTGAAACACCTGATTTAGTCAAATAAAAAATGAACCATGTCTTATAAAACAAATGGGTTGAAGACTACCCATAATTTTAAAACTTTTAAATCATTATTTTACTAAATACCTGCTCCTAAAATTTGTAGCTCAACATCAGAACAATAAATTTCTTCTTGAAGGACTATGGATAAAGAGAATTTTTGTTAAACTTTTTAAACTTAAATCCCTATGGAGAATTTTCCAAATGACAAAACCCCTAAATCAAATCCCTTTCAAAAATGTAAGTAAACAGCATTTAATTTTACTTTAAGTAAATCTCTCTATCTGGTTTTAGGGTCAACAACTTTATTATTTTAAAAAATCTTCAGTAAATGACCTAAAAGACACAGACATGTCAATTCCATAATAATGAGTATTATTATAGCACTGTGATATTTTGACTTACAAATGAAAGGGGAGTAGTGAGTTCTCTAAAGAGGACATCATTCAGATTATCTACTCTTTCAGTTACAAAATATGAATATCTCAAATAAGAGGAATGGAGATGCTATGGAGCCTTGTGAAGCACAAACAAGATACTTAATATTCCTTTTTTTTTTGGTACGGGGGATCGAACTCGGAACCTTATGCTTGCTAGGCAGGCAACAGAACCACTTAGCTAAATCCCTGGCCCTTATACTTACTATTCCTAATGAGAAAGAATTACTGATAGATGAACAATTAACCACTTACCAGTCCAATTATTTAAATACAGGATGACCAAAAACTGCATATTTTTAAATTAATTTTTATAAGACAACTGGAAATATAAAAGCAGTAATTTTAACATATTTGTTCAATAGTGAATCAACTGGTTGAAATGACACCTTACCCTACTGACACTTGGGATAGTCAGTACGTAAACAAATATGCTGCTCAAGTGACCCTCAGGTTAAACTAAGTGGTTAATGATTTATATATAAATATGGTATTGTCTAAACTTTCTATTTATTAATAAAACTTGAAGCAATGCCCTACTGAAGGAACCAGAAATTCAAGCAGCAATTCTGAAAAAAGACACATTGGAAGGAAAGCAAAGCAAACCTCACCTGATGTTTGTTTTTCACTATGTTTCCCCAGCTGGTCTTCCGGGCTTCTTGTATCCCCACCTGAGGGAAAGCAATAGATTTGCAGACTCTTCAGAGAGCAGTGACACCTACTAAGCACTATTCAGACAACCCCAAATCTTAACAAATCTGAGTGTTCCTTCCTTTGCCTAAAATATTCCCAGTGGGTCTTCTAGAAATGGGAAGTTGCTTCCCATTCAGGTGATGATGGAATATCAACACCTACATCCCATGGCTTCGAATGGCTCTCAACACCAAGTATGAAGGTGTTTCAATGAGGAATGATTAAGATAATCACTATTAATTATTTCCCTATTCTACTTCTCTCGCATAAGCCAGTGTCTCCAGTTCAAAAAAACAGTACCAATTGCCACTCTGTCATCCCCTCTTGCCCTTTCTCATAAAGCCCAAGTAGAGAATAGGGCTGAAGCCCACAGAAACTCTGGTTTTTATAAATTCTCAAAATCCTTGGAAGCTTCATAGGTTCTAGATCACAAGCCAGCCTACTTTTTAACAAAAACTTGGGTTTTTTCTTAAAGTTTAAATAAATGACTAGGAATGGACAAGATGTCCCTTAGATACATTTCCAAAAATATTCAGTCAACAAAGATGAATAAGAACTTGGAAAATTAAGAGTATATGTGGATTTGCACAGAGAAATTACAATACTGCAAAACGATAATCTTTCAACATTTGCCTAACCTTGCTCCATGGATCAAGAAGCTTTAGCATATATGCACTTCATCACTTTAGGCCATTATCTAAAATGATCCAATATGTTTTGTTTTGTTTGGGTTTTTTTGGTACTGGGGATCGAACTCGGGACCATGCACTTGCATGGCAGGAGTTGGAGCCACTGAGCTAAATCCCCGGCCCAATCCAGTATGTTTTAAGATAATTCAGTATTAATACATTCACAATGAGGCTATAATTTGTATGTCTCACTGGTGGGAGGTTTGAACCACTGGTGGTACAAGCACGACTGTCCCACTGGGCAGCTATTTTTTTGGTACCAGGGATCAAACTTGGAACCTTGAGCTTGCAAGGCAGGCAGCAGAACCACTGAGCTAAGTCCCTGGCCCTGGGCAGCTTTTTAATAATTTTATTAGTACAAATACTGTAAAAGTGTTTAGATTCATTTGTACCACTAGTGGTACAAGCAGCCCAATGGGAAGCACCTTCCCAAGAGTGGAATGTATAAGATGAAACCCTTCAGGAAACTGATCCATGAAAAAAAGGAAAAAACCTAAGACCTACTACATTTATTCTTACCTGTAATTGGAATCAGTTTCCAATGTATTTCAGTCTCTTCAACATTACTAGACTTAGACTGTTGCCTATGGAATCCATGTTCAATGGGAACAGTAGGACACAAACTGCAATCTTCAAAATTATTCACGTTAATTAAATTTGGATCCTAAAAATTAAAAGTACATATTCAGTAGTATTCTTTTTAGGAAATTTTAATGTCAAGAATAAGTATTTCTTTCAGAGTCAATTCCTAAGTTTCAATTTAAAAACCACAAATAAGTAATATCAACATGGTAAAGTGGTATAACTGTATCTCAAAATAAAAACAATTTTTCCTCTCAAAATATAATTTGAGGGGCCAGGGATTTAGCTCAGTGGCACTGCACCTGCCTGGCAAGCCCAATATCCTGAGTTTGGTACCAAAAAAGAAAATATATATATATTATGTATGTGTGTGTATACATATATATATATACACACACACACACATATACACATGTATGTGTGTGTATATATCTCTCTCTCTCATTTGATGTTTCCTTACAGCAGTGACTCAGACACTTCTGGTAAAGTACCAGACAGTAAATATTTTAGGCTTTGCAGATCATACACTCAACTCTGCCATTATAGTATAAAAAGTCACAGACATAGACACATTAACACCTAAATGAATGAGCATAAAACTTTAATTACAAATCAAGAAGTGGGCTCTCTGGCCCACAGCCATCAACCTAGTACATATATTGTGAAACACTAACAATAGTTTAGTATCTCAATGCCTACCTTACATACTTCCCATTTAAGCGTCTTATCATCATTTTTCCCCTAAGCATCCAAAAGAACTGGAGAAAGGCTGAGGGCACGCACAAATGACATTTAGTCAAAAGCAGAGAAGCATGAATTAGAAATAAGCCCACAGAAATACGGTGCCATCATGGTGGTGTTCTCAATGATGCAGCCACTTCTTGAAGGAGATTAAAGCACTTCTCAGCTATAAATCAATCCCCTAAAGCAATAACCATAAATAAACTGGATGCCTTAATAAGCAAGGCTGAGTTACTTCAGAGGCAATTCAATAGCTCATTTCACTTTCCTATTTACATGAGAAATATAAAGTACCTACCCTATTAGTTACCCTGGGACAGCAAGTTCAGTCATGGCCTCATCTTTAAGTTCTCTGTTAACTGACACTAGAAAGCAGCCAATGCTTTAAGGACTCAAGTTTATTATGAAACAATATGTAATTTAACTTCCAATATTCCATCTCTGATATTGTCCAGTTTTAGTTTTCTCATAATGAGTAAACTTTAGACTATACATAAACTGTACAAGCAGGAAAGAAAACTTTGGCATTTATATCTTTGTAACAAAGAAAACTTAGAAGCACCATCCTGGACAGACATCTTTACTCAGAAGTGTATTTTAGTTCTTCTTGAAAGGCAAAACCACTCTCTGAAGCATACTCATTTCCTCTTTGACACAGTGAAAAGCAAACAAAAGATAACCAAAAGATATATGCTTACTTCTTTCAAATGCAGTTTATGGTCAATGCCTACTTCACTGGATACAGCAACCGGATACTTTAAAGATGAAGTATTCACTTCTAACAATGGGCTCTGAACGCCCTTAAAATGTACATTTTCAATTTTTATACAAGTAGGCTGCTCATATCCTTTCTTATCTGAGACAGAGTTCAACTTATACTCATGATTCTGCCTTAGCTCTTCATAGGCATCATCAGTGTTCAATCCTAAGGCTTTGTTGACTGTGTCTGTCAGGGATGCATCAGAATGGCGAGCATTGGCTAGCGTTTCTGACAGCCAATTAAACAGCCTATGAATGTCACCACTGCCAGAGTTACAGGTATCCTGCTGCTGCCGTCTCAAGTCAGCATCATGCCCAACTAAGCCAACAGGCTGTGGAGACTCTGAGAAAAAAGAAAGAAAATTCATCTCTTGAACTTAAGTTCAAAAGTCAGCATACATATTTTTAAAATCCTCCATTCCTCTAATATTTTATCCTTAAAGCACTGGCTAACCCTCGTAAATCTTAAGCTTTATCTTGAATGACTAAACTACTTAAAATTCATAACGAAGCTAGGATATTAAAGATACCAAAGAAATCTCCACCAAACTTTTATCAAGAAAAAAATGCTATGTGAACATGTTAAGACACGGTGCCAGGCAGGTATAAATTTGGACAATCTGCACAATATATTAAACTTTCACAGGAGCAGACATCCAGAAAATCATGTTTTCAGCTAGATGTGGTGGCACACACCTGTAATCTCAGCTACTGAAGAAGCTGAGGAAGGATTGTGAGTTTAAGGCCAACCTGGGCAATTTAGTGAGACCCTGAATAAAAAAAGGAAAGGGAAAGTCACGTGTCTTGATGCTAGAGTGGATATTATGACTTCTAATTTAGGAAGGTTATAATGAATCACAGTAAGAATAAAAGAAACAGTAGACTATGTACTAATTCCAATTATCTGTAATATTATATAATTATGATTCTAATAATAGGAAATTACAGACCAGGCAAAACTAATCTAGACAAAAACCAGAGCAGCAGGAGGCGTGGGTGAGCTTCACTACAAAGTGAATTTTAAAAGGTAATGAAAATGTTCTAAATATTGGAATGGTGGCTACACAAATGTAAAACTCATTAGACTGTGTGCTTAGGGCTGGGGATTTAGCTTAGGGGTTCCGCTGCTTGCCTTGTAAGCGCAAGGTCCCAAGAGTTCTATCCCTGGTACCAAAAGAAAAAAAATTATAGGTTGTGTGCTTAAAGTGGGTACAATGTATACATATTATACCTCAAAAAACAGAGAAGGGGTTTTCAGAGGTTACCACATAAAATGAGTGGGTTCACCACCAAATCAAAAGCAGGATATTTTAAGTTATAATGCACCCTGGGGCTGGGGATTTAGCTCAGTGGTTCTGGTGCCTGCCTCGCAAGCACAAGGTCCTGAGTTTGATCCCCAGTACCAAAAAAAAAAAAAAGAAGATATAATGCACCCTTCAAATCTCTACTTTCAAAAGCAAAAAACATGCAAAATACCTAAAAAGAAGCAAGAAATACCTAGAAATCTTACCTACACACTCTTCCTTGGCCCCATTTTCCTTTTAGAATATTCTAATTATCAAAGTTTTCCTACCATCCGTCCATCCATCCATCCATCCAGAGATAGAGTCTCACTATGTAGTTCATGTTGCCCTTGAACTCACTATGTAGTCTAGGCTAGCCTCCAACTCAGAAGCAATCTTCCTGCCTCAGCCTTCAGAGTGCTGGGCTTACAGGTGTACACTATGCCCAGCTCCTACCATTTAAATTATTGACAAAACTTGACTGTTATTCCACACATACAGAATCAACCAATTACCAGCCACAAACTATTAAGCGGCTATTTTGCACTCAGTGCTCAGAAATACAGCAGAGTTTAAAACAGTGCTTTGGAGTCAATAAGAACTGAGTTAAAACATAGATTTTGCCACTACATAACTTTAGATAATGTCATTTACCACCAGAGATGGTTTTCTTATCAGCAAAATGAGGATAATAATGCCTACTACTTGCCAGGTGTGGTGGTGCATGCCTGTAATCCCAACACTTGGGAGGCTGAGGCAGGACGATTGCCACAAGTTTGAGGTCTGCCTTGGCTACAGCTATGTAGTGAGCTCAAGGCCAGCCTTAATTACATAGCAAGACTGTCAAAAAACCAAAGGAAGGGGCCAGGGATTTAGCTCAGTGGTTATGCTGCCTGCCTTGCAAGCGCAAGTTCGATCCCTGGTAACAAAAACAAAGGAAGAAAGGAAGGAAGGAAGGAAGGAAGGAAGGAAAGAAAGAAAGGAAGGAAGAAAAGAAGGAAGGAAGGAGGGAAGGAAGGAAGGAAAGAAAGAAAGGAAGGAAGAAAAGGAGGGAAGGAGGGAGGGAGGGAGGGAGGGAGGGAGGGGGAGGAAGGGAGAGAAAGAGAGAGGGGCAGGGATGTAGCTCAGTGGTGCCGCACCTGTCTGGAAAGTGCAAGGTCCTGAGTTCGATTCCAAGGGGAGAGGGGAGAGAAAAAAGAGAAAACCCTGCTACTCAAGAACTGGAAAAGTCCATGTAAATAAAGCACCCAGAACACAGCATTTAAAACTGGTCAAGACACAGGTCAACTGTTTAAGACAGACAGCAGGTATCAGAAGTATCAACAGGTGCAGCACAGATCACATGTCCAACCTAAGCTGACGGAGATGGAGACTATCAATGAACAGAACAACAAGAGAGCTGAGGAAGGTTCTTTGACCTGCAAACATACAAAAACTAAAAGGAGTGCAAGATGCTTCAGGAAAAGAGAAAAGGAAGTAAAAGACTGACCAGGACACGTTCTAGGGAGATGAATCTTAACTACAGTACATGAAAGAATGGGAAAAACAGCTGGATATGGCCTGTCTGCAACAGAACGCCACATACGGAAGATGAGATTCATCACAAGTTAATAAAGCAATACTGGACGTGATACTGGAATGAATCAAAGAAATCAATAAGTCAGGAAAGCCGCCAAGGAAATGAGAACACGGACAAGGAAAATAACATTGGAGAAAAAAAAAAGAAATACAAGGAAAAAACCCTCAAAGTTACTGCAGACAATAGCTCTGTCAAAAACATAACTTATTTGATTTAAATTAAGCTTAAATAACAACACATGGCTAGCAACTAACACACTGAATTAATACAAGAATAAAACAGATAAAGTCAAGACTCAAATGTAGATTGCTGGGAGCATAAAAACGTATTAAGGACATTGATCTGCCCAACCTGGTCAGAGAATAAATTTGAAAAAAGAAAGCCAGGCGTGGTGGTGCATGCCTGTAATCCCAGCACTCAGGAGACTGAGGCAGGAGGAGTGCCATGAGTTCCAGCCCAGCATGGGCTCCATAGTGAGCTCAAGGCTAACCTAGACTGCTTAGCAAAACCTTGTCTCAAAAAAAAAAAGACAAGAAAATTGCTCGGTAAGAAATGGAGGCATACTCAGACCTGTCATAATTAAAACCAACAGAACAAAATGTGAAATATCATTATCAAAGGTTCCTGAATGCTAAAACAATGTATTTTATGCTAACGGACTAAAAATGTGAATATCTTAAAAACTTAAATGATAAAAGTATTTTAACTTACTTGAAATATTTAAACACACACACTTAAGAGTCTCTGTTTTTGTCTTTTCTATCAACCAAAACAGAAAGCAAAGCAAAAAAGAAAAAATAGATGACATTCTTGGATTCCTAGGGTTGAAAATTATATGTATTCATCTAAGAAACTGTAATGCTCAAAAGGTTCCTTTCATTAAGTAATATCCTAAAAGAACCCAGTATTGTTATATTTCTCTAATTATGAAATTATAGGAATCTAAAAGGATAGGAGCTCTGATGAGAAGGAAAATCGTGAAGTATACTTTATTAGCATAACTCAAACTATTCAGAGATCTGACATACTAGGGAAAAATGTGTTCTGTACAGGACCAGACAGTAAGTACTTTAGACTTTGTAGGCCACAGACACAGTCTCTGCCCCAACTCTGCCATTATAGTGTGACAGCAGCTATGTACACATAAATGAACGGGCATGGCTGTATTCTAATATGACTTTCTTTACAAAAAGAGGGACAATTTGGATTTGGCGCACAGGCTTTAATTTGCACACCACTGTACTATATGAAAGAACTAATTCCTACATTTTGGGATGTTATTATAAAAGAAATCTATTTTACCTTCATACAGATGGTAATTTTCAGATAAATTACTAGTTTTCGCAACTTTTCTCTTATTTTCAGGTAGGTTCTCAAGCTTCCTCTTCAAGACAGTTTTGCTTCTCATATCTTCTGTGTCTGGGTCTCCGCCAACATTTTTTTTCCTACACTGAATTAAATTAATCAATTCCTTGACTCTGTCCTTATCATAATCCAAAGAATGACATGACTTTTGCTTTCCAGGTGAAGTAGTTTCACGCCTTGAGTTGTTTCTTTTTCCAAATTTCATTTTCGTACCATTCATTTCTTCTTCTTGACCCTCATAATCTGAAAGTGGACTGAACTGTTGAAGTTTTTTATTTTCTTCAAATAGTTCTTTTAGTTTACAAATAGGTAACTGATACATTTCAGGTCGAAAAATATAGGTATGCAAACAATCATCAATATGGGACTTATGTTTTGGTGCTGAGTATAAGAACTTCTTATCATCTAATCGTGAATCATATGAAAACATAAATTCCCATTTACCTGAACCAAAACCTCGCTTAAAAAATTCACTTACATACTTTTCAACAACAGAATGAAAATTTATAGTGTTTATACTTTTGAATTCTTTTCGACAATGAATCAAAGCAAACTGTAAGAATTGAGCTATTCTTAATATATCTGGTACACTCTCATGCTCATGCCTCTCCTGTGGTGCTGGATTGGTCGAAAGTTTTTGTGCTGTAAATAAACAAAAATAACAATCAAGAAACCCATCAAATACAGATATACATACTTCTAAAAATGTGTAACATTTACATATTAGTATTGAACTAAATTAGCTGTACCCTAATACATACACAAGTACATAGTTATAGCATTTCCAGAAGCCGAAAACAGGCCAAATTAAAAATTAAAACAAATGAGGTAGGGCCAGGGATTTAGTTCAGTGGTTTCACCACTTGCTGCGCAAGAGCAAGGACCAGAGTTTGATCCCCGGTGCCAAACAAACAAACAAACAAGGTAGCAGAATATATTTGTAAAAGAAAAAACACCCAATGATGATCTTAATTTTGTACTGCCCCTAGGCAATGCAAGTATCAGTAAGCAAAATGAAAGAAAAAATAAAGACATCAAGACAAAATTCCCCAAGCAAGACACTCCTGCAAATGATAACAATGTCATTTCTTTCTCTCATAAGTAACAACTTTAACTTCATATACACTCTCTTCCCATAAGCAGATACACAGGCACAAAGTAGCCACAACTGAGAAATATAAACTCATCAGTGGAAACAGAAATGTACTCTTAGTCCAGCAGTAAACTCATCAGTGGAAACTTATATAATATTAAAGTTTATTCTTACAAAGCAAGAATAGCAAATTTTTTCTAATGAATAACAAAAATTCTCATTAATTCTGAATGACCTATAATTTAATCTAGCGCATGATAAACTCAGTAAAATATGAATGAAAAATTCACTAAGGAAAAATAACTACATAAAACCCTCAAAAGCTAGCTGCAGTACTGTAACAATTACATCAAAATTTATTAGGAAAGAGCAATGATAAAGCCAAAATAATTTTTCTGAGATAAATACCAAGTCATATATGTGTTTTAAATTGTTAATACCTCTGATTATCCCCAGTATTTCCCAAAACATGATATAGGAAAGACAAAATGTTTAGTTAAGTTACCTGAAATTTTTCAATAGCACGTAGGTATAAGTAATTAGATTTAGATATTTAAAGAACTTACAAGTAATTATGCCTCTAGGTTCTTGAAATAGAAACAAAGCATGCAGGATTCGAGACTTGACAGTCTGATGTTCTAAAAAACAGAAGCCAAATTCATTAGCATTGTGTTTTTGTTTTGTTTTGTTGGCAGAGACAAGGTATCACTATGTAATTCAGTCTGGCCTTGAACTCACTAGGTAGCCCAGGCAGCCTCAAACTTGTGATCCTCCTGCCTCAGCCTACCAAATGCTAGGATTACAGGCATGTGCCATCATACCCAGCAGCAATGTGTTTTGACTGAAAGATTTTTTAAACTGTTAAAAAGTAAAGAGAGAAGATCACCTACCATATGGAGAAACCATCTGATACGGCGAGAAAAGAAAAAGGAATCCTCTGTCTCCCAATGGTTTAACAAGAGCCTGCATTTTGGAAAAGGAGAGAAAATGTATCTGCTTTATTATTACTTACTATAAGTCAGATACATAGCACTTTCTTCTAATTATAAAGAAAAAAGTTCTTATTCATCTTTTTAGACAAAATATTGCTTCTCAATTCATTTAAAATTATTTAATCCTAAGCACCACCCCTCCCCAGAACAACAAAAAAATCTCTGAAGTCTTTCTACTAACTCTGCTGATTAACAGAATTCCAATCAAATTTGTTTTCATAATACAACTGGAGAATGTTACTAAAATAATCCCCATAATTAACTCTGAGGCCAATTTGTTAATTTTCCCCTGAAGCAAAAAATACAAGTACCAAACTAAAGATTTCATATTTTCATCACCAATATAAAAGATGTTATTAAACTGCCAATACAGTACTGCATGTCAGGTTAATCTAAAATGAAAAATATTGCCAAAAGCTTATGCCACACATATTTAATGTTTTATAATTTGCCCTGCCAGAGATAATTTGAAAGATAAGTAACACAAGGTCCTGGATGACAAATTTATAATGAATACAGAGAGTAACACATGAAAATAACAATAATTATGCAAGACAGAAAAGTTTCCCAAGAGATTTATAAAGGAAAAGGAATGGAAAATACAGTTTGTTTATAGTAGAAAAGGATGGTCTAGAAAGGTTTACTGAGTAAATTGAAGGTAGATTTTTGAAGAACAGGTAGGTCTTATACACTGCCAAGAGCCTGAGACTGTGGGAAGTACATTTTAAGAGAGCCAACATTATGCGCAAAGGCAAGTTATAACACAGCTATACAGACAGTCTGAAGGCATTATAGTACTTATGATTAGCAAAGTGAGAAAAGATCAATTACTGAGACAAGACTAAGACAAATATCAGGAAGCCAGATCAGGAATCAAGACTGTAAAATAAACAAGAACACCAAGTTAGCCAGGAATGTCCTTGAGAATATACTCTTTTGTGATGCACTGACAATCCTTAAAACAATAACTAAGAGCTGAGTATAGTGGCACATACCTGTAATCCCAGTTATTTGGGAGGCTGAGACAGAATCCCAAGTTCAAAGCCAACTTTGGGCAACTTAGTGAGACCCTGTCTCCAAAACAAAAAGGCTAGAGATGTAGCTCAGTGCAAAGGCACTGGGTTTAATCCTTAGTATTGCCACACACACACACAAAAAGATTCATAGTATTTTTTTAATAGACAGGTGAGCAAATGAGGAATTCAGCATGGTAGTCCAACATAAAAGGGATAGTTGAGTTCTGAAAGAAAACTTGTTCTACCTAAATTCCTATTGAACAATGCCAGTAAGCAAAGTCTGCGTGAAAACTAGTAATTTAAAGGACAAAAGTGACCATGCTACTCACTCACATTTAATAAAACATTGTTTGAACACACAAAAGTAAAGTGGTATCATATTTGGTGATTTCAAGAGTCCCAGTAGACCAAGTTCCCAAGAGACAACTTCTCCCTTTTCCATTCAACCAGTGCCAAACTCTGAAGATGCCAAGTGATGCTCAAGCAGTTCATTCTGGCAGCACCCTTACAGGAGTGATGGTGGAACTAGGCTGGTGGGATGGACCAAATACAGCCCGGGAGTCACTGATTGACCAGAAGGTCTCTGGGGACCATTCTCAAAGGCTGGGGAATCCTTCCCCTTTTTTCATACCTGTCATCATTCTAGATCAGTAACCAGATGCTTATGTCATTAAAGGAGTTTAAGTGAGGGTACACTTTAAGATTTATAAAAGTTATATCTTTGCAGTGTTGGTCTTGTCTCCTGGAAATCTCCAAGCCAAACTGCAACGCATTGCTAAGTGACATGTACTATTAGTCCTTCAAGATGCTTAAAGTGAGCCTTATCTTTATCATTAATCTTATAGCCATGATACCTCTCTTGAGAGTATGTGCTGCAAGTGGACAATGTACCTAATTTTTTAAAAGATATACTTTAATCCAAAATGTCTAAATATTATATCCCTTTTAGCATTCTGCCCAACTCCAAGGTGTCAGAACAGGATGTTGGGGAAACAAAACATTTTCATGTTCTGTGCTGAGGAAAACCAGCTACATATGTTTAACCTCTCACCCATTCCAAATAAGAGTACTCAGACTTTATAAATTCCACTGGCCTAGGGGCCTAAAGGCTCATACTTTAAGGAACTCTGATGTACCCAGAAACCCATGAAGTACAGATGATCTACACCCAGAAACAACTGTAAAGTAGACAGAAGCCGTAGCAGTTGTATCTGCAGCTGGAGTCCAAAGAAACATCTTCACTCCTAAAGGAAAGGAAAAGCCCAAGAGCTCTATGTTCTTGATGCTTCTATTTATCATACCTTAACTGTTTTGTTCCCTGTCAGAAAACAGTATTAATCCAAGCTGTCAATTTTTCTTACTTTATTCTACTTTGTTGACTTAGATAACATTAGACACTATGGAACCAAAAAATGTTATTTAAAAAGCACATAAAGAGCTTACATCACCTAACTTAGAAGGAAATAGACTATTATGTGAGATTCAGTAGAAAACATAAATTCAAACATCTAAAGGCTTCAACTTCAAATTATCAAATGCAAAATATCAAATAATTCACTAGAAATATTTATAGAAATAAAATAACTGGCAGAATTGAAAACATGTTCACACGAAAGACTGTGCATAAATGTACCTCACTGATTTTTTTTTTGGTACTGGGGATCGAACTCAGGAACTTGTGTTTGTGAGGCAGGCGTGGTGTCACTGAGCTAAATTCCTGGCCCATTCACTCATTTTTTTAGATCTATTCCAATTATTTTCAGTTTTTATTCGTACATGTTTGCAGAACATAATGATTACATTCCTCTTGAGGACTGGCACATGTACATAAACACATCTTAATTCTTTCTTCATTCTCTTCCCCTCTTTATCTGCCCCTCCCTCCATTTCTTAATCCCCTTCTGAAAAGGTTTCCCTATTTCTTACCTTTCATTTTGCACTTCATTTATATAGGATTTCTCATATAAGAGAAAGCACACAATATCTAAGCTTGTGTGTAGTAATGTTTTTGATAGTCAGAAAGTATAGCTGGGCGTGGTGGAGCATGCCTATAATCCCAGCACTCAGGAGACTGAGGCAGGAGGATTGCCGTGAGTTAGAGGACAGTCTGAACAGCACAGCAAGACCCTGTCTCAAAATAATAATAATAATAATGTCAAAAAGTGAAAATAACTAATAGACAAACAAAATGTGGCATTATCTATATACCATAACAAACTAATGTTCACCCATAAAAAGGAATGAAGTACTGATACACATTACAACATGGATGAACCTTGAAAGTACAATACTTGTTAAAAGAAGTCAGGCACAAAAGGCCTGGTTCTATTTATATAAAATGTCTAGAATACACAAATCCATAGAGCAAGTAATGGTTGCCAGGGACTTGGGGAAGGAAAGAATGCAGTGTGAATGGTAAAGGGCTACAAGAGTTTTTTTCTGGGATAATGAAAATTTTCTAGAATTAGTGGTGATGGTTACACAACACTGTCAATCTACTAAAAACTACTGAATTGTACGCTTTAAAAAAGGCTAAAATGTTGAATTTTATATTGTGTGAATTTCATTTCAATAAAAAAATGGCAAGGAGGGTGGGGATTTACCTCAGTGGTTTCGTCGCCTGCTGCACAAGCGCAAGGACCCGAGTTCGATCCCTGGTACCCCTCTCCCAAAAACGGCAAGGAATACCAAAGTATGTCTAACTCCTAGAACAGTACCTGGTAAATAATAGATACTCAATAAATGTCTGAAAGAATTAATAAGAACCTGTTAAAAAATGACCAGGCAGATCCAGAAAGAATCAAATACCTGGGTGTGGTGACACATGCCTGTAATGCCAGCACTGGAGGCTGAGGCAAGAGGATCATCCAAAAGTTCAAGGCCAGCCTAGGCTATGTAGTGAATTGAAGACCAGCCTGAATTAGAGTGGAACTGTCTCAACAAAACAAAGCAAAACAAAACGAATCATACATAACTTTCAGGAAAAAAAAAAAAATCTCTATGAGGGGCCAGGGATTTAGCTCACTGGTGCCGTGCCTGCCTCGCAAGCACAAGGTCCTGAGTTTGATCCCCAGTACCGGAAAAAAAAAAAAAAAATTCTTAATGAAATTAGAAACTCATGGGCCAGGGATTTAGCTCAGTGGTTCCGCTGCCTACCTCCCAAATGAGAAACTCAATAAATAAATGAAATGGCAAATCAGACACAGCTAAAGATATAATTTTTATATTAGAAGGTAGTTATGATGAAATTTAAACTGCAAGACAGAAGAACAAGTAGATAGAAAACAAAAGAGAGGTCAACAGACATAAAGAACACAATGAAAAGGTTATGACATGGATCTTTACAGTCCTAAAAGGTGTAATCAGAGATAACAGCTAACAATTTTTCCAGAAATGAAAATATAAACTCATAGATATGGAAAAATATACATCAAGCTAGCAAATATGAAATCTATACCTAAATAATGTAACTACAAATCAAAGACCAAAAACAAAGAGCCACTAGGAAAAAACAACCTACAACAAATACTCACTTAGACCCAGAGCTGACGTCTTAAAAAAAATAGAAGCCAAATATAGGAAAAATATACGTGTCATCCCAGAATTGTCTACCCAGCATCCAATAATTAAAGAATATACATTCTCCTCAAATATGAGCATGTACAAAAACTGACCATACAGATCTCTTAAAGCAAGTCTCAACAATTTCCAAATAATTCCACCTGTTCAATTACCATTCAATTAAATCATAAATTTTAAAAAAGGCAAAGTGGGGGCCAGGGATTTAGCTCAGTGGTTTCGCTGCCTGATGCGCAAGTGCAAGGACCTAAGTTCGATCCCCGGTACCAAAAAAAGAAACGAAATCAGTATCTTAAAATCATTCATAAACAGAAGATGGTACCGAAGGCGAAGAAGGAAGTTCCTGCCCCTCCCCCCAAAGGGGAAACCAAAGCAAAAGCTTTGAAAGCCAAGAAAGCAGTGCTAAAAGGCATCCACAGCCACAAAGAGAAGAAAATCCGCACGTCACCCACCTTCCGCCGTCCCAAGACACTGGGGCTCCAGCAGCAGCCGAAATACCCTCAGAAAAGCGCCCCCAGGAGAAACAAGCTTGACCACTATGCCATCATCAAGTCCCCCTGACCACAGAGTCAGCCATGAAGAAGATAGAGGACAACACACTCATATTCATTGTGGACGTCAAGGCCAACAAGCACCAGATCAAACAAGCTGTGAAGAAGCTCTGTAACACTGATATGGCCAAGGTCAATACCCTAATCAGGCCTGATGGAGAGAAGAAGGCGTATGTTTGACTGGCTCCTGATTATGATGCTTTGGATGTTGCCAACAAAACTGGGATCACCTAAACTGAGTCCAGCTGGCTAATTATAAATACACACTATTTTCACCATAAAAAAAAAAAATCATTCATAAATAAAAGATAGTTTTGCAGAAAAGTGCTACTCAACAAACAATAAATTATATTAATCTTATATATTGTCTATCTTCCCTCTCTGTGAGTTCTGTATCTGTGGTTTCAGCCAACTGTGGATGAAAAATGAGGAAAAAAATTCCAGGAGTTCTAAAAAGCAAAATTTGAATTTGCCACTCACCAAACAGTACGCTGAATCCATGTGAAGTGCTATGTAGGCATACCCTGCTCTAGCTTCCCACCATCACAGATGGTCAGTCTCTCTCTCCAGCTCTCAATCTGAGCACCGTTCACCTCATGTTTGCATACTATGTAGTTAGCCCTACAATGAATGTGTTTATACTGAACATGTATACTTTATCATTACTCCCTAAATAGTATAGTATAGCAACTATTTACAGAGGATTTCTGTTGTACTGGGTATTTTAAATAATCTAGAGATGATTTAAAGTACTGTATATGGGAGGATGTGTATAGGTAATATTCACATATTACACCTTTTTATATGAGGGACTTGAGCACTCATGAATTTTGGTAGCTGTAGGGGATCCTAGAACCACCCCCATGAATATCAAAGGATGATTGTAACATCCATCCACCTCTTACAAAAAGAATACTACGTAACTTACTCTGGAAAACTAGTATAATCTTCACACAAAAATTAAGATAAGTACTGCCATTCAGACTAGAATTGCGCTAATGACGTTCCTGGTTCTCAGGTCTTCAGAATAAGACCTACATCAACTCCCCTAGATCTCCAGCTTGCTAACTACACATTGGGGAAATGTCAGCCTCCATTATCATATCAACTAATTCTTTATAATAAATCTCTTTTATACACACATGCACATTCTTCATTCTATTGGGTTTTCTTGGTACTGGGGATGGAACTCAGGACTTGAGCTTGCAAGGCAGGCATGGCACCACTGAGCTAAATGCCTGGCCCTCTATTGGTTTTTTCTTTAGAGAACCCTAAAATATACATATATACAAATATATACATTTGCTAAAATTCAAAATCCCTTCATGTATAAAAAGCAAAGTCTAGAGTAGATTTAAGACCTACTGCAAATTTCCTACTTAAAAAATGATGAAATGTCTGTCAGAAGTGTTCTTTGTAAAAATCACGCTTGATCTTAGCCAAAAGGCTGAGATGTGATTTTTTTTTTTTTTTGAACCGGGGATCGAACTTGAGACCTTGCGCTTGCGAGGCAGGCGCCGGAACCACTGAGCTAAATCCCTGGCCCTGTTCTTTGTAAAATCAAGAAGACAACAATGACTAAAAAAATCACTACTTTTATCAAACATCAGACTAAAGGAACCTTGAATCCACAGTAACACTAAGGAAAAAAAAAAGCATAAAACTAGTGCCTGTAGTAGTCCCAGTTACTTGGGAAGCTGAGGCTGGAGGATCCCTTGAGCATAGGATGGGAGACCAGCCTGGGAAACACAGTAAGATCTTGTTACAAAAACAAAACAAAACAAAACAAAAACAATATTCCTCCCAGATAATGAAATCTGTATATAAATGCCAAGAACATATAAAAACTATCAAATATCACACTGATCTGACATAAACTTGATATATATAAGTATCAATTATACTTCCACATATACAACAAACCAAAAAATGCACTGAAACGTGGCTGGAAATGTAACTCTATTGTAAAGCATATACTTAGTATGCTTAACATCCAGGATTCAATCCCCAATATGCCAGCCCCTGCAAAAACATTATCACATTCACACAAATAAAACCAACATTAAAAGACCAATACCTTTTCTGTACAACAGTAATGAACTGAAACAAATTAGAAAAACATCTCCATTCACAACAGCTTCAAAAAAAATGAAATTAAAGTACCTAGGAATCAACCCAACCAAGGAGGTAAAAAAGCTCTAAAGTGAAAATTACAGAACACTGAAGAAATTGAAGAAGACACTAGTATATGGAAAGACCTCCCAATGTACATGGATTGTCAGAATAAATATTCTATAGATTCAATGCAATAACCATCAAAATGCCAATGACATTCTTCGTAGAACTAGGAAAAAAAATCCTAAAACTCATAAGGAAACACAAAAGACCCAGAATAGCCAAAGCAATCCTAAGCAAAAAGAACCAGGCTAGAAGCATCACAGTACCGGATTTCAAATTATACTATAAAGCCATACTAATAAAAACAGCATGGTACTGGCATAAAAACTGACCCACAGGCCAATGGAACAGAACATAGGACACAGAAATAAACCTACGCAGCTAGAACTGATTTTGACAGAGGAGCAAAAAACATATACTGGAGAAAAGACAGTCTCTTTTTAACAAATGGTGCTGGGAAAACTGGATATCCATCTGTGGATGACTAAAACTTGGTGCCTATCTCTCATCCTGTACAAAAATCAATTTCAAAATGGACCAAAGAACTATGTGTAAGACCTGAGACTTTGGAACCACTAGAATAAAACATAGCGGGAACACTTGAAGCCATAGGCATAGGCAGACTTCCTAAGTAGGACTCCAATAGCACAGGAAATAACAGCAAAAACTGAGAAGTAGGCTATATCAAAGTTTCCACACAGCAAGAGAAACAACAGAGGACAGAAGAGACAGCGTATAAAATGGAAGAAAATCTCTGCCTGCTACTCTGTTGACAACTCAGTGAGACATTGTCTCAAAGAATAAAAGGCCAGGGGATTTAGCTCAGTGGTTCCTCTGCCTGCATTGAAAGTGTAAGGACTTGAGTTTGATCCCGGTACCAAAAAGAAAAAAAAAAGAATAAAGGGGCTGGGGATTTAGCTCAGTGATGCCATCACCTGCCTCTCAAGCGCAAGGTCCTGAGTTTGATCCCTGGTACCAAAAAAAAAAGAATAAAAAGGACTGGAAGCACTCCAGTGCAAAATCCCTGGGGGATTCAATCTCCAGTACCAAAAAAAAAAAAAGAAACTCAAAAAATATTTGACTATCACTTTCATTATTACAAAGTATAATAAAGATACTTCATGAGAAAGACTATAGAAGAGTGAGGGTGAACCTTTTAGAGGCTTCAATGATGAACGACAGTCTGCAGCATATGTGCCATAGGCTTAACACCACTGATACAGAAGGTCTAATGGCATGGCCAGAAAACCAGCCATACTAAAATACTGTTAACTAAATAGCAACAGAAAGACTTTCTAGTACTTTCAGAGACAAAAAATAAACTGAAATATTAATATAATCACTAATATGTTTTCAAAGAATAAGAAGTACTTCAAAACCTTTCACTCACAAGCTTTTCTTTATCTAGTTTTTGCAGTAAACTCTCCATGTTACTTCCAATTCTTGTTTTTTCTACAACTTCATAAAGGCTGCAATACATTCCATTCTTCAAAACTGACATAAAAAGAAACACACAGTAAATATCCAAACAGTCTGCTTCTCATATATTTTAGTAAAATTAAATTACTTTACCTTCATTTGGACCCACGTATGTTCCCTTGTAAAACAGTGATGGAGGAATTTTCTGTTTCAGATGATCAATACTCACAACCGTTTCAATATCTAACTTTTCAGGACTGGAGAAAAAAACCAAACAAGCACATTTGCCTTGCCTATATTTTTAACTCTAACAGTATTATCACACTCTCACACACACACACACAATGCTTATGGGAAAACAGAAGGATGTATTCATTAATATCTCACTTTATTCTAAAGAGGTCTTGGTATGGAAAACTCCAGATGCCCTAACATAAATAGGCTGCAATATTACCAAACTTGCACCAACAGCCAAAAGCTAATCTTACATGCCAATTTTAGTAATAACAAAGGATTAAATATTGTCATTTTATTAAAAATAATTCAAGTACAAACTGTTAATTTTCAGATCTTTATGAAGGCCCATGTTTAATGTGGTGGTAGCAAAAGATCGTGCTAGATCATTCTATTCCAACATATGTTTGCATAGTAGAGAAAACACCCTGTGTATTTTAACTTAACTTATCACATTAAGGCTTTTCCCACAAAGAACTTGTAACTTTTAAGTCTATGATATTCAAGTTACCAAATGAAAAATATATCAAATTAGGATAAGACTTTTAAAGATTATTTTTTGATTGAAAATCACTAACAAAAATTTTATGCCACAAATGTGTGCAACTGGCCCATCTTCAAATCAAGACAAAGAAGTAGAGGGGGTTCCTTTTATCAATTAAGTTTCTAAAGTTATTAAATCAATCTTCTTAAAAATAAACATTTATATTTAAATTCTTCTGGAACAAAGCAAAATGTAAATATAAAAAAAGGAAAAAAGTGGGCCAGGGATTTAGCTCAGTGGCACAGCACCTGCCTTGCAAGCACAAGGTCCTGAATTGGATCCCCAGTACCGAAAAGGAAAAAAGTTGAACTAATAATAATCGATTGCTATTTTCTTATAACATACTTACAGCTTGATAGGCAAAAAAGCACGAGTAGCTGACCTCAGAGAAATGTAACACAGAAGCTTTCCTTTATTTAAAAGTTGTCCTTTCCACAAGGTGTAGTTAAACTTTTCTAAATAAAAAGAATTAGTAACATTGTTGTCACTTGACAGCCCAGAGAAATAAATGCACATCACTAGAAATAAGAGGGAAAATATCTAGAAACATAAAAGTGATATCCCATCTACAGAAAAGTTTAAATACTAGGATTTTAGTTTCAAGTATCTTTTCTCCTAAAAAAAATTCAGTTTCAACAAATAACACATTTTTCTGTCTAAATGTCATCAGAAAGCTAAGAAAGAACAATACAATCACTGCCTTTTTGCTCCCAAGAGACTATGTTAAATCTGATAGTGCATGAATGCCCACAATGTCTATTATCTTCTATTCATTCACTTTTCATTATGAAGAAACCTAACAATAATGTCAAAGTTGCTTTTAATCTTTACCTCTTCTAAATGCTAAACCTCTGAAGAATTTTATACTTTTCAAAGGCTGAGTTGTAGCTAGGCATGGTGGTACATGCCTGTAATTCCAGGGGCTGAGGCAGGAGGATTATCACAATTTCAAGGCCAGGTTAGGATACCTAGTGAGTTCAAGGCCAGCCTGAACTACATAGCAAGACCTGTCTCCAAAAAAAAAATAAAAAAGGGCTGAGTTGTGAGATCTATCATTTATTTAAAAGTTACCCTTTACTCTATCTTCAGAAGTAGGAGCTTCTTAAATTTAGGAAAACTTATGCTTGGATGACCAAGTATTAATGCCACATAACCTAGCCTCATCTGCTTTTTCATACTTTTCAGATTTTCATTCATTATAAAAATAAAACAAAGCACTTATTTTTTTATTGTATTCTATTTAGAAAACTAAAGAAATACAAGCATCTTACCTATATGTCTATCTGCATTAAAGCTGTTAGATCTACAAATTTTTAAAAAGGAAAGAAAAAAATTACTGATTGGTAAAAACACGAAAGTTAACATTTAGAACCCTTGATACAAGTGCCTTTTTGCAGTGCTAAGGACTGAACCCATGGCCTCATGCATGCTAGGAAAGCAATCTACCACTGAGCTACATACCCAGCCTATAAATGCTATTCGTAATGGTATACTGCATAAAAGAATGAAATCCTTCCTCCAAGTAGAAGAACAAATGAACTTCTCATTACAGAATTTAATAAATCCAAGTGAACTTAAAGAAAAAGTAGTATTTATTTTGCTATTACCACATCTGCCCAAAGTAAAGCAAGGTTTTATTCCCACCAAAATATATCCATTAACAGAGAATAGTTCATTAAAGTTTCTTTCAATTATTTTATCTTAGTGGTAAGATTAGAAAAAAAGGTTCAATGTATATTCACTGGGCATTCAAAAATATTTACTAATAAGATCCTATTATTTACCAGGCATAATTCTAGGTTAAAAGATTATAGGAATAAACAAGACAAAGTCCATGTTGAATTTCAAAGAACTTACAATCTAATGAGGAAGACAGATGATAACCAAAAATGTATAAAGCTTACCAGGTGATGATGGTTTTAAGTGCTATGAAGAAAAAGACACATGGTATAGAGGTTAAAAAAAAATCAGGAAAGGCCTCACTGAGGTCACCTTTAGGGAGAGAACTGCAGTGTAGGAAAAACCTATACAGATAAAGCAACTGGGGAAAAAAGAAGGGACAGCAAATGCAAAGTCCCCAGACAATAGCATTCATGGAACATTCAAGGTGCAGAATCATGTTTAATCAAAGCTTATTTGATGTAATACAGAAATGAGAATCAAAGAGGAGTCAAAGACAATTAACAGTCATTATTCCTAGGGGCATGACCTCTTAATAAGTGCTAGATGTCTCTTAAAGATCACGTATAAAAAAATGCTATAGTTACTAAATCATGGAAATCATAAACATAGGGCAATTTTTTAGAAAGGATAAAAACACAACTGTCTAATATTATGTGGATTGGTACTTGTGCCTGCCAATGGTTTCCAGGGCTTATTCACTGACATGAAAAAGTGCTGTATTTCAAATAACTTAAATGGATGACAGGATAATTCGACTTAGAAAACTGATAAAGAGGTCTACATGAAATAAATTCATAAATGTTTCTGTGGCTTTTAAAACAGCAGTATTTCAGTCAGGCACATGCCTGTTATCTCAGGAAGCTGAGGAAGGAGGATCACAAGTTTAAGGCTAGCCTTGGCAGCAACATAGTGAGATCTTGTCTCAAAACTTTAAAATAATTTTTTAAAAGGAGTGGGGATATAGCTCAGTGGGAGAGGGCCTGGGTTCAATGCCCCCTACAGAAAAATTTTTTTCTAAATTAATAGATATCACAAATAATTTTAAACATGCACTGCAACTCAAAATGAAAATAAACAGAAATTTAACTACCTACTTACATCTCTGTAAATTTACTTAATCCATTTGGTTAAAACATTTTCTAGAATCACCACATGGAAGAAATGGATAACTACTTTGTATCAGTGATACCCAATACTGGTTGATAATTAAAATCACATGGAAGCTTTAAAAAAACTACCAATGCATAGGCTCCCTAATAAGTATCAGATTTAACTGGTTTGGGGAGGGGCTGGGGCATCATTTACAAAAGCTCCCCAATTTTAGGAAAGTTAATATCCAAAATTTCACTTTTAAAACCTGAAATTAACTCAACTACACAAACCTTCAATGCCAAAAGAAACCAGATGAAGTTTATGGAAATTTTAGTTTGTGTTTCCCCACAGCCAAATGATCTGTCTTTCACAATGACCTTTTAAAAATGCTCATGAACATTCAAACTTTCAATTAATTTTAAGAAAAGTTTTTAAGTTGGGAGGGACAAGTCCCTCTAACCCAGTAAGTAGTGCAGCATCTTACTCTGGATGATGTCTAAAACTCTGAAGTCTTACCTTGATGAAGAAACAAACTTGGGAGTTTGTATATCATCTCTGTAAGTAAAAGACACAACTGCATATGGACAAACATGTCTTGGTCTTCGCCTTAGTTCATCAAAGCCATACTCATAAAAATAATACTAAAAATAAGAAAATGCAAAATTAAGTAGGCAAGTAGTACAGAGTGAAACTTTGTATTTATCTGACTTTTAAGAATCAAAACCATTTAAACACTTCTGACAGAAAATTTCTTCAAGCTCCATCTTGTCGGTTTAACTGAAAAAAATTGTAGTTTACATTTACTTTGTGTTATGTAATATTCTACTTCTATTTGTATCAGATCCCAAGGTACTACTACTACTAAGTAGTATTCCAAAAGTATTTCTTCTGAGGAGTTGGCCACTGGGAATGTAAAACAAATTTCCCAATAAAAACATTACAAATGGAGCCTAAGATCCTAGGTCAGCCCCAAAAAGTTAACTTGATTGAAAAAAATAAAGTATTATGGTCATAATTTTAACCAAACCTAATTACCATTTTGCTTATTACTTGAAAACTGCAAATAAATCAAAAAAGCAAGGTGGACAAGAATAAAAACATAGATGTCAAGGTAGCTGAATAAGCCTCATTCAGAGACACTGGAATCTATCAGTGATGTGTAGAAACCAGAGACTGACATAGTAGCAGAGTGAAATGAAACAGTCTGAAGGATTCAGTAAAAAACAGATATGAGGTCATAACATTAAATAGGATCCAGGCACATACCTGAGTAAGCTCATAGGCTCTGTAAGCCAAGAGTGATGTAATTCTACCTGCATTCTTCGACACGTGACATTCATGCTTTGGTGTGGGGTCCAAAGCACTTTTATTTAACATGGATTCCAAGCTTTTCACACCCATGGGGTCATATATACTCTTTATTTTACCCTAAAATAAAGAAAAACCTTGCAAATGTTCACCTAAACATGGTTAATATAAATAATTAGAAGTTCTACTCACAACACTATTCACTAAGTTAAATTATATTACCAACAATATTACCCTCTTTATTCTTTTCTTTGGAAGGGAAAACAAACTCTTAAGTATAATTAACTTAATCAAAGATGACAAATAAATCACTCTCAAAAGTATCTTCACACACTAGCAAGTATGGACTTCAACACTAACAAGTATGGATTTTAATTTAATCAAACTCCTAAATACTTCAAATTAAAATCCAAACAGAATGTGGTCTTTCATAAGTGAAATGTAAAACCTGAAATTACCTTCATTATTTTAAAAATCACAACATCGCCCACTGCCCCAGCTTCCAAAGGATTAGCTTGTAATAGGTCAGCATATTTAGAAAGATAGATACCTAATAAAGACAGAAAAATTAAAAGAATTTAAGTAGGACATGTATACAAAAAAATACAAATATTCAATAAAAGAAGGTATATAAGGACAGTAGAGGCAGTTGATGTTTTAATCAAAGTAAAATAGAGAAAAAGCATCACATTTTTCAAAATCATTTAGACTATAATAAGATATTAAAAAGTAAACTTTGATCAATTAGAAGCATGCAAACTCAAACAAAAGATAAAATTGGTTTTACATTTCAGAACCTGAGACTAGTCTCCTTTTCTGGATACACAATAAAGCATATACAAATTTAATTTCAAGGACTACAGCAAGATTAATTAGATGTATTTTAATAGCAATTTAATAGTAAATATAAA
>NW_004624822.1:545287-555880 GCF_000247695.1 Heterocephalus glaber | reverse complement strand
TTGCTGTAGGTGATCTGGAAGTCTGTTTTTGAGGCTTGTTTATGTGTCTTCTCATTTCCACGGGGTGGGGGGTGGGGTCTTCTGGCGCCCATGCGGCTCACCTTCTTGGCCCTGGGAGCCTGGGATGGCAGCGGGGGAGCTTCCTTCCGGGTGCTGGGACCGGCTCACCTTCTTGGCCTCCTGCGCTTCTTTTGACGTAAACGTCGCATCCTGGTGAAGTTCAGCTTCCTTGATCATGTCCCCTCCCAGTCTACGTTCAGTCGCCGTGGTTTGGTCTCATAGAATTTTGATCCTTTCACTCTGACCACTTACCTCCCACTTTCCTCAATCTGTACTTATCCCATTAGGTGTGGGATTATTTAATTAATTCTGTTTCTCCCACTAGACTGTGCTCCACTTCCTGGACTAGGGGGCAACGACTGCATTTGCTTACCTCGGTACCCCCACAGCCCACCTGTAACACAGTAGGTGTTTACTAAATGTGTTTTGTTGTTTGTTGGGGTTTGGGGGGCCAGGAGGGGTGTTGAGCTAAATCCCCAACCCTACTAAATGTATTTAGACTCCTGGGGGCAAACTGTGGCTCTCTGGTATTACTTGGCAGAAAATTCCCCATATCTCACATTATGTGATTTGGGTTTATCATCATTAAGTCTTCAGTGAGGTTTATCTTAGTTTAAGCAAACTGCATCCATTATATGGAATCTGGATTTAATTCAAATATAAATTACAGTGTGCCTATTTAAATGCCCTTTGCATGACGTATACAAATTCAAAATGTCCTTTAGGACATTTTAGCAGACAGATGAACTTCATTAGCCAAATACAAGGCCTGCTGAAGTCAAAAGGATTTAACAATTGGGAGTGCTTGTATTGTACTAGCTGACTGCACAGAACAGACCTAGTTGCAAGGTTGTTTACAGCACTGCCATTCCCATCTGAAGAAAGACCCAGGTTTATATTAATTTCATAGTTGTAGTTGGTGGAGTCCTCTAAACAAAGAGACTAGTGCCAAGGACAAGAGTTACACAAAGAGAAAAAATGCTCAAGAGGAAGTGGTACACCACAAAGGTGCAAATGTTGGTGAAATGTATGAAAATTAATTCAAATTAAAAGCCTTTGATTTTCATGTTTTTATATAATAAAAAGGACAAAAGAAAGTTGTCTGGGACCCTGTGTTTTTGGGAGGATAACCTACCTCACCAAAGGAAAAGGAATATAGAAAGATTATTTGAATAAAGCCCTACAATTCAGCAAACACTTCATTCTGTCAATAAGTATTGCCAGGGATTTAGCTCAGTGGTTTTGCGGCCTGCTGCGCAAGTGCAAGGACCCGAGTTCGATCCCTGGTAAAAAAAAAAAAAAAAGTATTTATTGGGACTGTCCTGCTACCAGGCCCCAAGCTGGGCTTCTGAGAATAGACAGCAGCTATAAATACAGCAGATCTATCTGAACTTGGGTTTTGTCTGGTGTCTCCATCCCCATCAACTCACTTGTTCTTTACAGCAGTTGCCAAGACAATCTTGCCACGTTCAGCAGAGAGAGAATGGTGACATAACTGCCTTGCTCAAGGAAATGCCACCAGTGAGCGATGGAACGTGACTCATATTTGCATCTGTGGGCTTCAATTGTAGGCTCTTGCAACCACACCAGATGCTATTTGCTTTTAGGCTTCTGGGGATGTCTAGGTTTGTTTTGTTTAGCTTTTTTTTTCTTTGGTGCTGGTGATTGAACTCAGGGCCTCACACATGCCAAGCATACTCCACCACTGAGCTATACCCCTAGCCCCTGGGAAGCCTAGTTTGTTAATCAAGACTCGAGGGAATTTTTTAAAAATATGAAGTTATACCACTATGCATTTTAATTGCTCCCTACATATTATTTCCCTCCCTTGTTTTGGCCTTTTTCCTGAGTTAATAGGAAAATTCCCATCAAATCCCTTGAAAATATAAGTTTCTTCATTTTTATTTTTTTCTAATCGCTCCTACAAATTTGTAGGTAATTTCTGGACAGAAAGAAGTAAGCAGTCATCTACTTGCCTTGAATTACCAACAAATGGATTGAGAATCAGCTTCCTTTTAACATGATTCAGGTTACTACTTTATTATTTGGTGATTCATAGCTTATTGCTTTATTATTTACTGACTCATAATACCAGCATTACTTTATTTTTGGACATTTTCTCCATTTGGACTTCATAAAAGTCTAGTAATAAAAGATATTTGATATGACCTTTAGCTATACAATAAATGCTATAAAATACTGATACTAAAAACATTGGCTAGTGTCCATCAACTGATGAATGGATGAACTGAATGTGGTATGATCATACAGTAGAATATTATTCAACCCTAAAAAGAATGAAGTACTGATACATACTACAACATGAATAAACCTTGCAAATAGTATGCAAAGTGAAAGAAGCCAGTTAAAAAGAACATCATAAAAGTTATGATTCCATTTATATCCAACATCCAGAGGTCTCGAGCAGAAATTAGATTAGTGGTTGTTTTATGACTGGAGGAATGGGAGGAGGGGGTGATAACTAAAGGGTATAAGTTCTTCTTAGAGTGATAAAATGAATGTTCTAAAATTATTTATGATGATTTCACAACTCAGTAATTATACTAAAGACCTTATTTCATTGGATTGCATGCCTTAAATAGTGAATATTATGATAATATGAATTACATAACTAAGACTGCTTTTTTTTTTTTTTTTTTTTTGGTACCAGGAATCGAACTTGGGACCTTGCACTTCTGAGGCAGGCACCAGAACCACTAAGCTAAATCCCTGGCATGTACTAAGACTGCTTTTTAAAAAGATTATGGATACAGTGTTCCACTAAAACGTGGAGAAAATACTTTTTCAGATATATGAAGCAGGAAGTTATCTGACTTGCAACCAGTACTTAAATATATGTTGACTAGCACACACCTGTAATAATTCCAGCACTTGGGAGGCTGAGGCAGCAGGATCGCTCCAATTTCAAGTCCAGTCTGGGCTAAAGGCCAGTCTGAGCCATGTATCGAGACCCTGTCTCAAAAAGCAAAACAAGGGCCGGGGATTTAGCTCAGTGGTTTCGCTGCCTGCTGTGCAAGCGCAAGGACCCGAGTTCCAACCCCGGTACCAAAAAAAAGCAAAACAAAATTTTGACTATGTAGAGATAACTGAATAAGTAATTTTCTATATCCCTTCCCCTGCCCCAAACAGAAAAAAAAAGTATTCTACCAATACAACGGCAGCATAAGATACTCCAGATGTAGTTGAGTCATTTAAAGCAGCAGCAGTTGATATCTATACCATATACACGATTAATTAACCCATTAAACTATGGTAATATTTGAGTAGCCAAAGTGCTAGCTGTGTCTTTTCATTTTTACACTTTAATAGCTTAATTAATAAAGTTAATTAATATTAACCATTGTAAAAAATAAAATCATTAAGCATAGGTTCAGTGACTAAAGAACATAAAATATTCCAAATTCTTTTTTTAAAAAATGCAGCCATTTAAAACAAATCAAACTACTGATTGGCTTTAAATACCTTTATTTCAAAGGTCCTGCTCCATAATATTCCCAGGTGAAAAAACTTTTCCCAATTATTTTTTCATTTAGTGTAAAAATAATTCTGATTAAAAGAGATTTGTAAAAATAGGGCTTTACAAAAGATAAGACCTCAAGTTTCAGTATTCCCCGATGGCTCTGAAAAGATAGGCAACTAATTTTTATGTTTCCTTAATGAGAAGTCTTTGGGGAGTCAGCCAAGTTTAAATAGGGTAATTGGTAGGTCTATGGTTGCAATTTACATAAATTATGGAAACCTAACACCAGGCATATATCTAATTGAAGAAAATGTGGTTTTCAGTTACTTATCTAGAGGAATTCTTGTGGTTTGTGCCATTTGGTGTTTAGTTCATCCTCTTGAGAATCTGAATTTCTCTGGGGATAGAATATATGGTCATGATGTTCAAAAGATCAATTTTGCTTCACCTAGAAAGAACTGAAAATATTAAATATCCAACACTGCATTTCTAATACTAATACTAATTCTAGTACTAGTATATTTCTTTGATAAAATTATCATTACGATAAGCCCATAAATCCTTTAGAAGATGTTTACCCACATTCCTGTAACACTCAGCTTGATGTGCTCCTTCTTTCTCTAAATGGTAATGAACTCTACTCTCCTCATCTCAGTCTGCTAGCAAAGGGCCTATCTATGGCCCTTTGTTGGGTTTTTTTCTAATAAATTCAAGGCACAATGTAAGACATTTTAGAGTGTCAAATTCAAATTTCTTACACTATGATACTCTTTCCATAAGTGTATTAAAAAGCCCTTAGATTCTCACAGAATTGCATAGCAGATAATGTATTTTAATATTTAAGCTCCAAAAATTAGTCAAGCAAAATTTCACGTTCCTCTTGGTATATTCTGAATATTTATGTCTTTCTAAATTCATATCTTCCTTCCTCAGTGTGATGGTAGCAGGAGGTGATTAGGCCATGAGGGTGGGGCCTTCAAGATGAGATTAGTGCCCTTATAAAAGATACTCTGGAGAGCTGCCTTCCTTTCTACCATGTGAAGACTTACTAAGAAGGCACCACCTAAGAGCTGGGAAATGGGCCCTCACCAGACCCCAAATCTGCCAGCACAGTCTTCTTGGACTTCCCAGCCTCCAGAGCTATGAGGAATGAGTTACCATTGTGTATAATCCATCCAGTCTACTGTATTCTGTTTTAACAGCCTAAACAGTCTAGGAAATCTACAGTATTTCCTTCTACTTACAGAAGTCTAAAGTTGAATCAATTGGAAGTTTTATAATTTTTATAGAAAACACATAACAACATATAATATTTCAAGTACCTTTGACTACAGCCTTTCTATAATAACCCAGGAAGTTGCTGAGAGGAGAATGCCTTACTTGTACCCTCAAACCTGGATACTGATAATTTAGAGCTTATTACGTTGATGTTGCTGGTACCTATTTACTAAGCTCATTCAGTGCCAGTTATCGAACAACTTGTGTTTGCCAAGAATTGTATCTGATGCAAGGGATAAAACGCAAGACACAGCTCCTGCTCATAAACACACTGAGAAGACTGCACCTAAGTCCATCTTGTTGATCAAGCCCAGATACGAGGGGAAGTAAAGCAGGGAGCAGAAAGGGGATTCCAGGTAGAGAAGACAATAATCGAGAAAGGAACAGAGATGCCACTATGAGAGATAAAAAAGTTTTGTAGTGGGAAAGCACCTTTAACTGTTGTGCTATACAGGGTGAGGCAAGATACAGGGTGGAAAGATGGTTGCCTCTGAAGGCGCCAGCTGAATCACAGAGGACCTCATGAACTGTTTTAAGGGACTTAGAGTTAGTCCTGATAACAAATAAGAATTTTAGGTAGACTGACCTAATCAGTCGAGTATTTTCTTTCTTTCTTTTTTTTTTTTAAGGCAGTACTAGGAGTGGAACCCATGGCTTTCTGTATACCAGGCAAGTGCTCTACCACTGAGCTAAGTCCCAGCCCTTGATGTGCATTTTAAACATTATTCTGATTCTTTTTCTGGAAGGTGGATTTTTCAGGTGAATTTGTGACAATAAAACCAATTAAGACACTATTGCAAAAATCTGTATAAAGATTGCTTAGGACCTCACCATCTTTCATAATTGTTCAGCTGAGATCCAAACCAAGGCTGCACTACTGTTATGATTTATATCTTGATGTTCCCCTTAAGCCTCATGTGGTCATAGGTAGGGCCTATGGAAGGTAACTGGACTATAGGGGAAGGTATAGCTGACGTGTTGGAAGGTAGGGCCTGGTTAGAAAAGGTGGGTCACTGTGTGCGTGACCAGGTTGTATCTCCCTTCCTGCATCCTTCCTTGACCCTCTCTGCTTCCTGCCCACCATGCTGTAGGCAACTCTCCTCTGCTATGTCCTTCTGCCATGCTGTCTTCCCTTAGAGCCAGCCAACTATGTACTAAAATGTGAGCCAAAATTAACCTCTCCTTTAAGTTGTGGGTATTGAGTATTTTGTCTCAGCAATAAGAAGTGACTAAGATTTTGGTGCCAGAGAAGTGAGGTCATTGCTGTGAATACACCTGACCATGTGGATCAGAAGCTTTTTGAAGTGGTTTACAGGAGGCATTTGGAAAAGTTTAGAGATGCTAGCTGGAGAAGCAACCCTAGAATGCTGTGAACTGAACTAGATGGGAGATTCTCTTTGGGGCTCAGAAGACCAGAGCTAATAAAAAGGCAGATAGAGGGCCGGGGATTTAGCTCAGTGGTTCTGCCACCTGCCTTGCAAGCGCAAGGACCCGAGTTCGATCCCTGGTACCAAAAAAAAAATAAAAAACAAAAAGGCAGATAGAGGGCCGAGGATTTAGCTCAGTGGTTCCACCATCTGCCTTGCAAGTGCAAGATCCCAAGTTTGATCTCCAGTACCAAAACAAAAACAAAAACAAAAACAAAAACCCCCCAAAAAGGCAGGCAGAAAAGATCAGTCTCAGGGGTCTCAGTTAGGAACAAGAACTCCATTGGCAGTTGTCCTCCAGGAAATGTGTGCTACATTCTGGCAAAAAATTTGTCTATATTTTTCTCATGTCCTAAGACTGTGAGGGAGACTGAGATTAAAGGTGGCAGACTAATCTGGCAGGGGAAATTTCAAGGCAGCTCAACATTCACGCTGTGGTATGGGTATGGTTGTGGGCTATTAGCCAGCTCTACATTGAGAATCAAGAGCAAGCAGCACAACTGAGTAATTTTTAAAGTTCTGAGTTTCACCAGAAAGGAAGTTTCTGTAAAGTTGAGGTCTGCAAAGTTGGAGCAGAAAAGAGTTTTGTTGTGGAAAAGATTAACATTAAAAAGAAACTAACTACTTTGGATCAGGAAATAATGAAAATGGCTCGGGGCATGCCAGGAATCAGCAAGGCTCAAAACTGGAAAAGTGAAAGACTTGCAAAGAATAGCAAAAGTGAAACCACCAGCAGGGCATGGTGGCACATGCTTGTAACCCCAGCTCTCAGGAAGCTGAGGCAGGAGGACTGCTGTAAGTTCAAGGCTAACCTGGGCTACATAGTAAGTTCAACCCCAGCCTGAACTGCATAGCAAGACCTTGTCTAGGGGTGAGGCAGGGTGAGGCATCTCTCAAAATTCCAAAGCGAAAGACTTTGCCTTGAGAAGACAGGCTTAGGATTTAGTTTGTACTGCTCAGCTGTCCAGGCACTTGGAGACGTGTACAACTACTGCTGGAGCTGGCAGCACACAGTGGCATCATCCACATGGTACTGATTTTAGACATATGCAGAATGCCAGAGTTGTGGGGTCAGGGAGGCTCCCAATATGTTTCAGAAGAAGGCTTTGGAAGCCAGGCAGTGTGCTCCTGAGAGGACAGAGTGTGAAGCTGTGAGAGTGAAGCCAAAAGTGCAGTGGAGACCCCAGGAAGTTAGAGAAGCCAGGAACATGGACTCTCTGAGGAAAGCCACAAGGATTGAGCAAAGCCAGCCCAAGAGAGAAGCCACAAAGGCTACAACTGCTGGCAATGTTGCAGGGGTGAGGTTGCCTGAGCCATTTGGAGCTCACACCTCACCACATCTTGCCCCAGGTGCTGGGCAGAGATTTTCAGGATTTAATGTTTGTCTTGCTGTAGTCCCACTAGTTTCTATCCTATTCCTTCCTTTTGCGATGGGAATGCTTATCCTGTGGCGCTGGATGTCTGCAGTGTTTAAATTTCTTTTGATTTTGACGGGGGATTAAGAGTTTGCCTTAAGTCTCAGAGGAGACTTTGGACTTGGACTTTTCAGCAGTGCTGCAACTGTTAGGACTCTGGCAACTCTTAGGATGGGCTAAATTCATTTTTGCATAAGGAGATGTGCATGAATCTTTTGGGGGTCAGGGGCAGAATGTTATGGTTTACATCTAGATGTCCCCCTAAAGCCTCATGTGATCTTAGGTAGCAAGGCCCTGGGTTCAATCTACAGCACTGCAAAAACAAAAGCAAGAGCCCCAACATTTCTAGTTCACAATTCAGATGCAAAAGACTTTACAAAATAGTTCACAATTTTCAAGATAAAAATCATGTCCTACATAAAACATCATGTTGCTGGGCATGGTGGCTCACACCTGTAATCCCACCGCTAGGGAGGCAGAGACAGGAGGATTGCTGTGAGTTCGAGGCCAGCCTGAGCTACGTAATGAGTTCAGGGCCAGCCTGAACTACAAAGCGAGACCCTGTCTCAAAAAACAAAAACAGAAACAAAAACAAAAAATCCCCCAAACATCATGTCTTTTCCCTATTGGAATGTTAGTAGAAGACCATAGGGCTTGAAGTAGATCAACAGAGCACAGACATAAAAGAAATAAGATTGTATCATTTAAAAGAGCATTATTCTTTCCACTCTAAGATAAGAGTATTTGGTAAATCAAACTTAGATGTGTTAATTAACTTATTTATGTGGATCTAGGGGTCAAACCCAAGGCTTCATGCATGCTAGGTAAGTGCCATGGAGTTACACCCCAGACCATGTAACTTTTAAACACACAATATTGTTTATCTTGTAAAAATAGTTTAAAAGTACTTAGAAAATAAAATTTGAATCAAAGACCTGCAGACTTCCTGAGACATTTCCTTGAAACATTCTGAGAAGAGAACCTAACACTTGGCTAGAGCACACTAAACTTGATGCTGCAATGCTGAGAATCAACTCCCAGCATGTACACAAATTTTCCAGTAGGGGGCAGCAAAAATTCACTACGCAGTTTTAAAAAATCCTAGGTTTTCAAGATTGCCTAGCAATTTTTAAAAAATATTCCACCAAAAAAAAAATTCCACCAGAAGTTATGTGAACATATATGCTCATATACATGTACGAGCAGTACTTACAATTAGGTAGAGTAGACTTCTTTCTTCCCAGAGCTTTGAGACTGCTATAAACTCATGAATGGATAGAACCTGGGGCAGTAGCAAGAGGGAGCAGAGGTGAGCTCTATGTCTTCATGGAATCATCTACCTGGTGGTTTGGTAACTGTGTACCAAAGAATCACTGTTGAAATTTAATGGGGAGCTGGGCATGGTGGTGCACACCTGTCTGTGATCCCAGCACTCTGGAGGCTGAGGCAGGATGATCACTGTGAGTTTGAGGCCAGCCTGATCTATGTAGAGAAATCCTGTCTCAAAAAACCAAAACCAACAAAGAAATAAATAAGAAAACCCTCAATGGGATTCCTTCTAAAAATATATTGTAAGTATTTGCCTGAGTCTCCTCATCTGCAAAGTCAAGATAACAATTGAACCTATACCTCAAGGGTTTGTTTGTTTTTTTGCAGTACCAGGTATCAAACTCTGGACCTTGCGCTTACAAGGCAGGCATGGCCCCACTGAACTAAATCCCTGGTCCCACCTCAAGGGAGTTTTGTGCAGATTAAATGTAATGTAAAGTGACAGGATGCTAAGTTATAGCTTTTCCTTAAATTGTGGTTAAAGATACATAACAGAAAATTTAGCATCTTAGCCATATGAAGCTTTGTATCATGTATTCACATTGTTGTATAACCAATCTCCAATCCTCTTTTCATTGTGTAAAATGGAAACTCTGTACCCATTGAAGAACAATTCCCATTTCTCTCCTCTAGCACCTGACAACTGCCATTCTACTTTGTTTCTTTGAATTTGACTACTCATAGAAAAGGAATCATATAATGCATTTTTTTGTGTGGGTGACTGGTTTATTTTACTTACCACAATACCCTTAATGTTCATCCACATTGTAGCACTGTCAAAATTTTCTTTTTTCTTTTTGGTACCAGGGATCAAACTGGGGACCTTGCACTTGCAAAGCAGGCGGCGGAACCACTGAGCTAAATCCCCAGCCCCAGAATTTCCTTTTTAAGACAGAATAATATTCTATTTTTAATATATATAGCTGTTATGTTGTAAAACAGGAAATTAAAAATGACTGAAGTTCCTGTTTCTATTCATACAGGAAAAACAAAGACCAGATTTGTTTTCTCTATGAACAACTAGAAAACTGGTCAAGAGATATAAAACAGCTGTACTTAGCCATCAAATAACGGACAATGTGGACTGTGATAACTAAAAAAAAAAAAAAAAAAAATAGGAAACAAAAAGGTAAACCCCATGACTATACCAGATTTTTGTCTGGAATCAATTCCTAGGCTGTGGATGCAGGAGGGGAATGCAAGTAAAACCCACCCTTCTCTCTCACTTGAGAATTGAGGAGGTCATGGTGCCTCTAAGTCTCCAGGCTGAAGTTTAGAGACCTGGGAGCTATGAAGAGACTCAGAAGTTTGTGTACGAGGTCCCTTTGACCATGATGTATACGATGAAACTTTACAAGGCTGGGCAAGTAGAGACTGGGAATTATAAGCTGAATAATACTTACAGCTCACACTGGGTAGAAAGAAGTGGGATCTTCAATTAGCCAAAGTCTTCAGTAGCCAAAGCAATGGAAAGTCCTCAGTAACAACTGAGCCAAGCCATAGGTACTCAGAGGGAACATGACCTCATAGAAATAATAAGGGTGGTAGAACTAGCAGATATGAATATTTAGAACAATGTATTATCTATATTCTATTATCATAT
>NW_004624822.1:528753-539196 GCF_000247695.1 Heterocephalus glaber | reverse complement strand
GAGAGAGAGAGAGAGAGAGAGAGAGAGAGAGAGAGAGAAAATATCAATCCAGGAGGTAAGACATCAAATCCAGAAGGTCCATCATCTTTCTGGGGTTCCTGAAAAAAATAACAAAATATTGTGAGAACTAAAATATCTATTATCCAGGTATGGTGGCTGTTGTGGCTCATATCTAGACATCCCCTGAGGCCTCATGCACTCACAGGTGGAGCTTCTGGGAGTGACTGCATCTTGGGTGTGTGACACTGGATTGGTCCACTGACGGATTTATGGCTGGGTGTGATGTTGGTGAAGCCTGGTGGGAAGCGGTGGGTCACTGTGGGCATATCCTGGAAGGATATCTCTATCCATCCGTCCTTCTGCCTGTCACACCATGATCTATTTCTCCTCTGCCATGCTGGCCTGCTGTGGAGCCAGCCAACTATGGACTGAAAACTCTACAAACTGTGAGTCCTTATATAGCCTTTCCTCTTTTCATTTGCAGGTGTTGGGTATTTTGTCTCGGCAACAATAAAGTAACTACGAAAGTGGCATATGCTTGTAATCCCAGCACTCTGGGAGGGTGAGGCAGGAGGATCATAGTAAGTTCAAACCCAGCCTGGGTAACTTGCTGAGACCCTGCCTTAAAAATTAAAAGGGGATAGTTAAAATTTAAAATTTAAAATCTCAGTGTGAAGGCCCTGATTTCAACCCCAGTAGCATTAAAAAAAAAAAAAGGATAAAAGGGAAAATATCTATTAAAAAAAAAAGAAAAAATTTCAGATTCTCCAACTGAACAGGCTCCTCAAGTATGCGGTACAATGAATGAAAAGGTGATTATCTGGTCACAACAGTGAAAACCATTAGCTTTTCACAGTTTTCAGTGATCTCACATATTGTCTTGCCTTTTCAATGAGTCTGAAGGTTCAGTGGCTTGTTTTGCAGACATGGAAACAGATACTCTGAATGGAAACTCTGAGGGTGATTTTCCTCCCAAATCTTTCACAGATAAGATCCCACAGCTGATTAACAGTCAGGTGTGTTTGTATGTGAATGTGTATGTGTGAAAGCACAAGCTATTTGGAATGCATGTCCTGTTTCCTGAAATAAATGATTTGCTCTCAAAGATAGAGTATGTGGCTAGAAGTCGTTTGCCATTTCCCCAGGTCAAATGTGAAATGCTTTGTCTGGGTCAGCTATGTAGCTGACTGAAATGCCACCACACCTGGAGAAGACAGATATGATGTAATTAATGATAATTATGTTACAGTTGCAGTGATAATTTTGCAACTTGTTTGCCTAAATACCTTTGAGCTTAGTGACTACAGTCACCTTTTTTGTGTGCTTCCTCATGTAAGCAAGGTTTTATTATACTGTATCTTTATGATTTTCAGTTTCCTCTTGGTAGGTGTGGGCTTGGGGAACCCTCTCCCATTTTCCTTCTGATACTGTAAATTACAGAATTCTGTTACAGAATAAACAAGACAGCACAAACTAAATAAATCAACTGCCTCAAAGAAATGAGTATTCAGTGTCTATTTCCAAATGCCAAGGGCATCCAAGTAGGTAAAAGGACATGAGTGAAATTGCATGGCCCTTCTCTTTACCAAATCTTCCAGGGAGTAAAATGGGAGATGGGTTTTGTAACAGTATTAAAAAATGGAGATGGACAGAACATAAATGGAAAGTTGAAGACCTTGTTCACCAGACTGGTGTACTGTAACTTCCTGCAACCACAGTCTTTGTAGAAACGGCTGTGGCTATGAAGAAGTCTGCTGTCTTAGCTGCTGGGGACTGTGCTGGGAATGAAAACTACAGCAGTTAGTGGTGGTGACCACAACCCAGAAGCTGAAACCATACTCCAATTTTGCACAACACTGCTGGTTCTGACTGTTTTTATTGCTTATGACTTTTCATTTAGATTGCAAGGATTACAGTGTGTAAAATAACATTAAAGAGACTGAAGAAAATCACTGAGCCAGCAGTCATTTGTACTAACCCATCAAATGTCAGTAGGAACGTTCTCTGTTATTAACAGCCAGTACAACTGTGGAGATCAAAAAGGGAGGGAGCATCCAAAGTGGCTCCACAGAAGGCTATGAAGAATGAAAAGGAAGGAGAAAGAAAAGAGGAGGAGGATAAAGAGAAATGAGTCTTCATTTGAGAAAAAATATAGATAACATTTATTTATGTGAACATCTTGACTAATCTGGGGATTAGAGACATGGTAAAGAAAATGGTCAGAGCTTATTATAAAATAAAACTAACTACCAGCCTTATTGGGCCAATGTGCTATTGAGAATTGGCTACTAAAGCTCAACAATGTATAGTCTTTTCATCTAAAAACTATTCTTTGTTTGGGGGCTGGGGATTTAGCTCTGTGGTTCCACCACATGCTCGTAAACGCAAGGTCCTGAGTTCGATCTCCGGTACCAAAAACCAAAACAAAACAAAACGAAACTATTTTTTGTGAGAAATAAAACTAATAATTTTAATGAAAAAGTGGACTGAATTTCCAGTAGGAATTCCAAAATGAAATGTGTCTTCTTTAGCCTCAAGTTCATCAACAGCAACCTATACTGGCACTGAGACTCAACATTTCTTTTCTATATCAGCTATGATTTATCATTTGACTTTAAACATAGTATAGATAAAGCCAGATTTATTAAAATAAGTGAATGAATGTAGAGTTTTGCTCTGTAAAACTTTGATACACCAAACCAATTTGCATCCTATTGTTTATATTTGGGAAGCACATCAAATTTCAGAAAGAATCCCCTACCCCAGGACAGTTGAAATGTGATGGTTGCTGAACAAATAGTGTGCACACAGAGGATGACATTTTTAATGTAATTTATTTGAAATGCTTCCAGAAAAGTTTAAGGCCATTATACAAAAACATTCATTCCATCCAAACATTCAGTGACTTCATTCTCATAGGCCAGCACTTGACAAACCTCTTTTCTCGGTACATTGGCCAAAGTGGCTAATGGCTCTTCAAAGAATGATTCATTCTTTTCCCACCATCAAAGGACTTTTCTCTGCTTTTATCTGCATCAGGTTCATTTACCTGCTAAATCGTATCTTGAGAAACAAAGTAGTTTTAAATAAACTTGTAATAGAAAAAATTCACCATGTTTAAAATCTATAAATATGTTTTACAGGGTAAAACTGACCATAGTATTTTTTGCTTTTGAAAAATAATAATGTAATATACCTTGTTTTTTTTAGCATTAACTCTTGTTATACAGCTTCTTTGAATGCACATGATCTATGTACACAATAAAATGCTGCTTTCTTTTCTGTAAACTTGAAAGACACAGAAGATTAAAAAAAAATTTTTGGCAATAATTTAGAATCATTACTATTAGTGCTGGTGTGACTATAATTTTGCACAGGTCATTCTAAATATTTACAATCACAGGGAGCTCTTCTGAGTATTTTGTTAACTTTTTTTTTTTTTTTTTTTTTTTTTTTTTTTTTTTTTTTTGGTGCCGGGGATCGAACTTGGGACCTTGCGCTTACAAGGCAGGCGCTGGAACCGCTGAGCTAAATCCCTGGCCCTTGTTAACATTTTTTTAAAGGTCTGCAAGCCACTCTGTTCTGTTAATCAAGGCTGGACAAAGAGGTTCGAAGTTTGGCTAGCTGATCCTAATTAATCAGTTAATGAAAATGTAATTATGATTCTGATGACAGCATAGAACCAGGGATGCAAATGGATGACTTGAAAGCAGGGCAGGAAATCCCCTGGCTGTGGCCTTTCTCAGAAGGCCCCGGCCATGCTTCCTTGCTTTTCTCTTTTAATGGTTCCCACAGAAGACCCCAAGGAAGCGCTTCTCCCAATTGTTCTTCTCCCTGTAACGAGTCACTGATCCAGTTAGAGTCCCTTTTCCTATCGCTTCATTCACAATGTAAAACATGAGTGGCCTAGGCAGGTGAAACCAAATGAAGACAGGGCTCCCTCGTTATCCTGGTAGGCTTTCCCGGGGCCTTTGGGTTCTATACTGATATTTTAGGCTGCAAATGGCTCTCTATGGCAGGCCACCAACCATGACAGACGCCCCTTGGAGCCATGTGCACTTTAGTTAAAGATTCAGAGCTGGCAGCTGCATTTGTCCTGGCTCTTCCAAGGTCAGCCTCTATTTCATGTTCTCATCGATTACTGCATCAAACTTACACTGGATGAAATGGCAAGGTTCAAACAATACTTCTTCCTTTGTAAAATTAAGCCTTTAGAATCCCCAGGGATGTTTTCATGCTTGCTGGTTGAGTAATACAGAACCAAGTTTTCACATCAATGGTCGGTTTTTCCTAGTTCTCCCTCAAATACCATCCCAAATTCTATTTGCAGAGCCCTCTAAATTCCATGCCTTCAGCCACCACACCAAAGAGCTAGAAGAGCAACTGAGAGGCATGAGAGGAAGAACTCTTCAAGGAATCTACATTAAACAGTAGTTTAGATTTTTCTTTTTTTCTGTTTTTAAAAATCCAGCAGGACTATTGAAAGTACCTCTCCATCCATCCAGACACTTGTTAGACACAGCACAGGGTAACGGCTGCCAGGTTCCTGCTGACACAGACAGCTTGATCAGCAGTTACAGTACTAGAGACAAAGGTACAGACACAAGAGACTGGGCCAACACGCTCACCAAAGTATTAAAAAGTGCTTCTCCAAACCATTGCATGTGTGGAATGCAAATACTGTACAGGTAAGACACAGGGTCACTTCCACAAGGGACACACCCTTCTGTCAGACATTGCTTTCCACATGCCTGCTGTTCCCACAGGAAGAGTCTGTCTGTTCCATGCGCTCACAGTCAAGGCTGACCTCGCTTGTGTCCATGCTGCAGTCCGACTCACTGTCCGATTGGTCCATCTGCTCAAGTTTTGTTTCTCCCTGTGGCTCCCTGCTTCCAGTGGCGGGATTTAGAAATGGTCCCTCGGAGTCAAGCACCCCTGCCTGCCTGGCAGCACACACAACCATTTCTTTGGCTTGACGAATACAGTTGAGCCACTGCTGTTTATTGAAGGTATCATTGGCTTGTAATGAGTGGGTCTGACTTTGGGATCCATTTTTGAAACTGACTCTGAAGAAGTTTTTAACTAGAAATGACAAAGACGTAAAAAAAAAAAAAAAAAATCAATGGTAGGTATTTTTCCCCAGGCCAAGAATAACACTTGTAGTGACCTTAACCCCCCAGTACCCATGGTACATGTTGCTGATTATAAAATATTTCCCACTGATTCAGGACATAGCTCAGCTCCACCTAATGCCACCATCAATCAACTGGAGTTGACACAGGCCTGGCTTTTGGTTGCCCTCGTTACCCTCAGAATGGATATCAGCTTGGGAAAGCTGGAGTTTTGTGTTTCAGGGGACCCCCGAATCCTGGATACCAAACCTATCCACATATCAAAGTTCTTTGGAGAGTTTATCAAAAATACAAATCCTTGGGCCCTACCCTAGAGATTCTGATTCAACAGGTCTAAAGTAGGCCTGATAATCTGTAATTTCAACAAGTGCTCCAAGATAAGAGTGTTTTCCAGTATAAGAAGCTCTTTGTAGCATCAAAATATGCCAGGATCCTCCACATGAGAGTACCTGTACCCTCAGTGTTCAATGATTGAAGAGGTACAGAAAGACATAAAACTGTTATAAATTTGGTTCCATTTAAAAACGAGGTTACCTCGCAGTGACCTCATCAGAAGTAACATGCATTTAAAAAATGGCAGCACACAATATGGCAGACATTTGATCCCATCTAATAACAACATTAACTGGTGCGTAAAGGCCCCTGTGTGTCACATGCAATGCTTGGTTCACAGAAGCACCTGTGGTCAGTCCTAGGTACTACTGCTGTCACCAACAGACTGGAAACCTCTACTTCAGATGGCTTAGAGACTAAGCAATGAAGGCAGAGGAGGACCAAATGTTTCACTGCTACCCGATTGTACCTAGAAGCTAATCCTACTTCCTTAAGTTCAGGCTCTGCCCTTTGATCTTGGGGCAAACACCTTAACTCAGTGATAGGGAATCTTTTAGAATTTTCCACGATAACCACAGTCTGCTGTGGCACACGTGCCATAGGATTGCTACCACTGCTTAACTCCTCTGTGTCTCAGTTTCCTTATTTGGAAAATGGGGGAAACACTAAGAATCTACTATATGTGGTTGTTATGGGGAATAAATGTGATGCTACCTGTGAGTGCTTATACAATGTATGGCACATAGTAATCAAGAAATAAAAGCTTTTATTTTTACTACTGCTACTACCACAGTGGTGGAAGGGATTGACGAGCAAGAAAGAGGCGATCTATGTTAATTACTTTGATAACGTGATGTATGTGCTAATCCCAGAGGTTCAAATGCTAATTCCTCAAAGAAGACTTCCTTGATGCTGTCATCCAAAACAGACCCTATTTTATTCCTAGCTCCTTTCTTGGTTTTAGTTTTCGACCCAGCACCAGGAACATTTATCATTTATTTCCTCCATGACAATGTAAACTCTATAGGGACAAGGAATTTAACTGCTTGGTTCACTACTGTATACCAGTGTCTGGAACAGTGCTTGACATGTGGAAGATATCTGATAGCCATTGCTACCTTAGCTTCTCTTGGTTAATCCCGTTAATAATTCACAAGTTAGAGATGCCCACTGTGTAATTTACAGGATAAATATTCATCCCAGCTGACTACTCTTAAGCCTCTTTAGGCTCAGCCTACCAACAAGTACAAAACCCACCATTATGCAACTAGTGCTCACATCAGGACTCTGATATTAAACACACTTCTACCCAATAGCAGAAGTCAGGCGAAGGGAGCGTAAAGAGCACTAGCGATGGTGCAGTGGTTCACTTCCAGAATCTTAATCCTTAAAGCAACCTTACAAAGAAGGTAGCTTTGTATCCCCTTGGCAGACAGGAAAGTGAAGCTCATGGAGGTTGAATAAGATCACATAATCATTAAATGAAGGGGTAGCACTGAAATGCAGTTTGACTCCAAGGCTCTGGCTCTTTTCTTTTCCCCAGCCAAGTGCTCCCTCCAAATGACCACAGCTAAAACCCTTCAATGGCTGCACCTACTAGACTGTCACCACATACTTCTCTCATTGTTGCTGAAAGCCCCTCGCAGGGAGCCGCCCAGCCTCACTTCTCCGTCTTGCAGGTCTTCCAGCAGGAGATCCTTCACAGGAATTGGCTGCCGGTACAACTGGTAGCACAGCTGCTCATTGTGGGTGATGGCTCGAGTAATCACAAGCACTTCTTGGAACAGGAAAACATGGAGTTTCTAGAAGAAAAGAACCCACAAGATTTCCCTAAGCAAACAACTAAAATGTGGTTGATTTGTGGACCTCTACAGCAAGAAGTCCCCAGGTTCCCAGTGAATTATCAACTCTTACAGCCAAATCTACCTCCAGGAGTACAGAAGTTGGGCAGGCCTGAAGCATTTCCAGAGATGTCTTTCTACAGGTACTTCCCTGGGGGCTCACTGGAGAAAGCGACACACACATACACACGCACACACACTTCTCCTGATTCCACATACATATAGCTTGGTGGATTAAATGCATTTTTAACTCCCATATACTTCAAATCTATCCCTCCTCTACACAAGCACACATTCATGGATTGCTCAGTATGTGCCGAGTTTTAGGAAGTGACACAGCACACTCCCGACTCTAAAAGACTGTGGTATGACGGCAGAGACTGACAGGCAGATGGAGAATTACAGCCCACTCTAGTATGGGCTCCAGCGGACATCTGCACAAGTTGCTATGATAGTAGAAGAGTAACAACTTCACTTCAACAGATAGTTGGAAATAAAAGCTAGGTGGAGTATTTGCAGGTCACAGCTAGACGTGAAGCCAATGGAAGATAAGTTATTTAAAATAAAAACCCAAAAAACAACAAAATCCCCAAATTCAAAAGCCAAAACAGAACCCTGATCTCAAAGTACCAGTCTTTGCATGGGTACCAGTACCTGAGAAGAAGGGTTTCTCATATAGTTAAATGCATTCAATGTAAGACCTATGTTTTTTGGATATTAAATCCTTTTAACAATCTCTTTTTTTTGGTACAGGGATCAAACTCGGGTCCTTGCACTTGCAAGGCAGGTGGCAAAACAATCTCTTTATTTATTTATTTTTGGTACCGGGATTGAACTCAGGACCTTGTGCTTGTGAGGCAGGCAGTGGAACCACTGAGCTAAATCCCCAGCCCTAACAGTCTCTTTAAATCACCCACTTAATTTTTTTCTTTTGAGACATGGTCTCATTACACAGTTCAAGCTGATCTTGAACTTACTAGGTGGTCTAGGCTGGCCTTGAACTCAGGGGAACAGCTCCTGCCTCAGCCTCCCAAGTGCTGGGATTATAGGTGTACATCACCACTCCTTGCTAAATCACCCATTTATTTTCTGAGATCAAAGTAGGAGATGTAGATAGGCACAGTGGCACGTGTGTATTGTCCCAGCTAACCAGGATGCTAAGGCAGGAGGATCACTTCAGCCCAGGATTTCAATGTCAGCGTGGGCAACTCAGCAAGAGTCTGTCCATGAAAAAAAAAATGTAGGAAATATTAACTGCTCTGTATTTGGTGAAAGCTATGATCAAAAAGATAAAAAGCTTGGCAAACTTACATTAGTTTTCAAAATTCTTTCTGAATATATACTGAATACTCGGTCATGACATCTACCCACCATCTATCCATCTCAGGGAATGGAAAAATAGAAAAAACATTTTTGTCTATAAGAATGAGACTCTAGATAGGGAAAGACCAGTAAAAAGGAGGCTCAGATCAAACGGATTCCATGTCAAGAGGCCCTGGGTGAGAGCTGCAAGGAGAGAAACCACTCACCACACCCCGGTTGTTCTTTAGTTCACCATGACAACACAGGACTCTCGAACTGTCAATCAGGGAGTCTTTCTGGCCTTCTTCCAAGTAAAGAAGCCGCTCTTTATAATAACGACATTCAGATTCCCCAGTCTTGGTGTTGATTTCTGCCACAATTCCCTGAATGATGTTTATCTATAGGAAGAAAGAGAAAAATAAATGTGCAGAAAGTGATCACACCATCAATACTAACAAGTCTTAGGGCCAACCTAAACGTTACCAAGATACAGTTGGATCTCAAATTCTTGTATCTCAAGCTACTTCTTTGAGAAAAGGGAAAAAATGCTTTTAATAAATTGTTACTATATACATTCACATATGCATATATATGTACATATTTATTTACACACATATACAGATATTTGAATGACACATAGAATACTGATACATAATTTTAACTGAGAAGAGATACTCGGTAGTGTAGTACACAGCCTCCCAACCTCCCACTACAGGGGTGCATCCCCATGCCCAGCCCCAGCCCTTTTTAAAATTTTGAGAGAGGAGTATCACTAAATGTCCAGGCTGGCCTCTTAACTTTTGATCCTCTTGTCTTAACCTTCTGAGTAGCTAGGATTATGAGTGTGCACCTTTACACCTGGCTTTGTTACCTGTTTTAATACTTTTTTCTGTGTGGATGTCTACCACTGAGCCCCAGCCCCAGCCCTCTTTTTCATTTTTTAGGGTTGTTTTTTTTTTTGAGACAGGGTCTTGCTATGTAGTCCAGGCTGGCTTCAAACTCACAGCAATCCTCCTGCTTCAGCCTCCCAAGTAATCACAGGTTTGTGCCACCACTCCTGGCTTCTTTTTCTAACATCTTGAGGTACAGAAGTAGTTGCTTTTTGTTTATTGGTTTTAATACAGCAAACTTGGTAACCTCTCAACCTGTTAATTTAGCAGATTTTTGTTTTATGCATAATTGTATTGCAAAGTTTGTTTCTTCCTTTCCAATTTTTATTAACTTTTATTTCCTTGTTACCATCCTGAAGAATCTGAGTTGACTAGAACAAGTCATCTTTGTGCTTGATCTTTTATTTTTTATTTTTATTAAATAACTTTATTATCAAACACACACACATACAAAAAATTAAAACCACTTAAAGAAGAACAATGCAAGGGGAAAAAAAACTACAATAATATTCAAATACAGTAGAACTCAACCAAAACAGAACTGAAAAGCACTTAAACATTTCTCCATATAACTTAAAGAAGCATCTCAAGCACCAACAAGACACCAGAGGATATGATTTGTTTCAGAAAGGTCCCCCAAACCAACATTGAACAAATAATGATCTGGGAAAAAAAACCCCAGTTAGCAGACTCCACATAAGCCAAATTTCTCGCTAATTTAAATTTCGATACAGTCATGTGACACGCGATGGAAACATAATCCAAGAAACATGTTATTTGGCAGTTTCATCTGTGTGTATCCTTAATTACACTCTCAGTTTCTCACACCAGAGAAACTATTCGGTATTTAGACATATGTGTCCTATTTATTTCACTTAAGAGTATCGCCTCAATGTGCATCCATTTAGCTATAAATGTCTCTAGTTTCTCATTCTTTATGGCTGA
>NW_004624822.1:403865-527343 GCF_000247695.1 Heterocephalus glaber | reverse complement strand
TCTTATATCCTGCTCAATCTCCTTTTTCAAAGTGCTATAGTTTTCAGTGTAGAGGTCTTTTGCTTCCTTTGTTAGACTGACTCCTAGATATTTCATTTTTTTGTATGCTATTGTAAAAGGAATTGTTTCCCTAATTTCTCAGTGAGTCTATTTTTTGTATATAAAAAGGCTATTTTTTTTGAGTGTTGTGCTTGATCTTTTCTAAAAACATTTTTTATTAGGACATGTTTGCAGTACATAATGATTACATTCATCATGTGTTTGATCTTAATCTTTCCTTGTACAATTACTATGAATTAAAAAGGAAAAAAGAACGCTTTCATTGTTTTAGCATAAAAAATTGAGAATAATTGACAAAATCATATATACTTAAGATTTACATTGTTTTGAGATACATATATCTATGTTGTGAAATGATTACTACAACCAAGCTAATTAATGTATCCATCAGTTTACAGACTTAACACCAATTCCTAGTTTCTTCCTCTTAGAAACATTGTATAATAGGGTGGGGATTTAGCTGTGCAAGGACCCAAGTTCGATCCCTGGTACCCCCCCTCCCCGCAAAAAGAAACATAGTATAATAGCATTAAGACAAAACAGTCTTAAAGGAAAAATGTGCATAGCACTTCACTTCCAGGATAGATTAAAACAGTTACATGAATACCTTTCTAGATGATTTGTTGATATATCTATATATACATGTATTTTTAAAAATAAAAATTGATAATATCGTATGTACTGGTTTTTGGGTTTTTTTTTGGTACCAGGGATCGAACTCAACTCGCGAGGCAGGCACGAGGCAGGCGTGAGGCAGGCAGGTGCGAGGCAGGCACCACTGAGCTAAATCCTCAGCCCCCATATGTACTGTTTTATAACCTGCTGTTTTACTTAATGGAATAGAGTGGATACCTTTGCATCTCAATAAATTCATGTCAGCTTCATGATATAACTAATAACTTTTTTCCATCCACCCTATTATCCTCTCTTATATTCTCTTCCCTCCCCCTTATTCCCTTCCTTTTGTCTAATAATAGTCTCCCTTTTACTTTTATGTCAACTTTTTCAGATTTCACATATTAGGGGAAACATGATACTTGTCTTTCTGAATCTGGCTTATTTCACTTAACATGATGATCTTTAGTTCCATGCACTTTCTGGCAAATGATGTAATTTAGTTCTTCTTTATGGTTGAATAGTGCCCCATTGTGTATACACTCATCATACTTTCTTTATCCATTCGTCTGTTGATGGGAACCTTGGCTGGTTCCATGCTTTGGCTATTGTGAATTGTGCTGTAGTAAATGTGAGTATGCAGATAACCCTTTATGCTGACTTTAATTCTTTTGGGTATATGCCAAGGAGTGGGATAGCTGAACCATGATACTTCTATTTTTAGCTTTTTGAGCAATCTTCGTACTGATTTCCATAGTGGCTACAGTACTTTACATTCCAACCAGCACTGTAGTGTGTTGCTTTTTCCCTGCATCCTTGTGAGCGCTTATATACTTAGCCATTTGTACTTTTTTGAGAAGTGTCTGTTCAATAATTTGCCCATTTATTGATTGGGCTATTTCTTTTTCTTTTTTGGTTCTGTTTTTTGAGTCTTTGTACATTCTAGATAATAATCCTGTGTTGGGAGAGTAGCTGACAACAATTTTCTTTCATTTTGTAGGCTGTTTCTCGATTCTATTGGTTGTTTCCTTTCCTGTGCAGAAACTTTAAAATTTTATATCACCCCAATTGTTGATTTGTACTATTATTTCCAGTGGTATTTGAGTCCTATTCAGGAAGCCTCTGCCTGTGCCTATGGCTTCAAGCGTTTGCCCTCCAACTTCTTGAAAGTTTCAATTTTTATTTATTTTGGGGGGGGGGTACCGGGGATCCAACTCGAGTCCTTGCGCTTGCGCAGCAGGCAGCGAAACCACTGAGCTAAATCCCTGGCCCTAAAAGTTTCAATTTTTATACCTCTGTCTTTTGGCAGAGTAGATCTTTGAGCTCTATCTTGCACATTTCTTAAAACATGCTCACAACGTTGAAACTATAGGCATACAAAAAATTGAGCCAAGGAGAGAAAACAAAACAGAATATAGGAGTCCAAAAAACAGGATTGTCTTGGGGACTCTGACAACTGGTTTCAAATTTTGTTGGTAGCACTACTGTATTTATTTTTTAGGTACTGGGGATCAAACTCAGGTCCTTGTGCTTTCGAGGCAGGAGGTGGAACCACTGAGCTAAATCCCTGGCCTGGCACTACTTTAATTTAAAAGAACACTTTGTGGATGGCACTGATGATTGAATCCAGGGGCTCACGTGTGTTAGGCAAATGCTCTACCACTGAGCTACATACCCACTAAGAGCACATTATTTTTAAAAAAATACAGGCTCCTTAGTGTCACATAAAAGAAGTTTTTGGCCTTTAGTATCAACCTAATATTAAATATAAGGGTTGTAAAATCAACCTGAGTTTTATTAAGGCAAAGCAAATAATAAATAACACTTTGGCATAGTAATATTCTCTTCGTTTCTTTCTTCCCTTCTTGGTTTCCCCCTCTTGATAGTCACTGTCACTTTCAAATCAAACAAAAGACATTTCACAAAATACATTAAAGCCATGATTCATCCTTCACATTAATGTAATGTTTGTTGTTTTGTGTTAGACTAACAAGGTGGGTGGGTCAAAGACAGGAGGGTGGCTCTTTGTGCTCAGAAAGCTCAAACACTCGGGCGGTATCTAAGCAATGCTTTCTGTCTGTCTTACCCTTTTCTTGTCTTTGTTTTTAATATGTAGTGAAATCCATATTTTTTCTTTGCTTTTAAAGCCCTTAGGATTAATGGCTGTGGCTTACCAGTTAACTATTGCTAGGTCTGCCTGGACAGCTGGAGCTCATCAGCACTCGAGTCAATTTTCTGGGTGTCCTACGAGTATCCTGGAAACCAGGAAGATGCGCCACAACCATAACGATGTATTCATTTCCTAATTTAACTCTGGAGCTGAACAGCTGGTACAGCAGATGAAGATTTATAAACTCAAATGCCACAATGGTTCCTTAGGCAGCCACGACTACTTTCAAATATTGCTTCCTTCTTTGGTATTTGAAAAAATATAGAGGCAAAACAATGGAAATAATCAGTGTCATCATTCCATACTTTATGTCTGCATTTGTTATAGTAATTTGGGGCCCGCTTTCACTTATTAAAAATAACGTCATGAGGTTCTTATCTTCTTGCATTGGGTCTGGAGGGAAATTCATTCTGCAGGAGGTCAAGGAGTTATAACATGCAGCAGGCTTCCAGTAATAAATAATGATGGTAGTTGTGCATTTAAATTAAATTTATTGTAGCACTGTCCCACCAGGGTTTAAACTAAAGGAAGGGACTGTAAAGGGAGATGATGAGAAATACAAAAGTACAGAGATTAGGTCCACACATGCTGGAATCACCATCTTCAAAGTGGAATCTGAAAACCCTGCCCTTCTTGTCCCTCGTGTCACAATGTCATATACTCATCAGCTCCTGACAGGAATCTAGAATAAGTGTCTTCATTGTTATGGCATCAAAAGTAGGGCTGTTTTTCTCATTTATTTCAGTGAGTTCTTTTTCCTAGGGGTAGGAAAATAGCGGTGGGTAGGAAGAAGGGATGGTCTGCAGGATCATTTTCTGGGTGAAACAATATTTAGAATTTAAAACATTAAACAACCATCGCTCTGGAATATTTGAATATCCACAGTTCTATTTTAAGAAGTTCTTAATGAGGAAAATTATTACCATCCCTCAAAACACTATTAACAAGCTGTAGTAATGATGAGGTAATTTATGTACTGCGTTTAAGGACCTTACTTTAGAGCTAATCACAGGACTGAATGTAATCAACTATTTTGGCATGGAAGCAATTTACTCAGGACCCTGATTTTCCCCTTTGCATAGATGGGATATTTGTTCAGGGAACATATGAATCAGTCTACACTGGTATTATGAGTTTCATGTTTATCAAACATTCACAATGCACCCAAGAGCACAGAGCTAAATAATGGTGTTCATCTGGGGTAATGCTACAAGGACTGTGAAAAGAACAAAAGGGAAAAAAGAAACAACCCTATGCCCGAGTACATAGGCACTTAGAATACTTATTTTGCAGACATTTTCAAACCCAAGTATATTGTGCTTCATGCACAGATCTGCCTGAGTAATTAGGTGCCAGGTCACCTTTTGAAAATGGCTTCACACTTTATGCACCAGGGAGACTGGTAACTAGCACACCCTTCCATACTGCAAACAATAATATTTTTCTCTGTTTTCAGATTCACCTTTAGCTCACTGGGTGTGTTTCTCAAAAAGGAGAAGAGTATTCTTTTATTCCATTTTTTAAAAAGAAGAAATCTTTATACTGAAACTCCAAACAGGCTCATGCGCTTCATAAAAGTAATTATTTAGAGTAGCTGGAGCTCCCTGTTGTTTTTATTCCTGTAGACCACACATTTGTGGGGATGAAATATGGAGAGGAGGCAACTTGATCATACTCGTCCCAGTAATAAAAACAGACATGATGAAGTATGATGGCCTTATCTTCAGGACCCGAGTCTCCTCCATCTGTGCTGCACCCCGGGCCTGGTCTGTGTGTCCCAAACACCTCACGAGTCAGAAGACACTTTCCTCATTCTTCTCTATCCTACGCGGTGGTACCCAGCCCAGTCTTACACCCTGAGGCCTCACCACAATGCCTGTCTGGTGACCACACAGCTCTCTGCAGTTCCACAGGCAACAAGAGCTCCAACGAGTGGGCAGCTTTCTGCATTGATGTACACAGTTAGAAAGAAGGAAAAAAAACGTAGGATTTGCAGTCTATCTTGACAGGGTTTGAATATTAACCCTATCACTTCCTGGGTCTAAACCTGGGCAAGTGATTTATCTATTTTTTAATAATAAATTTTATTTTATTTGGGCAAGCTATTTAACTGCCTAAGTCTCATCTAGAAAAGGCCCTAGTAAGAAAGCTATCTCATGGGTGGTTATGAGTGTTACCTTCAATATATATATCATAAAGCAATTGCATAAAATTGATTTATTGGGTACTCATTAAATGTCAGGAATTACCAAAATTATTGTTGTTGCTGGTGGTGGTGGTACTACTTATTATTATTAAACCTTTCTCTGGAAGGAGACAGACAGTTCATTCAGCAGATTCAAGGCTTCTGACTTTCAAATTATCCATGCATATCTTCTTGTTCCTATGCCAGATTAAATCAGGGAATGAGCCCTTTGAATCATTAGCCTCTAGCCCCCCACTACTCTTTGGATCAGGTTTTCACAACTTCACACCTGGACCGCTGTACTGTCCTCCCCAGTGGCCTTCCTGTCCCCAGTCTCATCTTCCTCAGGCGCCCGTTGTATAGAGAGTAATGTGTCCAGAGTTCTGCAACTTGTAAGTGATGGAGCTGATCTCAACTACTTAGAAAATAAAATAAACCTTAACTAATTACACACCTCAGGAAAATTTTTCAAATTGATATTTAAAGCTTTCTACAGCCAGATCTGAACCTGCACTCTCTACCTCACCTGCAGAGTATCCTCAACCCCAAGCAGGTGATTTGTGCTATTCCTCGGGTGTGATCTGCCTTGCCATTTCCTTACATCTGTGCTTAGGCCACTGCTCTCCACTGGGCTCCATCTCTCTGCCCTGTGTGGCAGGGGACCTCAGTCACAATAGCCCAGGTGGGATGCTCAGAGTTTGCTGCAGTATTCTGATGTTACAGACTATTTTCCTTTGGCTTCTACTGCCACAAGGGAAGAATCTAGATTTCCCACATCACCCAGCCCATATCCAATAGACAGGAGCTGAAGGAGGAGCTCACTGGTGAGCAGGAGGTTGGATTAGGTCCTGCAATTTGGGGCAGGGGAGCTACATGGAAAATGGATGGATGCCGCCTTCACAAATGGGCTTTGGGGCTCAGCTCAAGAGCAACTCCCATTTTCTTACTAAATAAGATTTTCAGTTTAAGATCTCCACAAAGATTTTAACACAGTCAGAAACTATAACTAGATTACAGTCACCTATACAAAACCAAAAAATTTTAGACTCAAAGGAATCGGAAAGTACATTTCGTGCAAACAGGATGTTTTATAAGTTAGAAAACTGCAGCAGAGAGATGACGAGTAGCTTTCAAAATAAAAACAAGGTTGATGGTTGTACCAGGCCTAGAACCTAGGCTTGGGTTGATGGTTGTATTCGGGCTGGGACTCCCATACACAGTGACCCACAGCTCCCCCACTGACCTGACCTACTACATGGGAATTAACAAAGGAAGAAAGAAAGAAACCAGCACACTTACAGCTTCTTCCAAGTGCTGCTGATCTGGATTGTCGTTTGGTGTGTGCCTCAGGATTTCTCGGAGAAGCAGAGGGTATTTCACCAGCCGGCTTCTTGGGATATCAAGGAAATTCCAGAGATCTAGTTTGCGGCTAAAGGGGGATTCTAAACATCGCTGAAGGAAATCTTGAACTCGATGATCTTGTTTTTTATGGTCCAGCAGGGCTTTGGCAGCCACTTGATTACTGCAGTAGCTGTCATAAGAGCTGAGACAAGGCAGCTGAGAAGGAAACAAAAAAAGCAGGTTGGGTGCCGGCACCATTGAGCTCCACAGCTACATGCTAGCATCAACTTGTCATTGGGACTGAATGAGCACTGAACTGTTCTCCAGGCCTTTATCCTCAAGGCTAGAAGGAACTAGTGGAATCATTAAAACTGCAGGCAATGGACAGGTTCCCTAGGCTCTAATTTGCTTTCCCTAAGTAACTGTCCTAATTGCATGTTGACTTTCTTAGTTATTTAGACCACTATGACAACTTGTTTCAATTTTCTGCTAATCTAAGGTAGCAATAGAAGAACTGGAATTGCTACATATACATACAGTTCAGAATTTTTCTAACCTTTCCTAAAGTATCCAGTAAGGTAAAAGCCACCTTTAAAAAAAAGAATTTCTTTAAAAATTATTCATAAGGAAATCATATAGAAGACCTAGGAACACTCACAAAAAGCAAGAGATCAGACTCCTAAGCCCAGCCCTTTTTGTGGCTTGGTACAAGCCTCTCTACCTTAGTTTACCTTGAGTCCAAGGCAGCTCAGTTACAAAGAAGCTAAAACAAAAGTAGGATTAGGAAAACAATCAGATGCAGAAAACATTTATAAAAATCTTTTCAATTAGTTTTGATAGGTCAGGAAAGATTTGTGGCTATACCTTATTGTTTATATCACAATACCATGCCAAGAACAATTTAAAGGCTGGAACATTTTAACTCCACTGCTTTCATTCCAGCAAAACACTAATTTCCCTGACACGACTCATGGGTCCCATTGTGCAAACACCGTATCACAGATTCATGGAAAAAGCTTCCTGTCCTTTTCTACTCTTCCCTCTTCATGGCACCTGAGACTTGGCATCTAATGCAAAGCTACCAGCCTCCAGAAAGTTATCAGAAGCAATAAAATGTAGCCAGTGGCCTGGCTCCTTTCTCTCTCCCCCACACTAGGAAGCTGTATGACACTTAAGTGAGGGTGTCTTTCATTTCTATAGCCTCAGTACTTTGCACTGTGCCTATTGTATAGCTGACATGTTTGTATTCAAGGTAAACAAATAAATGAATGCTTAATGGATTACAAGATTAGGTAATATTTGATGGTTTGGGAGCATTGCTTAAAAATTAAAGTATGGCAGCTGGGTGTGCTGGTGCATGCTTATAATCCCAGGACTCAGGAGGCTGAGGTGGGAGGACTGCTGTGAGTTTGAGGCCAGCCTAGGCTACACAGTGAGTTTAGACCACCCTGAACTACATGGTGAGATCCTATCTCAAAAACCAACCAACCAACAAAAAAAACCCACAAAAGAAACAGAAAAGTATGGCTAACCTCTTATTGAAATTATTTTCTCACTGACCAAAACTAAAAAAAGTTACCAGGGATATAGTACTAAAATGTTTCCTTTTGAGCTTAAAATTCCTTGGAAATGTCTACCTTCCTCCCACTTTCTATGTTATAAAAGAAAACCTCTACTTTTGTTAAAAACAGCTGCATAAACTCTTCATTCAACCTCATATTTAAAAGTAATGATACTTAGTACTTCACGCACACGCGCGCACACACACACACACACACACACACACACACACACACCCAGATGCGGTGCTTGTAATTTAGATTTTCAGAGTTAATTAAAAAGCACCTCGGGGCCTCTTAATTTCATTTCCATTTCCTCGCCTTTTAAAGGACCTGGAAACGACGAATGTTTTCATTATGGAGAAACAAATCAGCAGTAACCATCGGATGTAAACTAGGGAGGAACCCCACTGTCCAATGGGCCATTACGCTCTCTAATCCCCCCACCTGCTACTATGCCAACCAAGTCTCGATCTGGTCCTGTGTTCACACCTGACAGGGTACTCATTTCCTGGGCATGACCTGAGAGTCTATCTGGTTTAGTCTCTGGCCAGAAAAAGCCATAAAAGATATTTAACTAGATAAGGGATAAAGAATGTATACATATTAGCCCCTAGATATATACACACTCACTTATTTAAAATATAAGAGGTGAAAACTCAGTGGTAAAGAGGACAGATTCTAGAATTGGGGAGAATTCAGGTTCAAAGCCAACTTTTGAACAGGTGCTTTAAATGATTCTTTTAACCTTAGTTTTTCCACTCACAAAATGCATACTAATGCTTTCCTCTTCCTTAATGAGAAAATGCACATAAAATGTGTAGCACAGAGCTGGGCTCCTAGTTAATAATCAGAAAGTACTAGCTATTATTATTTGTCCCTTGACTATTTTATTGAAGAATCCATGGTTTAGAGAAGCAAAGCTGCTTGCTTAGCTAGAGTCTGAAACTTCTTACTTATCCCTCCCCTTGATATCTCTTTAAATAGACTATCAAGAATTTATAAGGGAAACTCTTACTTTTTAAAGAAATTCTTTCTATCCCCCTAACATTGTGAAAAGAGATGGAATGAATTCATTTTTTTTCCCCTTCTATGTGCCCTGCCTCTCTCTTAGGAATTAAAATTTCATTAGAATCCAAATTGACATGAGAACTTGCTGCCTCAGAGCGGGTATAAACTATTTTATGGGTGAGACAAGTCACTGGGAAGCTGTTCCTTTGTAGTAGGGAAGGCTGCTCAAACGGTGTCAGGGGAGGGGACACTGATCCTCAGTAACCAGGGTGGTTCCCTGGAAAAAGCAACCACTCTGTTTAAGGTCTTTAAAGCAGAAGTAACCGATTCATTGTAAGGTCAAAAGGACTGGCCAGTGCTGCCCCATTTGGGCGGCTTACTTGTTTAAAAGGTTTTTTTCCTTTGGAGGGGAAATAAATCAATTTTTCATGGGTCGAATGGGCTCTGACTTTTCTCATTCAAAGTCCACTAAGATGTTTATTCTTTTCTGTTAAAAAGACCAGAACTCAAACAGATGTACTCCTTGGTTTACAGTTCCCACTCGCACAGACACATCTGCAGTTAAAAGAGGGAAAACATTTAACAGCTCGGAAGGCCTGATAAATAAGGGCCATTTCTCACGAAGTCTGGTAACAACGGGCTGGTTGTTTAATTTCAGGCTGCTCTTCAAGCTGCAAGTCCTCATTTGGTGCCTGGAGGGTCCAGATGGCAATGGACTATCATGGTCACTCTTTTGGGCATGCACAGAAAGACTGCAAAAGCTGCCCCTGGAGCAAACCAATTTCCTGATAAAAGTGACAAACTTTTATTTCAAAAAAAGTGAATAACAAGGCAAATTCCTACAAGTCTGCTTCTGATATAAACTCAAAATTTGCGTATGAGGTTTAAGGAAACCATGGAGCTCTACACTGCTATCTTGTCAAAAACAGAGCAATCATCCTGCTAATTCTGGAGCATGGCCTCACCACCTCCATCACGCCTGACAAAAACAGGCTATAAACTCTGCATGTTTAAGAAAGACTGAGGAAAAAAAAAAAAAGAAAAGGAAAGACAGACAGATAGATTGGCTGAGGCCGACTTTCTCTTCTTATTAGCACTTCTCTAACTCCAGGTGTCTGGCTCTCTTTAGAAGAAATTTTTTGTGGGCTAAAGAAGTTACAACATCCACCATGGCTCATAATAAAATGAAAGTCAAAAGTATAAGACGAATGATCTCTCTTGAAATATTAAGGCACATTTTCTAAATTATTCATCTTAGAACATTACTTGTCTTTCAGATACCCTTGGGGTATTTCAGCCCCAGTGCTAAAACTGACTCCTGAACTAAATCTAGCAAAGTCATGAAACATTCAAAGGTTCTGGATCAGAACATAGAAGAACAAGAGATCAGTGTTAAAACTTTCTGTCACCAACTTGGTACTGATGGAACTGGGAGGTATTAGGAAGGTTAAAATACAGACAGAACTGGAGAAAGGATTTACGTCGCAGTAGTAGGACTTATAACCTTCATGACACTCTTCAAGCAGGGAAATGATCTCTAACACTAACTGTCACGTCACCTCCTATAGGCCAAGAGAAGTATAGACCAATCTTTCTAGTGAACATAGATGCAAAAATCCTTAATAAGATTCTGGCAAATAGAATGGAGAAGATCATCAAGAAGATCATACACCCTGACCAAATGGGATTCATCCAGGGATGAATATGTTCATCCAGGGATGGTTCAACATATGCAAATCAATCAATGTAATACACTATATCAACAGAGCCAAGGACAAAAACGATATGATCACTTCCTGCCTATTTTCCTAGAATACATAGTAGATCAGAGATGAGTAGATCAGTAGATGAGACCTAATTCTAACTGGGAGAGGTCATAAAAGTAATCTTCTGGGGTGGAACTCTCAAGTACTCACAGAAAGAAACAGAAATGTACAGAAGAGGGAGTGGTGGGGACGTGGCAAAGTAGAGAATGTGTTCCTTAAATAAAATAAATTAAGCGCACGAACAACATTATGCACCCAATGGAGCACACATTAAGTTTAAGGACCACAAATGTATGTGCCCAATCTAAGGTCACAGCTTATTTCCTTAGGGGAAAAAATGGGTTATTTTGGGAAGAATGCCATTATATACCCAGCTCTCCTATTAAGTAACTTAGGGTCATATATATGCTAAACATTACCAATATATACTTATTATCTTATTTACGAAACTACGCTTTGACCATGAGATTTTTAATAGTCTGAAAAGCTTTTTTTATGGTGGACAAGAATGTATCAACCAATGCTTATTAGATTAGAAATAGTAATAATTATGAGAATTGGCTTGGATCCAGTATTATCTAATTTTATTTGATGCACAATTAGTGATAGTTTCATGTGTACTTTTATTATAAAAACGCCATGTTATCTTTAAATGTACTAAATTTGTAATAAGAAAAATTTGTTTTGATGCTTTGAAAACATACGGCCTAAATTTGCTATTTTTCTTTCTTTCTGATATGAAACCAGTATTTGCTAATAAGGAATGTCTAGCTACAGGGAACTCCACCTACATTAATTAAGATCTATCTTCAACCAAAACCAGAGAACTTCTCTTACCCAGCCCACGAGGATGGGACCAACATGTTCAGTTGAGCCATCTGGCTTCCGAACATCTTGAAGTTGACTAAGGAGCTCTGGCAAAAAACAAACAGAATGCTTATTTCATTAGACATTCACATGAGAGGACTAGAAGTTAGGCTCCGGGTTAGTCACATCATCACATTAATTACTGACTCATTATCAGACAGCTTAATTAGGGTTAAAAGTCACAGCCCATCCTGGGAACAAAATTATACCTTCGTGCAGAGGAATCAGAGAGTCCAGTGTTCCAAAAATTTGATTCAGCTCTTGTTCCGTCATGATGGAGAGTTTCAGCATGGGGTCATGATAGGCCTACACAAGAAGGGCAGAAGATGGACACAAACAATGTCAGAGGAACGAAGCTGTTGCATGCAAATGGCTCCTGAGAGAAACTATATGATTAAAAACAAAAACACAAAACCAAAAAACTGGTTCTCTCTAGCAACTCCCATAATGTTGCAGAAACAGCAGACAGGTACGACTGGAGGAGAGAAGAATCTAGTACTGCTTTGAGCCTTTCATGGTTGTTGATAAACCAAAGCAGATTTTTCCAAAGCGTTTTTTTTTTTTTTGGTACTGGGGATCAAACTTGGGTCCTTGCGTTTGTGCAGCAGGTGGCGAAACCACTGAGCTAAATCCCCAGCCCGAAAGCATTCTTATTTTGGCATATCATACATCTAGGATGGAGCATAGAGTCTAGGTTTAGAGCAAATCTGACTGTTAAAATGTTTTAAAAATCAAAAAGATCCTTCAGCTTGAAAAACTCTCACTGTATTCAAAATTAGCTACCAGCAGGTTCTTTTTCAACTAGTACATATATAAAATAAAGAAAAAATAAGGCAGAGGGAGCAAAACCCCTGCCAATCCTATTCTTTTCTATTAAAGACAATTAAATAACAAGAATACAGTTGGGCCAGGGATTTAGCTTGGGCCGGGGATTTAGCTCAGTGGCACTGCACCTGCCTCGTGAGTGGAAAGTCCCGAGTTCAATCCCTGGTACAAAAAAAAAAAAAAAAAAAAGGAATAGTTATACCAGGGCTCTGTGATGAAATATGAAGACACAGATAATGCAGTGCCTGCTGTCAAAGAGTTTTAGAAAGCTAACTGGGAAGATATTTTTCTTAAATGCAGAGAAAATGAAATATATGTTTAGAAAACAAGGCTAATAGCAGGAAAAATGTCACATGACAGAAGAATATTATCAAATCATAAGAGTTCTAGAGGGTCAGAAAATTAAAGCTAGAGGGGCTGGGGATTTAGCTCAGTGGAACCACACCTGCCTGGCAAGCACAAGGTCCAGAGTTCGATCTCCATTACCAGAAAAAAAAAAAAGCTGGAATAGCTAAGGGAGGTTTTGAAGATGGGGCATTTGGCACAGAGGAGGCAATAAACACTGCAGAAGGAAGAACTGAGATTTGAGTTGGTACCTGGAGGATGGGGAGATAAAGATGGGGAAAGGAAAAAAAAATTTCTGGGAAGGTAGGACCACCATGGCCCAGTGGATGGCCATAAATCACCTGAAGGTACTTGTGTTTAGGAAATCTTTATGCAGGGAAGGGGAGGTGGATACATGTGGTATAAAAATATGCTGAATGTTAAAAAAATATTTTACTACAGTAAAATACACATTGCCATAATCCCCCTTAAAATGCTCTCCTTCCCTCATTTAGAATGCACTTATCCCACTGTTCTTGCAGCTTTCTGAATCAGTTCTGAAAGTCCCTTTTTGAAGGCTGGGGATTTAGCTTAGCAGCATAGCACCTGCTTGGCAAATGGGAGGTCCTGAGTTCGATCCCCAGCACACACACACACACACACACAAAGTCCCTTTTTGTGTCTTTAGTTGTATTTCTGCGGCTGCTTGATGTACTTAATGGATTCAAAACATTTACTGTTGATGGTCCTTTTGACTTTGGGGAAGAGGGCCAGGGATTTAGCTCAGTGGCACTGCGCCTGCCTGGCAAGCACAAGGTCCTGAGTTCAATTCCCAGTACCTGGGGGAAAAAAAAGAAAAGACTTAGGGGAAGACCCAGAGGTCATATGCTGCCACATCTGGTGAATAAGGTGGATAAGGTCACACTGTGATATTTCTATGAGCCTATCTTTCAGTTGGATGGCACTGGGTAGCAGCATTCACCATATTTTTTTTTATTATACCTCATAAAGACACTCTGAAAGAGTACTTCCAGAACTGCTTCAGAAAGTTCCAAACATGATGGGATAAATTTCTTCAAAGATCAGGGTAGAGTTTTGAGGCACATTAATGGGAATGCATCTTTTACTATAATGATTTTTATTTAAATGCACACTTTGTATGACCAGCCCTTATATGACCAATGTGATGTCTCCCAGATTTAAATGCCTTTCACTCCTCCTAGATCTCGTTCTCTTCCAGGCCTGACTAACATGCAGTTTCTTGGCTGTGTCCAAACAAAGCCTGAATGGCCATTTCGGGAATGCCAGAGGTGACACTTCACTAATTAGCAGAAAGATGGGCTAAGGACCCTTCAAAAAAGGGAAGCATCCTTTCAACTCCATGATTCTCTGAGAGGCAGTGAATGTCAGAGGATGGACTCCGGATTTAGCTTCTAAACCTTGGAGGGTCACTGTAATGGAAAAGTTTTTGGAGGAAAGTTTGTTGTCAAAAATATACATGATGCTGCCGCCTGCCTCGCAAGCGCAAGGTCCTGAGTTTGATCCTCGGTACCAAAAAAATATATACACACATACATACACACACACACACACACACACACACACACACACACACGCTACAAGGCATGGGTTTTCTCCCTCTCCTCCCATACAATGTTGACTGAAAAACAAGTTTCCAGCTGAGGGTGCAACTCAGGGGCAGAACACGGGCTTAGCATGACTAAGTTTCTAGGTTTCATCCCCAGCACTCAACAACCAACCAAAAAACCAGTTTCCATATAAAAGACCCTGCCTTGTGACAGCATGCAACTAGTCTTACTTCACCATTTTTTTCCATCTTTGAGACTCAGGAGTCTTTATTTCTAACACATTGCCTCAGTGTCAGACATCTGTTTTCGCCCACGGACAGAGGTCCTGAGTGTGAGATTTCTAGGACAATGAAATACACATAAAACCAGGCCTCTACAGAGACTTTCTGATTGAAACTGATGTGTTCTTTGAGGTGCACCACTAACATGCAAACACGGACCCTTACAGGTGCCAGGTGTAGAGAACTATTCTTCCTTCTTGTTTTGAGCCATTTCCCCCACTGCGTGGTCTGTGGTTGCAGGTTCTTCTGAATTTCTGATTCTGAGTCACAAAGAGAGTGCTCATATAGCATTCTCTTAGAGTTGTGAAATTACTCAGAGGAAAGAAAATGTGAGGCGACTCAAATGACTGCTGGATTTTAGTTTACCTTTTTTGCTAATTTCAAGTCTTCTATCAGGTCTTCTTCTCCTTGAGAAAGCTCAAAGATTGCCTGCAAGAAAAGGAATATTTATTGAACTCTCCCTTGAGTGCTGATTCTAGCACTAAAAGCTCCAAGTATTTATTTTTGTATTTTTTTTTCCTTTTTGAGACAGTCTTGCTCTGTAGTTCAGGCTGGCCTTGAACTCACTATGTAGCCCAGGCTGATCTTGAAGTTGTGATCCTCATGCCTCAGGCCCCTGAGCGCTGGGATTATAGGTGTGTGCCACCATGGCTGGCTCCAAATCTTTAAGCACTTAAAAAGTATTCCCAACAAGTTAAATTAACCTGAAGCAAATCTCTCAGCTAAAAGCTTCAAAGGAAAGATACTGTAAACTTTCTGCATAATAGGCTTCTGGGTTTGTGGGAGAAAGGGCTTCCACATGATTCTAAGCCAGCAAGGCATTTTTCATGTTACAGATCTTTCACGAAGCTGAACAAGAGGGAACTACGTTAGGTAAAATAATTACAGTCTGAGCCATGGATTCTGCATCTTGTTATGAGTGGCAATCCTAAGAAATGATTCAGGGTCTGTTCTTAGTCATGGACCTCACAGTATTATTAATAGGCCATCACAGTTTGCCTCCCTTCTACTCCTTTCTACAGAAGATGATTCTCAGCAGAAAGCTTTATTCCTATCATCCATTTGTCTTCAGGCTGGGATTGCAGAAAGAAGCCAACATTTTATCACTCTAAATAAAACCTGGTGAAGTTAATTCATTCTAAAGCACTTCTCAGGCCCACCAAGTGTAATAAATAAAATTATAGGAGCTGGCTGTGTGCAAGAGTATGTAAACAGACCAGTCTAATTCTGCTATATTAAAAGCCACCATAATTTAAATGTAAGATGCACAGAATGCTCTTCCCTTATCTGGGAATCTAAATTCTTGGCAAACATTGTATTACTAAAGGATTAGAAGTTTGTGATACAGCCTGGGGACGAGGGCATTTTTTTTCAGACTAGAGAGAAGTGCATGGGTTTCAGGCAGTCCTCCACCTGGGGCTGGGGGGTGGGAGGTCAATGAGCTGTGTTCTGCAGCAAAGCAGATGCAGGCAGACACTGGGCCAGAGGGCAGTGCCTGCCACCTCTCTGAGGCCCAGGAAAGCCCCAGGTCACGGCCTTTTGGCACTCTATTTTATCTTTTTATTTCAAAATAATTACAGATTCACATGAAAAGTTACAAAACTAGTACAGAGGGGTCCTGTGCAACCAACACTCAGCTGCCCCTGAGTGTTTTCTCAAAACCAGGAAATGGATTGGCTCAAAATACTGAGCTGGCCTTTACGTGTATCTTCCTCAGATTTCCTTGACCATCTGTTTTATTAGAGCTCATTTACCTGTCTCACCCCAGGAGATGACAACCATAGACACATAGTAGGAAATACGCCATGGGCTTTCGGACAGGATAGCGTCAGGTTCAGATCCTGATTCTGTAACTTACCAGGCTGTGACCTTGTGCTCACCATGCCTTAATAAATTTCTCATCTACAGAATCCATCCTTCCTTCCTCTTGCTACCTCCTTCCCTTCCTTCCTTTTGGTTTTACTGTCAAACTGTACAAGCTGTATATTTACACTGTTAACACTTGGGAAAATACAGAGAAGCATAAAGAAGACTCTGAGGATACAGGAATAACAAACTCAGTTTCTCCTATGCTCTCACAGCAGATCCATTCTGATACCTAATTCGTGGTGCTTTCCTTACACACCATGAAAGCAATCAGTTCTGCAGTGGTCACCATCTGGGTGTCCCAATTCAATTCTGACACCATCTACTTAGAGGCAGCATCAGATTCTACAAGTTGGGGGCTCAGTTCCCAAGACTACAGCCCCTTTTAGATGCCAATAAAAAGTTCCAGGATGTCCTACCTGTGTTTCTGCTCAATGAGTTATAAATTAGGGTTCTCATGATCACCTCTTTAGGATTCATTGGGATTGACTGATCATCCTAACGAGGATTATTTGAAAACAAGGCAACACTTATGCTTAATGGTTTATTTCACAAAGCATAGAATTTTACAAAGGATACCTATAAATACCAGAGAAAGAGAGGAACAGGGTAAGATCTAGGAGGGGCATGGTGCTTCCATACTCTATCCAGGTACACCACTCTCCAAGAACCTCAGCTATCCAGAAGCTCTGCAAGCCTTGTCTTTTCAGGTTTTTTTTTTTCCTTTTCCAGGACCAGGGATTGAACTCAGGACTTTGTGCTTGCAAGGCAGGCTCAGCGCCACTGAGCTAAATCCCCAAGCTATCTTTTTAGGTTTTTATGGAGGCATCATTCCATTGGCATGGATGATTATATCACTGGCTGGTGTCATCAATTTAACCTTCAGATCTTCCTCATTCTCCAGAAGTTAGGGACTGTGGCTGGAAAAATCTCATCCTTCTAAACCTGCCTCGGTCTTCCTGGGTGACCAGGCCCCATCATGATGCTATGAGGGGCTGGCAGCCATCAGTCAACTCACTAGGTAGCACACGAAACATCACTTTGAGGATATGAAGAGCTGTATGCCAGGAAATAGGGGCCAAGGTCGATATATTATTTCACAATATCACATTAGCCATGATTAAGATTGTCCCATATGTCTTCACTGAATTTTTTTCGAGGCATTTCTTATTTTTAAAGGTTTTATTCATTCATTGAATAGATAATACATTCACAAGGCACAAAGTTTATAGTGTATAAATGGGCATATGGTAAAAGCTTTCCATCTCCTCTCCTCCTTCCAGACACCCATGGAGGCAGCACTGTTGCCAGTTTCTTGGATATCCTTCCAGCACACATGCACACAGATTTTACTATTTTTATATACATGGGAGCACACTTTATGACCTATGTCGTGCCATTCTTTATCCACTTAGCCAAACGTACATGTCAGTTCTTCTTCATATGTTTCCACAGCTGCATGGTACTTCAGGTATTTAAACCACTTCCTAATAACAGACGTACAGTCTCTTTCTAAATTAATATTATTTTAAACGCTACTGTGATGAGAAATCTTACACATGTATTTTTTCACTTGTGTACAAGTAAGCTTGGCAGATAGGCTCCTAGAAGAGAACTACTTAGTCAAGGAATCTAGAAAAATTTCAAATACTCTTTTTGCCAAACTCAGGTTCTCCATAATAGAGACTGCAAGGACGTCATTAGAAGATGCCCATATGAAGTGCTTGGCCCACCCTGGCACACAATAAACTCTCCATAAAGGGTGATACCATCATAGCCATTTCGGGTTACTGATACAGAAAACTTGCAAGGAATGAAATTAACTGGCCTCCGCAAAAAGGAAGTATTCCACAAAGTCAAACCAAAGTTCTATAATTTTGGACTATTTTAAAATATTTTCGAACTTGCCATCAAAATATAACTAAAATGCCTGTTTCTGTGAACCTCAGAATTCTATACAGACACTTGGTTTCAACATCCTGTACATTCAGATACTCACACCAGTTTCTTTTTACAGGGAAGCTGCACCTACCCTGCTGGCTGCTGGTGCTAGCTTCCTTCCACCCATGTGTCTTCATACAATGGCACAAAGAAGGGATCTGGAAACCAAAGCACAGACCTCGAAGGCTCTGGCCTGCTTTGCAGCTTTGGGCCAGACACACAACCAGCTCCATGGGTCATGAGCCTACCTCCTGACGTTTGATTTCCTTGGCTGTAAGCATCTGATTGACGCACACATCGAAGGTCTCACTCCACAGCTTGCTGTCTCTCCGCTTTGTGCTTGAGGAGGTGGCATTTCTGGACCAGGGTCGGGGCCCAAGGATGTCAGGGCGGCTCTCACTTCGGAAGCTAATGGACCGCTGAATAATGAGAAAAACAAACTATGGCTGACAGAACATAAATCACATGTTCACAAGAGCGAGAGGACACGGTCACCAGCCACTGTCGTGAGTCTATAGGCTGAAGGAGACTGGATGAGGGCGACTTTCACACATGTGCTGGGAGCACCCATTCTGTGTCACCTGGACGCCAAGCACACCACAGCACAAGAGCACAGCAGGCCCAACTTCAATAAGACAGCTCCAATAAGCCATGAGCTTGCCTTGCTTCTGGGGGACATCTCCCCCATTCTGAAGGACACGGGAGAACAATGTGTAGTAGATGGCCATTAAAAAACAACAACACTGGGCCGGAGATTTAGCTCAGTGGCACAGTGCCTGCCTGGCAAGCACAAGGTCCTGAGTTTGATCCCTGGTACCAAGGGGGGGCGGCGTGGAAAGTAATACTGGGCCAGTATGCCTACACTCCTTCTAAGAACAGGGCCCAACTCTCCTTGAGTCGCCAATTTTACACAGTTTGGGAGGACTCCTTCAGATCTGACCAATCAGAGTGTTCCACCGGGCTGAGCACTGAGTCCCTGCAACTTGCTACATGGTTTATAAGAGAAAAGGTGGAAGAGTCTGTATTCGTCTGGGAGTGTGAGTTCAGGAGCTAACCGAGAAGGAGCTTCTTGTAACAACTCTCCCTGGTCACACAGAAGAATCTGTTTGCCATAGGAAAGAAGGGGCTGCACAGAAGGAAGGACAGAGAGGCTGACTGATGGAGGGATGAAAGGAATAAGCTTAATCAACACTGCTTGAGGCCCCGGATTCCACTGTGCCTGAAGCCAGGAAAAGCCACCCTTACGCAGTTAAGTTACACTGGCTAATACAATTTACAGTTACATAGGCTAATACCTATTTACACTGAGCTTAGCTGGGGTGCTATCAACTCAAGAAGTCCTGACTAATACACATACTAAATGCTATCTTGGCAGGAAATGATGTTTGTATGTTTGATGTAGTTATTTCCCAAAGTGGCCTCCGCTGACTTAGGGATGGTCGAAATGCCCAAAGGGCACCCTTGTGGCTGAAATAGGCCACCACAGTGCTTTCTCATGACAGACACAAATCACCAGGAAGGAAGGAAGATAAATGCATCCTCTTTAGTCTTTACTCTAGACGGTTTCAACACATTGGAAACTTTGCCAAAGCAATGAGGCATCACTGTGCCCCAAAACCACATTCTTATTTAACAAGTGTCCCCTGCCACTGCTTCCTGTGGCCTTCAGTATGAAGTTCCAACTTCTCAGCCTGGCACGGAGGCCCCTTGCAATGTGACCACAGGTTACATATTTGGGATCACAACTTGCCCCTTGCCCATGAGCCCCTATTCTTCAGCCCTCCTAGGCTACCTGCCAGCCCCGAAACATGCCACGCTTCGCCATCCCTCTGGGCTTCCTCCAAGCAATCTTCTCTTTCTGGAAGGTGTTCCTTACATTTTATAGCTGCTTAACTCCTAACTCTCCTCAGAATCTAACTCAAACACTACCTCCCCAGGAAGGCTTCGCTCGTGTCCCCCCTTTCCCCTCTCCCATAGCAATGTGATGTACCTCTGATAAAGTGGTGATCACATTTTGCTAACTTACTGGTCACTTGTTCTAAATCATAAACTTCTCAGGACAGAAACTGATCTTGTATGTGATATATGAGCTGGCATCACTAAGACATTCTAAGATAGCTCCCAATTATTTTGCAGTTCAATAATAAAATTCAAGAAAGCAGAGGATTTATTTTGAGATAGGGTATTACTATATTGCCTAGGTTAGCTCCAAACTCCTGGGCTCAAGTTATCCTCCTGTCTTAGCCTCCCAAGGAGCTGGGAACACAGGTGCCTACCACTCTGCCCAACTAGGACAATATTTTTAAGAGAGCTGATCAATATAAGGACATTGTTAAAGAAGTTATAATTACCTGCCTGATGGAATCCTATCTAGCCATTAAGACAATTCTGAGATAATTTAATGCTGAAAATCCCTTCTATGCAAATTAAAATAAAATCAGGATTAAAATCTGTATATGAACACTATATAATTATGTAAAAAGTACATGTGAGCTGGGTGTGGTGTTGCATGCCTGTAATACCAGCATGCAGGAGGCTGAAGCAGGAGGATCACTAAGTTCGAGGCCACCCTGGGTTTCATAGTGAGTTTAAGACCAGCCTGGACTACATGGCAAGGCCCTGTCTCAAAAAACAAAACAAACTTCAAAAAACCAAATCAAAACAAAAAGTACATGTGAGCAAAGATATAAAGCAAACACCATAAAATTCTCTTGTTCTTTATGTGACATTATAAATGATTTGTCCTACTTTATAATTTTTATGACCTAAGAAAAATGAATAAATGAAAAACATAAGAAATTTCCAAGGGGCTTTGGGGAAACACCAGAGCCCCTTGGATACAGGAAGCTGGAAGCTAGCTCTGTTTCCAAGTAGCAACAAAAGCTCCTTGGGCTGGCACAGGCAATCTGTCAGCTCCTGGGCTCACCAATGAGCTTGAAGCCCCTGGACCAGCCCTGAGCAGGAGATCAAAAAAGAAGTTGTAGAAAATATACAATTTGCTAATGGTATCTTGTAAATCCTTATGATCTCTTAAAAACAGTCCATAATAAACAATAACCACACTAAATGAATGTAGATCCCCTGCACTCAGAATCAATTAGCCACAGTTGTAAAAGGTCAAAACAGGCACAGTGAGTCATCAAGAAACTCCTTTTGCGGTTCTGATGGGAGCCAGGGCTGGGGAGAACTGAAGAACAGAAAGAAAGGAAGATGTACTAAAAAGAAAATTCAAAGTGAAACACAGTTTCCACTTTCACTTCAGAGAATCAGCCTCCCACTTTTCTACTTCAGAAGCTGACCAAATTCAGACTTTTCCCACCACTTTGAAATGTAATTTATGCTAAATTTAAAATTTCAGAGATTACAGAAGTATATATTGAGTAAAAATCCCCCTATTCCTCAACTCTGCTCTAGAAGCAATTGCTGTTAAGTTTCTTCTAGATCTGTCTGAACTTTTTCCAATATATGCACATTGATTTAATCAACTTTCAATTGATGGACATTAAAATCATTTCCAGTGTCCAGCTATTACAAAAAGTGCTTCAGTGGACATCCTTTGTGTATTTGTGTTGGTATTTCTATGAGGCAGATCCATCCATTCAATAGAGTTCCCTAGTCTAAAAAGTATCCACTTTAATTTTATTTGTTATTTTATTTTGGTGCTGAGGATTGAACCCAGGGCCTGCTGGATAGTAGGCAAGTGCACTATCACTGAGCTATGTGCTATCAAATTGGCCTTCAAACAGGCTGTTCAACTACATATTTCCCATATGGGTATAGGATAATACACTTTACTCACACTCTTATTAACACAGTATTATTATCAATCTGATAGGCAAAACTACTATACTTGAATTTCAGTTTCATGTTTTGTTTTGGGGTTTTTTTGGTACCGGGGATTGAACTCGGGACCTTGTGCTTACGAGGCAGGTGGCAGAACCACTGAGCTAAATCCCCGGCCCTCAGTTTCACGTTTTGAATGTAAAGATCGAGCAAGCCAGGTGTGGTGGTGGCACATGCCTGTAATGCCAGGACTTGGGAGGCTGGAGCAGGAGGATGACTGAGTTTGAGGCCAGCATGGGGTACATAGTGAGTTCAAGGCCAGCCTGGGCTACATGGTGAGGCCCTGTCTCAAAAAACAAAACAAATACATGCACACACAAAGATTGAGCATAAAGTACTTTCATGTATTATTGAAACATTTCCCAGAGGGTTGGAGATTTTCTTTTGTTGCACCTGAAGGAAAATGAGAGAGGTGAGCTATACTATTTATGCTATTGTAGGTATACTTCATCATTAAAAGTTCTTCATTTTGGGTTTTCTTAGTGATTACTGGCCTCAAGAGACTACAGTGACTATCACTGAAGGTCGATGATGTTCTCCCCTATGCTTAGAGTCCTAGTTCAATCTCTCCAATTCTCATATCCTGAAAGATAGGAGATGTTCTTATTTTACCAGTGAGGGAGGATAAGGAATTTGCCTAAATAAGGATCTAAAATAAGATTTGTCTTCAAAGCCTGGGTATTGGGGAGCTGTACCTGCTGATTCCATGCAAATCAGGCATGGGGGGAAGGTTTCAATGAAATGTGATCTAGCTTCTACTCTCCAGGAAATCAAATCTGGATAAAGAGAGGGAATGTCTTTGTTCAGTTTTAGGAGTAATCACTGTAATGATTTAGATCTAAAATGTTCCTTAAAAGTCTCACATGTTCAGAGGTGAGGCTCTCAGAAGGGGACTGGATCATGAGGGTCTTAATCTCATCAATCATTAATGAGTTCCCAGTTGAATGGGCTATTAAAGAGGGGGACCCCAGTTGAAGGTGGTGAATCACTGGTGCCTTTGGAGGGTGTATCTCTCCCTCTGGCTCTTTTCCTGGTCTCTGCTTCTAGCCACCACAAAGTGAGCACTTTTCTGTGCCATGATGTTTTTGTCTTGGAGCCAGCCAATCATGGACTAAAACCTCTGAAACTGTAAGCCAAAATACATTCTTCCTCTTTTAAACTGTGAATGTCAGATATTTTGTCTCAGTGACAGAAAGATGACTAATCTAATGACTGATCTTTTCACAATCAAGCTACAGATTATACCTTGAGTTAAGCTGAATTACAACATTTTATTTTTTCCGTTCTACACTCAGAAGGGAGGAGGATATTGAAAGGAAGAATCTGAAAGAGAGCCAGGCATGGTGGTGCATGCCTGTAATCCAAGCACTTGGGAGGCTAGGTCAGGAGAATCACCATGAGTTTGAGGCCACCTTTGGGTACATAATGAGTTCAAGGACAGTGTGAACTGTATAGTGAGACCATGTCTCAAAAAAACCCAAAACCAAAAAAACCCAACCCCCAGCAAAACTAAAAAAGAGGAATAAGAAGAGCTAGTTAGGTGTGTGGTCAGCAGCTGGCTGGCCCTGGGGAAAAGGAGCAGCTGCTGCCTCATCATGGGACCACCCCAGGGAAAAGGTCAGGTGTTCACAACAGCACTGACCACATACCATGAGCTACACTCTAAGGAGCCATTGATATGGCTGGACACAACCATATGTGAGGATGGAGCAAGAACTCGTGGGTTTGGTAGAAGAAACCCCCCAAGGAAATGGATGTCTCTTGAGAGAGGAGGCCACCACAACACTTCTCCAGTGTCCTTGCCACTGCCCGGATATCCGCCTTTAGTTTTCTCAATTTGCATAACGTGCTGTGTGATCTCATTCATAGGTTGGTCTGCCTCTGACAGGTCCACTTCCTCCTAATAGAAAGCTATCCCCTTGCAGGTAGGTGTTACGGTTTATATGGCTCTTTTCCCAAATCCTTCTGCATTCATAGATGGGGCTTTTGGGAAGTGACTGCATCATGGGGGCATGATACTGTGATGGCGGCATTATCGGCATTATCACTAACTGTGACCTTGGGAGGTGAAGGCCGGTGGGAGGAGGCAGGTCACCAGGGTATAGCCGGGAAGGGCCTATCTCCCTTTCCGCTCCCTTGGTCTCTCTCTGCTTCCTGCCACCACGCCATGAGCTGTTTCTCCTCTGCAATGCCCACTGCCATGCCATCCTGCCTTGGAGCCCAACTATAGATTGAAAAGCCTGTGGGCTGGGGATTTAGCTCAGTGGTGCTGCTGCCTGCCTTGCAAGCACAAGGTCCCAAGTTCGATCCCCAGCACCAAAAAAAAAAAAAAACCCTTTACAAACTGTGAGTCAAAATAAACCTTTCCACCTTTAAGTTGTGTGTGTTGGGTATTGCGTCCCAGTGACAAGAAAGTAAGACAGTAGGGACGTCTACTACTCTGTTCAGTGATGGATTTGTCAGCACCTGGCACAGGGGAGGGCCTTGAAACTGGGGCATTATGAACAGACGGTATGCTGCTATGTACTGGGCACTGAGGGGAACTTGAGAACCCTATTTACCCAAGAGATAAGGATTCTCACTCCCACCTTACAGATGTGGAAACTTGAGGCTCAGAGAAAGTAAAACTTTGCAAAGGTCATGCAGCTAATGAATAGTGCTTTAGAATTTAAACCTAGGAGGCCAAGAAGGAACTCAAAATGACAATTCAGGCCTGCCTGAGGGTGGTGTGGTACATGCACCAGAATGGATGAGTTCCATGCTACTTTTCAGTCTATGGCAGTTGTTCAGTCTTGCTGTCACTAACATTCTGAACTAAAAACTCTTTATTGTGAAGGGCTGTCCTGTGCATTGTAGGATGTTTAGCAATGTAATTTGTCTCTAACCACTAGATGCCAATAGCTCCCCCACCCCAGCTGTGCCAAACAAAACATCTCCAGACACTGCCAAATCTCCCCTGGGCTGAGAAACAGTGGCCCACAGTAACTAGGGGGATTTGTCTTGATGTGAGGGACCTGCCCTTGGAAGAAACCACATAAAAACAGAACACGTACACAGACATCCCTGGGTGCAGGAATTCTGGGACTGAAATGAAAAATGTGCCAGCATAAGCAGGAGTTTCCATGAGGCAGTTCAGCATAGCAAACGAGTGAAAACCCAAAGCTCATAACAATGGCCATGAGAAACAGATAATAGAGATTTAGGAAATGGGTGCTGCATGTGCCTAAGCTGGGGATGTGGGAAAGATGCTGCAGGTGCCAGGGGACTGTCTGTCGGTGGAAAAGGTGGCTCCGTTACACATGTCAGAGGAAGTGTAAACCCAGCGGGTAGACACAGTGGGAAAGACCTGATTTGTTAACGCTGCCTGTTCAGTGGGGTGCTCCCATCCTTTTCCAAAAACAGTTGGTCTTCACAGCCAAAAATAACGTGCTCTGAGAGAGAGAGAGAGTTCAGGCCAGGGTTACCATCCTGACTTCATTGCTATTTGGTAGCAGATGGTCTATTATTAAACAGATTGGAAGATAAGATGAGTCTGTACGAGACACGTCCCTACGTAGCTGCCGCAGTGAGTTAAACCAAAACGTACAATGATCATGGCCAGGGCCAGAAAACATTCTCCCACAACATCCTCCGAGAGAGTCTTGTACAAGGCTTGTGTAGAGCAATTAGCTTAAGTAACCCTTCCTTGCTGTGTGGCCGGGTTACGTTTGACCCTCATGCTAATCCTCAAGAGAGCTGATGGCAAGTTCTTCCTCTTTAAATAGATGAGAATTTCAAGAACCAGAGGATTACATGACTGGCACAAGCTAAGTGCTGGAAGGAGAACTGAGTACAGTTGTTTAACCCCCAAACACAAATCCTGATTATGCACAAAGGCTTTAGCATAAAACAAGCTTCAATTCAACGCAATGGCTGAAGGACTTGGAAAGCCCATCTCTCTGGATCTCAGTTTCCTCCTCTGTAAAAGGGGCTTGATAATAAGCACATTGCAGTGAGAACTGGATACAATAAAGCGTGTCAAGGGCCTAATCAAATGCCTGGCACGCAGTTGGTACAGATGGTTGTTAACAATCACCGTTACACCACTGATTGCACTTGTCTGAATACAGTAGTCCTCACTTATCCACAGACACATTTTAAGAGTCCCCATGGACAACTGAAACTATAGATAGTACTGAATCCAATATACACTATTTTTTTCTAGATATACATACCTATGATAAAGGTGAATTTATGAATTAGGCATAGGAAGATATTAATAGTACTAACAACTAGAATGATTATAGATTGTAATAAAAGTTCTTTAAAACTGTATTTCTGGAGTTTTCCATGTAATATTTTCAGATTACAGTTCATTGTGGGTAACTTAAACCGTGGAAAGCCAAAAACCATGGATAAAGGGAGGCTGTCTGCATTCATCATTAGCAAACAGCAGACACCTGTCTGAACTTTCCATAATGAAGAGCTTCATGAAAAATCAAAATCAGCTGACAAATACATAAGACCTTGAACAGTAAGTTAGAAGTGACACTATAAACATAAAATCACATATCCAGAAACTGGTTCAGATTAATGCCCACTGAAGACACAGTAAATGGGCGCCCAGTCAATTTATAATCCATAAATGTCAAATCCCAAAAGACCCAGCAAAAAGAGAAACCTTTCTGTAGTTCAGAGATATTCTGAGTAGAATGAATGAAAACCTGAAAACAATATTTGGGTAGGTGTGTAGAAAACATTGTACAATCTGCTTAGGGCTAAACAAAAATTAGGAAGCCTTCTGGGGGCCTGGGGTAGACATCCTCAGTCACTTTCATTGGCACCATAAAAATGGCTCTTGTCTGCAAATATTAATGGCAAAATATTCCATGAGCTGGAAACGCTGACTCTCTCTGGCCCAGGAGGTGAACTAAGGGAAAGCTGCAAGGTGAGATGCTTCAGCTCCAAAGCTGGTAGCTATTTTAGACTCTGGCAGGCTTTCTTATCCATTGTTTACTTTTTGTGAGAAGCCTACCTGAAAAGAAGAAGCCAAGTGTGCTGCAGAATCCCAGTTCCACGGTGAGCAGCTATGTCCTCTGGGCATGTGTTTAAGGTGCTCCCTCTAAAGTGGTGTGGAGCCTACCATGCAGACTTTTGGAGGAGATGATATAAGGTCATGTTCATAAAGTACTCTGGGGGACAGGGATGTAGCTCAGTGGTTCCGCCACCTGCCTCGCAAGTTCAAGGACCCGAGTTTGATCCCCGGTACCAAAAAAAAATCCCCAAAACCCCCCCCAAAAACCCTAAAGTACTCTGTTCAGAATGTGACTCATTATAGTACTCAACTAATGAGAGTTACTATTATTAAATAAAAAATGACAAGCTTTAAATTACAAGTCAACTATTTACAATGACTTACTATTACTCCAGGAATAGTAAAGAACAGCAAGGACTTGGGCATTCTTCTTGATGCTGAACACAGATCACTTCTCTGTGGTACCTTTACCTCCTAGACAGCAAAGTAGTCTGGTTTCTGTTTGTTTTCCCCAATGCGCATGGATGCACCCATGTACACACATTAACTCCAAGCTCATCTCCATATGTGCCAAGTAACTAGGGGCCAAAGACTTGTTAGTTATGGGAAGTTTGTAACATCAGTCCATGGGACTAAATTGGCGGTCACTAAAGGAGAAAATAATGGTTGCCAGACATGAAATTAAGCACATAGGCTTGGGTGATCTACTAATTTCTTAACTGAGAGGGCACCAGTCTTCTCACTCCTTTCTCAAACATGAAATGTCCTTTCTCTCCTTCATCCATATCATCTCCGGGCCATCCTTGCCAGGAAGCCTTCTTTGATGCCCCCACCACCAAGCCCTTCCTAAGCGCTCTCTCTCTCTCCAGTATACTTTATCATATAAGAATCAAATCTTATTCACTGTTATCTGGATGCAAAGATAATAGTTATTTTTTAAATTCAACTACATTGTACTAGAAATATATAATGGAAAGAAATCAACCATTTTAGCCCATTTATTCATGCACTATTCATCTGTAATTCTTATGTGATAGGGAAGAAAGGAGAACACAAAACAGAAAACAAAGAAGTGTAAACCTTTTATTGTATTTCCAAGAGATAATTATTAGTGAGAACTTAATTTCCTGTTTTCCCCCATGCATATGCTAATATGGGTGGGTATGATTAACTGAGAAACAGTATAGTAGTTTTGAACTTCCCCTTTTTTTCATTGCTAATATCTCTTAGGTAATTACTACCAAGTAGATCTTACAGTTTTCTAGAGTAGGCTTGTCTCCTTTTTCATAATCCCCACCAAGTCTAGAGCAGAATAAACAACACAGTAGATACAAAGAATATTACGAACAGTAATTTATCATCTATTTATGCTGCATCTAGGTTGAATAATTTCCATATCTAAGGGCCAGGGATGAAGCACTGAGAAGATATAGTTTCCAGAAACCTTTCTTTAGCTCAGCAATTCTCCCTGGAGGGGCTCAGGAACACATGTAGTATTGCATTAGGTGACGGCGGAGGCAGGGTCCATCACTAGACAGGTGATCTGCAGCGAGCCCCTGGAGAGAGCCCGTGGGTGGCAATGGTCAGCTTCTCTAATAATAGTAGGTATCAATTTTTGAGCAAATTCTAAGTAATGTGTTGTATTAGGCACAGAGATAAAGTAAGAAACAATCTTGTCCTGCATTGAAACCCAAGGGCCCTTGGGAAAGAGCTATCTTTTGAACTGTGGCAGAAGAGGAGAAAACTGGCTCTGGGAGTAGATGAAGGAGGTGAGAACAGAGAAGTAATTCTCACCAAAACAGACACACATTCAGAATAGAAGACTAGCTATCTCAAACGTCTCTTAGGGTTCACACCCTTACCAGAATTCCACTTCTAGAAGAATAATGGAAGAGAAAGACAGACAAGACTTGTGATCAGGATGCTTAAAACAATGTTAACTATGAAGTTAAAAGAAGAGGGAATAATTTCAATTTTCATTAATAGAAGAGTGGTTAAATAACCTGGTACAAACTTCTGATAAAATACTCTACGAACCCATTCAACCTTCTGGTAAGAGAGTCTATCAACCCATTAAGAACCAGGCACATGAAAAACATTTAATGACATGAAAAAGTCTTATATTGTTAGGTTATTCTATTAAGACAAAAGCAAGTTAAAAGTAGTATACACCGTACATACAATTAAAATTTTGTTTTAAAAATATGTATGCAAGTGCATAGTAAAAGACTGCCTGAGTATGTATTAAAAGCTTTTTTGGTAACTGGTAGGAGGGAAGTGTTTACAAGTGATTTTTACTTTCTTTTCTGTGCTTCACTACATTTTTTTTCATTTTTTATGATGTTATATAATCAGAAAAGAAAGCACAAAAGAAGGTACTTTTTAAAAAACAGGACAAATGCTTTCCAAAGGCATTCAGCCCAGTTACTTAACAATACACAAATATTCATAATCTAAATATCCACTAATGGTCCAGTTATGTAAAATAAATCATCCCAATACACTGGAATAATACACAATTATCCATAAAGATATTTTCTAAGAATGACGGTGATACCATACTTTCCACCCTATATAAAAACTTACCATCCAGCTAAATGACAAAGGGAAGATTAGAATAGTTGGAACAAAACATACTAAACCGAAAGAAAGGGAAGGAGAGTAAAGGAGGGAGAAAAAGAGAGAGAAAGAGGGAGGGGAAGGAAAGAGTAAGGAAGGGAAGGAAGAAAAAAAGGAAAGAAAGAATACACTTTAAGGCAAAAAGCAGTAAAAGACATTAAGTAGAGAGATTTATCTTTAATGAAAAGTGCAACACGACCAAAGAAGCTGTAAGCCACAATGGGGACAAAGATGAACATTCTTGCACCCACTGCAGAGCTTGAAAACATGCGAGGCCAAGAAAGATGAGAGACAAGAGTCAGTGATCAAAAACGTCAGTGGTCATCCACCACAGAGGCTTTAACCCCGAAAGGCAGTACATGGCAAGCACAGGAGACCTAAGGCAGGGTAGACTGACAGCAAGGCCAAAAGAGCCTCAGGGCAGGGCATGGCAGGCAAGTCATACCACCACAATACTGGAAGCAAATTATTAAAATACTAACAGGGATTGTTTTGGAGTGCAAGGCTATATGTATTCTTTTCTCTTTCTCCCTTTCTGTATTTTTTCATAATGAGTATTCACTTTCATAACAGAAAGGAAGTTTATGTCTAAAGGCAACAGAGAGCTACATCACAGCATGATGAACACAGCATTCCGTGGTGCATGCTGGACTCAGCTCACAGGTCCAGCGGCTGTGCATCCCGCAGAGCCGGAGAGGTGGGGCTGAGCAAGTGGTGGCCCACCAGGAGCTGCCTTCCCCCACACACCAGAGGAATAAGGGCCAGCTCCTCGCGGCACTGGGCCAGGTTCTCCTCTCCAGCAGGCCAGGGAGGGGATTTATGGGCCCGGAGGGATCCAGACATCTGTGCTTCAGTCTACCAATGGTGCTAACCTTCCTGGCAAGGAGCAGACAGAGTCCCATTCCACAAACGCCGCCTCTGTGCTGAGGCCCAAGCCCCCAGTCCAGACACACTGGGAGGCAAGAGAGAACAAATCCTGTAGTGTCTCGCTGCAAGGACCACTCACATTTGTGACTGGGCTTTTAATCCTTTTGGGGAGAGGCTGCCAGCCCAGATCACTCTCGATATCCTCCTGGGCTAACTGTGGTCTCCTACTGAGCCAGAGGAAGAACCGCTGAGTGTTCCAGTATTGATAAAAGCATAACATTTGAGCCTAAGTCATCTCTTACCCTAAAATTAGAGCAACCCAACCTGAGAGACATCATTGGATATCCAAAGGGATCCATCCATCTCCAAGGTGCCAGGAGGCAGGGAAAAAGCACAATGCAACAGAAAACCAAGCTGCTCAATGACAGCCTCAAGTCATTTTTGGAACAGCACAGGCATAAATACACACATAAGGGGAAGGACAATTGGCAACAGAGAATCATGGGCAGCCCACACTCTCCTCCTCCTCTCCTCCTCTGCTATTAGAAATGGAGGCCTAGAGGAACTGGGAAAGGAGGTGAAGTTGGTTCACGGAGAGCCTTTTTGGAGTCTGCTTGCTTCTAATCCTCCCTGTTCCCCAGACTACATTAGCACCCTCTGCCTGTCTAGCTGGTAAGGGCCACAGTAAAGTCAGAAGGCAAGTTGGAAACAATGCTGTAGAACTTTGATTGCATGCCAAACTTACAGGAAGCTATCTAGGGGCAAGCTGACACTCCCCAGGCTTCGAGGATCATGTTCAAACATGCTGTATATAGCCTCAGGGGCATTTTTCTATTTAAAATTCTTTTTGTATCGATATACATCACCATTATGAATAACTTGTCTATTTCTGCAGATTGTTTCTGTCCCAAATGCATAACCTGGACTTAAATATTTATCATGATATTAAAAATGTAAGCAGAAAAATTATTTTGGTAAAAAAAAACAACCCAAACAAACCAAAAAAGCCTCTTTGAAAACCAATTTCCACATATCAGTCCCTCACTTGGGTCTGGTTTTCTCATCCTTGCTTGGTCTCAGTCTGAGGGATTTCAGATATGGCTTGATTTCTTTGTGTCTCTAGGTCAATGCCAATTTTGAAGGTGATCAAATATCTCCCACAGTGTTTCCTGTGCAAGATCCCCAGGCACAGAAGAAAAGAAATGAAGATTGTCTGGGAAGCCAAAAGAAAGACTGAAGCATGAGGACGGAGGATATTAAAGCAATGTACGGTCAGGGCTGGGCTGCAGTGGGAGACCCAGATGGTGCTATTCCCAGGAGCACAAACTCAAAAGGCCACCAACCAGGCAAGGCAATGACAGTGAATAAGGGGACAAGTGCTAGCAGGACAAGTGGGAGAGTGAGGGACGTATACAGGGGACAGCTGGCTGGCCACTCAGGTCCAGCTCATTACTGTCATGTGGGAACCTAGGCCCAGCACTGCCATGAATCGACCAGAAGGCAATTTTATCTAGAACAGAGTAACATGAAGGCAGGAAGAAGAGCATGTTGCATAAGGAGGGAGAAACTGCCAGCCATGTGGGAGTCCCATAATCATGGAAAGAAATAGCTATGATGTAAACCCGAATGACAGCCACTAGCAAGGAGGGCAAAGGGACTAAGTAGACTAAGGAATAGAGCTAAAGAATTTATAAAAAGCAGAACTCAGTGAAAGACCAGATGAGCAGGACTCGGGGGGTGATGAATCTTCCAGGGGAAGCCTGCAGTGAACGGTTCAGAGGATGAAGGACTGGAAGGACTGGCCAGGAGGGAGGCAGGAAAACACATCCTTCTCCACTAGCTTTGCAGGGCTGCATCTGTCTCCCCAAGATGAGTATATTTTCTTTCTTCTCTGTTCCCCCACAAGAGATCAGGCGATAGCCAGGGGCCCAAGGGCCCAGGCACTGAGAGAAACAGAGTCAAACCTATAGCTAATTGAGTGCTGAGGTATTCAAGCAGGAGCAAGTGCTCGCTGAGTTAATGAGGAACGGGCAGGGAAGGGGAAGAGAACTGCTGAGGGACGGCACCTGCAGGAAAGTGCTGGGCCCCCTGGGGCTTCTGTGCAGTCATGGTCTGTGGACCAAACGTGAGAAAGCAGAGATAGAAAGTGCTGAGCAAGAACTGCAAACCCTTCTGAAGTTGGAGATTTTCACTGTACAGGGTAAGAGCTGGGTTCTTGTCCACAATTTTCTTAAAGATTCAGAAAGCAGAGATAAAAATATTGCCATGCAAAAGTACTCATGGCAAATGAGAAAAAGCAGACTCTACCATACTGAATGCTCCTTGTCATGGCATGAGTGTTGTGGGCTTCAGTCTTAATCTCAATTTTTATTTTAAAAGAAAACGTATTAGATTTTTTGATAAAAGCCATTCTTTCCAGGCTAAGATGGTATCTCACTGTAGTTTCAATGTGCATTTCTCTAGTGGCTAATAATGTTAAGCATTTCTTTATGTACTTTTGGCCATTTGTACTCCTTCTTCTGGAAGTGTCTATTCATTTTGGTTGCCCCCTCCTTTTTTTTTGGTAACGGGGATTGGACTTGGGACCTCGCACTTGCGAGGCAGGCAGCGGAACCACTGAACTAAATCCCCAGCCCTGGTTGCCCCTTTTTTGATGTTAAGTGGAATAAGCCAGACACACAAGCTCAAATATCACATGGTTTCTCTTATATGAGAAACAAAAATCATATATAAGTATGCAAAAAAAGAGCAAAATAGAAGTGAGATTAAATAGGAAGTATGGAGAAGTTCAATTACTTCCCCAAATTACATTCTCTGTTATTTCAAAAATATTTTAATATATATGCTAATTTGTTTCATTTATATTACTAATTTAACTTAGGTAATTGAAAAGAAAGTTACTTACTTGTTCCTTTTTTTGTAAAAGTTTTTTTGGTTTATGTCTTGTACTGAGTAACTACTTTGAAGATAATGATATAGTGTACTAACTTGCTTATTCACTTATTTTGTTAAGAAAATTTTCACAAAATAAAAGATAAACTTCATTAGGACTTTAAGAACTACCAAAAACACTTATTAACTAAGAAATTACTACAGTAGCCAGTATTTATTAACCTACTAATTCGTAAAGTATATATGGCTAATTAAGGGCCATCATTTTAATGCATTATCTCATGTATCGTCACAATGATTCCACAAAGGAGCTAGTGATACTGTGATAAATTTACTCTTAAGGAATAAAAGCAAGATGTGGAGATGTTAAATCACCAGCCCAAGGCGACGGTCTTTGATCAAGAGAGCTGAGGTACTAGAGCTGGTCAGAGCCAGAACCCTTTCGGCAAAGAGTCAGATAAACAAATATTTTTGGCTTTATGGGAAATATGGTCTGTGTCACAACTGCTCAATTCTGCCACTGTGGTGCAAAAGCAGCCAAAGACAATATATAAACAGAGGGTAAGGCTGTATTCCAATACAATTTTACTTAGGATAGTGAAATTTGAATTTCATATGGTTTACAGAAATCAAGAAATTTCTTTTCATCCTACCCCCTACACGTTGACAACAGTGAGGACCAATCTTAGCTCTTGGGCCATAAAAAACCAGGCGGCAGGGGCTGGGAGTGTGGCTCGGTGGTAGAGGTAGACCGTGGGGTCCTGGGTTTAATCCCCAGCACGGCAAAAACACCCCCCCCCCCAAAAAAACAAAACAGGTGGCAGGTCAGATTCTTCCACACACTGCCGTTTGCTGCTCCAGGTTGCAGCTACCAGCCTCGGCTATCAGCTAGCTCATATCATCTGCTGGTTTCCTCAGGGGCCCATACATATTTTGAGACAAGGCATGTAAGGACAAATCTGGATGGGGCACACAACCTAGGAACACGACTATGAGGAGAAAACCAATAGAAATTGCTCCAACTCTGCCTGACCCAAGGGGTCGACTTAAACACATTTTTCTTCTTTTCAGCCTCCCTTGCACTCTTCTGTTGAAAGACGTATTGATTTAGGTTGATATGAAACCAGAGGAAATTCTGGGTAGGGCAAGGCTGTCCTTTCCCACACAATGCAGTTTTCAGCAAACATCAGCCCACCATACCCTTCTTACCTGCAGGGTTTGGCTGAAGCGCTTTAAAGGAGTAGACTTCACAGGCGGGATGAGGTTAGCTAGTGACGTGACTCTGGAAAGGGGTTTGACCCGTTTATTACTAGGTTCCTGCAGGGTTAAACAAAAAGAGAGAAAGAAAAATATTACGGTCATTTCTGAAGACAACCGAACGCTGCCACACAATCAGAACCATGAGCTGCTGGCTGTGCATCCATCTGAGGAAGGTAAGCAGTGCCCAGCTACACTCCAGCTCCTGAGAGATGCCTAGGTGCAGGAGGCAGGGAAGGACAAACGACAAGGGAAGTCAGTGAAGGCAGCTTCTGAGAAGACAACAGAGGGTCAGACCTGCTCCTCATCCCTTAGCCCTAGTACCTCCAGCTTTTAATTCAGAAGCTTCCACTGAGTGAAATCATTCTTCCCTATAGAGAAAAGTGACCTTTGATTTGCCATCCAATACGACCTTGTCAGCCAGTGGTCTTTTGTTGCTTCATCTTTTGAAAAAGCTTTCCCTCGCCTTGCCTTAAGATACTCTTCTTTTATGCAGTGGCTTTTCTAAAGCACAAAGATTTTTTTAAAATCCACTAAATTAAAAACCTATGCTTTAAAAAAGTATTGCTGATACCTTACAAAAGCACCCCTCTATTTGAAATGCATGTGTTAATATTCATAAGTAAAAAACCTGATTGCAAAAGAAAATGTACCACTGGCATCGTTTTCTATCCTATTTATAATCATGAAGTTTGAAAATTACCTCCACAGAAAATATTATTTACAAACACGCATGTCTCTCCAAAACCGACTGATGAGTGAGATGGAGCGTACCTATTCCAGTGACTTTGAATTCCAATGACATGAATTACACAAATCAAAATGACAGGCTGTGGGGAAGAGGGATGACAGACAGAACATTTTACAAAGACAAAAAGAAGAGTTACCCTTGTCTTCCTAAGCTCCATCTGACCTGCAGGAGATGCTGGACAGCACATGAAGACACCAAATTTTGATGGAAAAAGCCAAAGTAGCCAATTGTGGCAAACCTCAATCATTTCTAGAAGGAGCCCCCAGGTGTTCATCTTTCCTTTTCAGCCATTGCTCTCAAAGTTTCAGGGGTAAACCAGAACCCTCAGTTCTTCATGGCATCCCTGCAGAGGATTCTGAACATAGCAGGTACCTGGAAAATTTTTTGCAAACCTCGATTTCTGCGGAGAAGCTCTCATGTCATTTCATGCCCTTGCCAGTCTCGGACATCAGAAGACTTCTTTGAAACAGACTTTCTCCAAGGTTTTTGGCCTTTACGTAGAAAAATTTAAAACTTAAAATGAAAAAAGTTCAAAACAATAGCAGTATGGCCAAGAGTAACTTCGTGATTTCTCAGAGAAGTCAAAAACTTTTCTAAGATGGAAAATGAATCTAGGCTGCCAGGGACTCTCAGGATTCTTAGCATGCTAAGCTGAACAGACAGCAGAAAAATCTCAGAACACTAGGAAGGCTCAGTTCCAAAATTAAACAGATGAATCTCCCAACCTGAGAGACGTTGCATTAAAAGATGTAAGTGATGAAGGGAAGGGTCTGACCGTCCTTCTGACGTCCCTTCAGGATGCTCCCTGTCCAGTGCCTGGCTCTGAGCATCTGTACCCAGAGAAGGATTTAAAAAAATTTTTTGTGACGTCAGAGCTGCACCACCGGCATACTGAATCGACGCGTGCGCACACAGAGCCTCTTAAGCATCCCCTGAATTTCTCTAAATGGCTCTTGCTTTGGTCTGGAAATGCCAGGCTTGTGATCTACCTCTGGTGGCATAACTGCATTGCAGCAAGAGAGGTGACAGGGAATTCCCTGGGGGAGCAAGACTCCGTCTCCGATAACTCTGCCTATACCTCATAGCCCAGAGGCTCTAGGTCTCATTTTCATGGTGAAGGCTGCTTGATCCAAAATTCTGTATCAGAATGGGGAAGTTGAAGGGCAAACACCAGCTGGGTTCTCCTGCTTTAAACAGGAGCAGGGAGTACTGCATGCTTGGCAGGCTGCGGCATGATCTAGCTCTGTCCCTCTTGCTGGGTCATCTCTTCTAAGGTCTTGCTGACTTTCCTGCTTATTTCATGTGACCCAGTAGGGTGGGCACTATCTCCATAGCCCAGTGCCAACAATGGCTTCCCCGCAGCTGAGCACAGTGCTGCTATCTGAGATCATAACTAAAACTGCTCACCTAAGGTACTGCCCATTGGCAAGCAAACATCAGGCTTCTTGCTCTCTGGCAATCTGACATTCCCAAGTAACAAAAGACTGAACCAGAAACAACTGTCATATGATTTAGTGCTATGATCCAGCAAAGCAGGCAGGTGCAAGTTCCAAACATAACAGTCACAGTTTATGGATCTATGGCAGGAGGCTTTATGCCTGACCCTCACAAGTGAAGTATGTAAGAATTACGGTGTTCTCCTCGAGGGCTTCTGTTGAGAATGGGAGATTTAAAAAAAATTCTTGGGGTAATATGATTTTTCTTTCTTATATACTCAGCATGTCTCTAGCTACATTTAACTGCTGTCTAAAGAGAGCCCTCAGGGGAAATGTTTCCAAATTCCAGCTAAATAGCTCTAAGGAGAACTAGCAAATGCAATACCGTGGGCACTTCACAGACAGCTGAGAGAACAGGCCCTGCAGTTTTAAGTGCACACACCACCTCCACCACATGATTTGAAAGATGGCAGAAGGGCCTATCACTAAGGAGGGAAAGAAAGAGAGAGAGAGAGAGAGACAGAGAGAGAAAGGGGGGGAAATGGTGGGGAAGGGAGGGTGGAGAAAGAGAAATGAATATGCAAGCATGCAGGCAATAAGAGTTCTGTGCAGGCAGAATTTTATGAATAATAATAGTTTGCTTTATCTTTTCCAGACTTTATAACATTTTTCTTTTTCTTATCTTATTACACTGGCTAGGACCACTTGCACATTGTTGATTATAAGCTAAGCCAATATAGTGGGTACACTAGTCTAATTTTTGATTCTAAAGTTATTATTCTTAAGACTTCATTATTATGAATTGTATTTGCTGAGAGTGTGGGAGACACTTTTTATCAAGCAGAGAAAGTTTCCTTATATCTCAAGTTTGATGTGATTGACTGATTGATTTTTGTTAGTTTGTTTTTGTTTTTCTGAGACAGTCTCACTGTGTAGTTCAGCCTGGTCTTGAACTCGATATGTAGCCCAGGCTGGCCTCAGTCTTGCAGCATCCTCCTACCTCAGCCTCCTGAGTGCTGGGATTACAGCCGTGTGCCACCATGCCCAGCTTGCTGTGAATTTCTATCATGAATTGGTACTGGATTTTTCTTTTCCAGTGCTGGGAATGGAACCTAAGGCCTTCATACTGAACTACATCTCCAGCTCTTTTTAGAAATCTTTATTTTTAATTTTGAGACAGGATCTTGCTAAATCAATAAGTTGCCCAGCATGAGTGAGCGCAAACTTGTGATCTTCCTGCCTCAGCCTCCCACAGTGTTGCAATTATAGGTATGTGTTACCGCATCTGGATTGGCATTGTTTTTTTTGGGGGGGGTGGTTTGGTACCAGGGATCAAACTTGGGACCTTATGCTTACGAGACAGGCGGTGGAAACACTGAGCTAAATCCCCATCCTGGCATTGGTTTTGACACATTTTTTTTTTCTTTATCTATTCAGAAAACAGGGAAGGAAAATAGTCAGAAGAAAGTAAAAGAAGTGAGGGGGGGAGGAAGCAAAGAGAGAATGAAGATAGGAACAGAGGTTATGTTTTTTCATTAAAAGAATTGACTCAATTTAAAACATCTTGAGTTGAATTACAGAGAGGAATACAACATTTCATGTGATCGTTACCTGTAATATGATTTTTAATTAATGGGTTGTATTAAAAATATTTGTTCTTGGGCCAGGAATGTTCAGTGGTTCCAGCGCCTGCCTCGCAAGTGCAAGGAGCTAAGTTCAATCCCCAGTACAAAAAAAAAAAAAAAAAAAAAAAAAAAATTCCTCCTCTAGGAAATACAATTCTTTTTATTTTTTCTTTATTCTTTCTCCTGACAGGTAAAAATCAAAGCAGATTATACATAATGTAAGAAAATGCTTATCACACCAATATAACCCAGTATAATTTTTTTATTCCTTTAAAAATAGTTTCATTGAAATGGATTTTCTTTGCACTTCAGTTCTGTACTTCAGTTGGGAGTAGATGGAAGATGATCCACTGAGCCACAAACACACCCCAGACGGGGCTGGAAATGAAGCTGGCGGCACAAGGACTTAAATTACTGTCCTTCAGGGCAGCACAGTGCTTAGCTGCTCTACAGCTGGTCGGGAGCAAGTGAAAGGTGAAACCAGATTGTGCCAGCAGTACAGTATTTTTGCCCATCAGTTGATGGAGTGAGAAAAACCAGTCTTTCAGATGTCTGGAAATCCCAGGGAAAGCTTGCAGGGCTCTGTCTGTGTGTGCTGGAAACTGCACTCGTAGGGGTCACCTCTAGTCCATCCAGGAACACTTTGGTGACTTCTATCATCTTCATGTGAAGAGGATTATGATTTCACTGTGACTGCAAATTTCTAGCATAAATAATGACCTAGTACTGGTCGCAGGAACTTGTCTCAGTGCTTGATGTATAAAATTTACTAGTTTACTCTTCCCAACATCTCTGAAGTTAACTACTACAATGATCTCATTTCCAAGATGAGGAAACTGCAGCACAGCGTGATTAACTTGTTTAGTCACTCAACTAAAAAAGAAAACTGATTTAAATCAATGTGGGCTGACTCCAGAGCCCACGTGCTATACCAAGGCTTAGCTTTTTCTGCAAGGAGCCAAATATTTTGGACCCTGAGGGCTCTCCAGTCTCTGTTGCAACTACTCATATCTCTGCTGGCAGTCATCAACAGTATGTAAATTAATGATTATGGCTACAGCCCACTAAGCCTCTATTTATAGACATGAAAATTCAAATTTCACATAGAGTAGTTTTCATGTAAAAAATATTATTTTTCCTTTTTAACAATTAAAAGCTACAGACACTATTCTTAGCTTGTGGCCCATAGGAAGTTGGCTGTGGTTGGCTGGTGGCCTGTAGTCTGCTGACCAGTCATGTCAGCTCTTCTATGTGACACACCGAACAACACTCAGAGGCACCCACCCTCCCACAGGCACTCAGCCATCTTCAAGGTCCAGCAGAGGGCTTAAGCTTGAACTGCACATTCTTCGTATGGCTGGGCATGCAGAGTCCTCCCCTGATGAGCAGGTGACATGTTTGACTTCCCTGATTGTTAATATGTATATATAAAGGATATAAAAATGATTTGATGCCTGGGATCTACTTCAAAGTAAAATGAGGTTGGGGTAAGGAGATAGGGAGAGAACAAGGCTGACCACGGGTTGATAATCGTTAAAACTCGATGTCGGACACAAGGGACTCAGTAAGCAATCCTGCCTGTGGTAAAAGTCAAAATTCTCCATTAATAAAGAGTATTTTTTTAAAAAAATGGACATAAAATAGATTTGCAAATATACCAGCAAATGCTGAACTGGAATAAAAAGGTATCACTCCCAGCTTTTTGCACTGGCTCTTAGTATAACCCAATGAGGGAAGATATTAGAGACAGACATTGTCCACAACAGAAACAACCTGGTAGAATGAAAAGAAAAAAGAAAAAGACCCACTGTTGAATTTCAGTTACTCTCCAGCAATACAGACTGGACAAGGGAAAGGTCCACACAGCTGGGAAAGTGAGGGCTGGGAGTGCTACCTCAAAACATTTAAAGTTAAGGCCAAGCAATCTACAGAAAGGTACTAGCCCATCCACCAAGCACCCTGAGGTCTACTTGAGTCTATTGGCTATTCCTTTCTTTATTCATTCACTCTCATTAAGAACAGGCTCCCCATCATTGAGCTCCATGACATGAAACAATCCAGTGGAGGCTGATCCAGATTCATTTTAGAAACACACAGAGAAGGGCTGGGGATTTAGCTCAGTGGTTCCGCCACCTGCCTCACAAGTTCAAGGTCCTGAGTTCGATCCCTGGTATCAAAAAAGAAAAAAGAAACACACAGAGAAAATAGGGGCCCTTCAATATCAGAATACCCATAGGTAGGGATCCCACAATCTGGTTGAATTTAATTTCTCAGCATGCTTCCCCTATCCACCACCCTCACTGCCTCCCAAATTCATACTTTTCTTTCCATTCCTAAAACACCACTAAAGAGGCTAAGAGCTCCCAGTCTTACTGGATCCCCATTACACCTCTGTCATCTACAATCAAATACAGTAAGCTCATTACACTATAAATGCCTTGACTTTACCATCCCCTTCTGCAGGCTCAAGGGTGGCTCTCATTGTTTTACAGCTTATGCCCAAGTTTCTCATCCTTTAAGACTTCTAGATCAACACAAATACTCTTGTGTTCTCACTTCCTTTGACAGCTCCTATTGCCAGGGTCTTCCCTGGCTTCCTCCTAAAGGTGCTCATTCACCACTCGCCAGTACATCTACTTCTGCTTCCTCTCAAGCCATGAGGTTTACTTCAAATAAGCCTCATTCTTCCTCTTTAGGGAGACCTGACAACTTGATTTATAGCTTGTCCTTCAAAGAATTCCTACAGATTCTCCCTTTTGTGTTCATGGTTTTTGGACAAAATGGTTAACAATAAACCTTATTCTATCTATCTATCTATCTATCTATCTATCTATCTATCTATCTATCTACCTACCTACCTACCTACCTACCTATCTAAGTCTGGCTCTCATGCATACCAAATCTGTGATCTTAAGCAAATTATAGGTTTTTTCAAGAAAAAAAATGAATACCTTTATAATGGATAAGTGAGAGTTCTGTGGGTAACAGCTACTGTTTATGGGAATCTGTGTCAGGTATTGGGATATGAGCTGTACATAGCTTTGCTCAAGGCATCTTTAGAATAGCCTATGAGAGAGCAGTGTCATTATCCACATTTTATAGGTGAGTATGCTGTTCAAGGAGCATGAGTTCTTACAGAAGGAATCATATCTCAGGTAGCAGAGGCAAAACATGGACCACATATTGAACTACACACCTTTGCCACACTATTCTGCTCCACACATGATGATGAAGAGCACATGCACAGTGCTTGGTGGACAGCAAGCTCTCAATAAAGCCTAGAATAGGACACACGAACTGATTTATTTCACTAAAGTTTATTCCTCTTCTACATCTTTGCCTCTAAGAACAGGTAAGCTTATCCAATCATTCAACACATGCATATATTCTTTTTCAAAACATTGATTTTGAAATAATTTTAGCTTCACAAAACAGCTGCAAAAATAGCAGTGTTCCCATACACCTTTTACCTGACTTCTGAGGTTAACATTTTACATAATCACGGCACATTAATCAAAACTAACATCAGCACAAACTTTAAACTAGTAGGAAAATGACAGAGTGGCAAGCCTCTCCAAGGTTCAGAATCAGAAGATAACAACTTGGAGGAGAAAAAAGAGAGAAGTATATTCCTGGGAACCAGGAAGGATCTGACAGGAAAATTAAAGCCACAGACAAACTGAAGAGACAGCATACAACGTGGAGAAGGGAAGGGGCAGTATGTACTTTCCCCTGGCTCGCAGCTCATGGCTCATGGGAAATGGAGACCAAATCTCAGAGACAAAGTGAAAGCTGGGGACCCCAGAGGGCTTCAGGAAGAAACGTGGTGATGCAATGGACCATGGGTGCTGTGAACTGCAAGGATAGCGAGAGATTCTGCTCCCTTGTGAGCCCTTTGACAGGAAACAGCTGGTGGGTGACTCCAGTCCAAGCACCTGCCATCTCCCTGGAGAGAGTGCTTGGTCAGGTGCCATTCTGGGGAAGGGCTGAAGGAACCCAAGATTCAGAGCAGCGATGGGACAGCTTCACTTCAGGGCTCTCAGTGTTGCGTTTCCACAGTAACTGGGTAAGAGACAGCCAGCTGGAAGAAGATGCCCTGAGGGTTGAAGCTAAAGGACACAGGCCCTGCTCCCACAGGCAGAGGCCAGGCTCAGCCTGAGTTGCTCTGGATTAGAAAGTCCTGGAACTGGTGCCCTCACCCCACCCGACTGCCTGCTAACACTTGCTGATAACTGCATCCAGCAAGGATCTGGGGTCTGACTGTCTTCTTTACCTAACAGCATGAGCAGGGACACATCGTGACTCGGACACTGCCCCAAAATTATAGACCTTGGAAAAAAACCACATATTCAAAAATCAGAGAAATTTCTTTCTCTCTTTTTGTGTGTGTGTGCTTTGTTCTTTTTCTTTTCTTTTTTCTTCTTTCTTTTCCTCCTTCCTTCCTCACTAGTTTATTGGGGTTTAAGGAATTTTTCTTTGTTCTTCTTCAATATTTCTTTTTCTTACTTTTTTCTTTTTGTTTTTTACTTTTTCTTCTTTTTAATTTTTCTTCCTTTAATTTTTTCTTATTTTTACTCTCCATATAATTTTTTCTCCCTCTTTTTCTTTTCATCTTCTTTTTCTCATCAGTTTTTTTCTCTTACCTTTATGTGATTCTGTAGACATCCTTCTACTCCCCAATAGGATCCTTTGTACTACTTCTCTCTCTTTCTCATGTCATATAGTTGGTTTTTTTGTTTTTTGTTTTTTTGGTACCGGGGATCGAACTTGGGACCTTGCGCTCTTGTGGCAGGCAGTGGAACCACTGAGCTAAATCCCTGGCCGTATGGTTTAAAGTTTTGAATTTTTCCTCTTGCATTCCTCTATTTCCAAACCCTATATATTTAATTATATAACCATAAAGCTTTATTAATCTTTAGATAGTTAGCTCTATAAAATTACTGTTGAATTCTTTTTTACCACCAGTGGAGATATAGTTGTCACATTTAGTACATATTAACAGTAAGTCGATACCTGGGTTGCCTTAATATTAGTCTACACCATAATTGTAGATTTCTTTTCTAGAGTTAAAGGTGGTACATAATTGGTTCTTATGGTATGTTCTTATGGTATCCCATTTGTCTCAGATGATACTACTGTAGCTGATTTGCTTGATATTACCAGGGTCTTGAAACTGTTACTATTTCTCTGTAAGCCAAAACTCAGACTGTCTTTGTGATTTTTAACAACAGTAGAGTACATTCCCAGAGAGCTCAGTGTTGGGCTAATTACACTGCATTCTCATCTCCCCAATTAACCAATGTGGTCAGATCTTGGGGCTGAGGCAAAGGATTATTATTATTATTAGCCACGCTCAAAGTATATCTCTGAAAAGCAACTAAAAAGATCTCTACTAGCAACAAAGTCTTAACACTATAAGCATCCACAAACCTTAGCACAAAACAAAACAAAAACATGAGAAGACAAGGCAACAAAAGGCCTCCCAAAACTCCCAACTTCCCCAAAGCCAATCTAGTGGGCTTTGAGAGGGAGAATAGCATAAGCCACACACCCACATTGCTCCAAAGAACAGGTTAGAAAACAGATCAAAGAGATACTTAGTGGTATCACAGAAGATACAACTAAACGGATAATGGAAGTAATAACCAAAGTGATCTGGAGCTTTTAGAAGATGCTAATAAAAAACTAGATGAGCTAAACAAAATAATACAAAACGTGAATGACCAGTGAAACAAAGAATTAAGAGTTCATGAAAAGTTTCAATCAGAAATCCAGGAGATTAAAAATTATACTGAAAGTATGGGCAGCAAAAGTGACTAGTGTGAGGACAGAATTTCAGAACTAGAAGATAATGATGCCTTCAAAGATCAACTACTCAAAGACACCTTAAAACCAATAGGAGGACATGAAAAATGGATCCTCTGGAATAAGAGAAAAATCAGACGGCAAGACAAATGGCATAAAAAAGTCTGTTCAGAGAAATAATGGCAGGAAACTTCCCAAATACAGGAAAAGCAATAAACATACAAGGGCTGGGGATTTAGCTCAGTGGCACCGCACCTGGCTTGCAAACACAAGGTCCTGAGCTCAATCCCCGGTACTGGAAAAGAAAAAAAAAAAAAAAGAAAACAAACATACAGAAAAATGAGTCACATAGAACCCCACATAATCATGACTGCATTATACTCAAAGAATCAGAAATCCATCACAGGAATAGAATCTTAAAAGCTGTTAGAGAAAGGCTATGAATCACATATAAAAGTAAACCCATTATAATTTCAGCAGACTTCTCAACACAAACTTTAAAGACCAGGAGGGCATGGAGTAAAGTGTTTCAAGCCCTAAAAGACAACAACTTTCAACAACAACTTTTATGTCCTGGAAAACTTTCCTTCAAAACTGAAAGAAAAATAAGGTATTTCCATGACAAGGAACACTTCAAAAATTCATGCCCACCCAACCAGCTTTATGAAAGATTTTCAAGGCTATCCTACACAGAGAAAATTAATTCAACAATACCAACAAGTCAAAAAGAGTGAATATATTTAGTGGAATGAGCAGCTAAGGAAAAGAAAAAAGGAAATCAGCAACAGAAAAATAATGCAATGACAGGAATAAGTCAATACCTCTCAGTAATAACTCTCAATGTGAATGATCTCCATTCCCTAATAAAAAGACACAGATTGACAGAATGGATCAAGAAAAATAAACCCAATGATATGCAATATAAAAGATACACTTTAAATTCAAAAAGAAATTCACAGATGAAAAATCAAGAGATGGAAAACAATATTCCATGCAATGGAAACCTGGAAAAAAGCAGGAGTAGCTATTCTAATTTCAGACAAAGTGGATATCCAGTCAAGACTGATCAGAAGAGACAAAGAAGGTCACTACATACTGGTTAAGGGAACAATTCAACAAGAAGAGATAACAATTATAGACGCAAATGTACCAAATACAACACACTGAACTTCATAAAAATATACTAATATTGTAGACATGAAAAGTCAGATAAACACCAATATAATTGTAATAGGGGAACTCAATACCCCATAGCCACAAATAGATCAACTAGACAAAACAAATCAACAAAGATATCAGAGTTAAACCAAACCTTCAAACAAATGGACTTACTAGATATCTACTGAGTGTTCCATCCAACAACAGAAAACACATTCTTCTCAGCAGCACAAGGGACTTCCTCCAAAATAGGCCACAGACTAGCCCATAAAGCATGCTTAAGTAAATGCAAAAGAATGAAAATCATCCCATGCATATTATCAGACTACAGTACAATGAAACTAGAAATCAATGGCAAAAGAAACCATAGAAACTACGCAAACAAATGGAAATTAAACAATACCTTTTTGAATAATCAATGGGTCACAGATGAAATTAAGGAAGAAATTGGACAGCTCCTACAATCCAATGATAATGTCAGTACAGCACACCAAACTCTATGGGACATAATGAAACCAAAGAGAAAAGTTTATAGTGGTGAATTCCCTCATCAGAAAAACAGAACAAGCTCAAAGAAATAAGCTAATGATACACTTCCATGTCTTCGAGAAACAAGAACAACCCAAACCCCAAACTAGTACAAGAAAGGAAAGCATAAAGATCACAGCAGAAATTAATGAAATCGAGAATAAAAAAATACAACGAATCAATGAATCAAAGTGTTGGTTCTTTGAAAGAATAAACAAAATAGACAAACCATTAGCCAATCTTGGCAAAATAAGGAAATACCCAAGTCCATGCAATCAGAAAAGAAAGAGGCAAAATCACAATAGATTCTGCCAAAATCCAGAAGATTATTAGTAAGTAGTTTGACAGCCTATATTCTAATAAAGTGGAAAATTCAGAAGAAATGAATAGATTCCTTGATACATAGTAACTACCAAAACTGAACCGAGAAGATATAAAAATCCTGAATAATCCAATACTAGTCAACAAAAGTGAGGGAGTTAAAACGAACAAAACACTACCAACTAAGAAAAGCCCAGGTTTCAATGGAGTCACTGCCAAATTCTGTAAGATCTTCAGAGAAGATCCAATGCCAACACTTCTCAAACTCTTTAATGAAATCAAAAGGGAAGCAATACTCCCAAATCATCCCTGGAAGCAAGCATTACCCTGATACCAAAACCAGAAAAAGACTCAACCAAAAAAAGAAAATAAGAGATCAATTTCTTTAATGAACACAGATGCAAAAATCCTCCATAAGATACTGGCAAACAGAATGCAGCAAGTCATCAACAAGATCATACATCACAACCAAACAGGATTCATTCCAGGGATGGAGAGACAGTTCAACGTATGCAAATCAATAAATATAATAATAAACAGAAGCAAAGACAAAAATCACATCATCTCAATAGACGTAGAAAAAGCATTTGACAAAATTGAGCATACATTCATGATAAAAACTGTGGAGAAAATACATATGAAAGTCATCTACAACAAACCCATGGCCAATATCATGTTAAATGAAGAGAAGCTGAAAGCTTTCCCTCTAAAACTAAGAATAAGACAAGGATGTCCACTGTTACCACTCCTGTTCAATATAGTTCTCACATTAACCAGAGCAATTAGACATGAGAAAGAAATAAAAGGGAAGGAAATAAAAGGAAAAGAAGAAGTTAAATTATCATTATTTGCAGATGACATGATCCTCCACATAAAGACCCCAAAAATCCCACCAAAAGACTCCTAGAATTAATAACCAAATTTAGTAGCATAGCAGGATACACACAAGTCAACACTCAAAAATCAATAGCATTCCTGTACATCCATAACAAACTCATTGTGAGAGAAATTAGGGAAACAGTATCTTTCACAATAGCTTCAAGAAAAATGAAATACTTACAAATTAACCTAACCAAGGAAGCGAAACACCTCTACAATGAAAACCACAGCACTCTGAAAAAAAGATCAAAGAGGATATCAGAAAATGGAAAGAGACTCCCTGTACCTGGACAGGCAGAACCAATATGGTCAAAATGGTCATACTTCCAAAAATGTTATATAGGTTTAATGCAATCCCAATCAAAATACCAATTGCATTCATCACAGGACTACAGAACTACAGAATGCAATCCTAAAACTTACTTGAAACTAGAAGAAACCTAGAACAGTAAAAGCAATTCTGGGCAACAAAGACAAGGCTGGGGTCATCACAATCCCAAACATCAAATTATTCTACAAAAATACAGTGATAACAACAGCACAGCACTGGCAAAAAACAAAAACAAACAAACCAAAAAACAGACTTGTGGATTAATGGGAAAGAACAGAGGATACAGAAACAACTCCAGGCACACTCAGCATCGTATCTTTATCAAAGGGGCCAAACACTTTTGCTGGAGAAGACGGCCTCTTTAATAAATGGTCCTGGGAAGGGGAAGGGGAAGTGGGAGGGGTAGGGGAAAGGAAAGAAGGGAATGGAATTAATATGAGAAAATGAAAAAATGGAAGCAAAGTCTTTGTAAATAGGGAGGGATGGAGGGGTTGAAGGGAGGGCAGGGGAATGAGGAAAAAATAAGAACCAAGAGAGATTATGTAAAGGTGCAAATTTCCAATGATGAATGTCATTATATTGTATACCTAAAATGTACCAATAAAATTAATTTAAAAAATGGTTCTGGGAAAGCTGGCTATCCACATGCTGAAGACTGAATCTAGACCCATATCTCTCACCATGCACCAAACTAAAATCAAAATGGATCAAAGACCTAAATATTAAAACAGAAACAATCTGTTGGAAGACAAAAATAGGTAAAACTCTTGAAAACATAGGCATAGGCACAGACTTTCTGAACAGAGCCCCAGTTGCACAAGAAATAATATCAAGAGGGCTGGGGATTTATCTGGGCACTGCACCTGCCTCAAAAGTGCAAGGTTCTTAGCTCGATCCCCAGTACTAAAAAAAAAAAAAAAAAAAGAAATAGTATCAAGAATCAGCAAACGGGATCACATCGAATTAACAAGCTTGTGCATAGCAAAAGAAACCACCAAGAGGGTGAAGAAACAACCTACACAATGGGAAAATATTTTTGCCAGCTACTCCTCAAAGGACTAATATCTAAAATATACAAAGATCTCAAAAAAATCAGACTCTCCCCCAAATTTAAAGACTCAGTCAAAAAATGGGCATCTGAAATGAACAATTACAAATGGCGAATATATATATATATATATATATATATGAAAAAACATTCAATGTCACTGGCATTAGAGAAATGCAAATTAAAATAAGATTGAGATTTCATCTCACTCCAGAAAGAATGGCCATAATCAAGAAATCCAGTAATAACAAGTGCTGGAAAGGCCTTCTTCCTTGGGAAAAAGGAATTCTTCTAGATTGTTGGTGGGAGTATAAACTGGTACAACTACTATGTTAATCAGTATGGAGATTCCTCAAAAAACTAAAACTAAAAATTCCATTTGATCCAGATATACCCCCCTTCTAGATATCTTTTCCCAAGAATTAAAAACATCATATTACAGTGATACATGTACACCCATGTTTATAGCAGGACAATTCGTAATAGCTAAATCTTGGAATCAGCCTATATGTCCATCAACAGATGAATGGGTAAAAAAAAATATGGTACAGGGCCGGGGATTTAGCTCAGTGGTTTCGCCGCCTGCTACACGAGCACAAGGACCCGAGTTAGATCCCCAGTACCAAAAAAATATATATATATGGTACAGTATTTATACCCAATGGAGTACTACTCTGCCATAAAGAAGGATAAACTTGAGTCATTTGTAGGAAAATGAGTGCACCCTGAGACCATAATGTTAAGTGAAATAAATCAGACCTACAAGGTTAAATATTACACAGTTTCTCTTATGAGAAACCCAACATATAAGTAAAGTGTAAAATAAAAGACACAGAATAGAGAAAAAAAGAGAGAGAAACAGTTATTGTAATCTGGTATTATCAATGCATCTAAAAGTACACCTTGATTTAGCAAAAATTGTCTTATACGATTTTTTTTTCCTATTAGTCTGGCTACTCTATTAATGATAATTAACTTGATAAAGACTTATAAATAAATCTGATGCCGGCAAAAAAAAAAAAAGGAAGAAGAAAGAGAGAAAAAGGGCTGGTGGGGAAGAGAAAAAAGAATTGAGATTGTACCAATTCTCCACAATGAATATACTGCATATATGTACTAATAAAAACAAATTTTTTAGGGCCAGGGATTTAGCTCAGTGGTTTCACTGCCTGCTGCGCAAGCTCAAGGACCCGAGTTTGATCCCTGGTACCCCCCCCAAAAAATTTTTTAAACACCAGTAAAGGAGTTATTGGGATATTTCATCAGGTGTCCTGTTAATGTCATTTCATTCCAGGACCCAATCTGGAATCTCACCTATTTCACTGTCTTATCTCTAGAGTTTCTTCTAATTTGTGACAATTCCTCAGCCTTTTCGTCTTCCAGAATCTTATAAAATACTGCATCTCTCTAACTCACACTCTTGAGGATTATCAACCGCTCATTTTGCAGAATGCCTCTCAGTGTAGACCTCACTGCTATTTTCTCATGACTAGGTTCAAGTTATGCACATGGCAAGAATCCAACAGGACGGGCCTTTCTCAGAACATCACACTGTGGTGCATGAGCTGCTGCGGTCAGATTACTGATGCTCTCGACCTTGATGCAGGGTTTGAGCGACGTTATGGATGAATTATGTCTCCACAAAAAGAAAAGTGTAAGCTCTGTGCGTCGCCTGTCAATGTGACCTTCATAGGAGCTTCACAGATTTAGTAAAAATGTGGCACAATGGATCAGTGTGAGTGCTAAGTCCTTTTGCTGGTGTCCTTCCTTTTGGTTTTTTGAGACAGGGTCTTGCTACATATTTCAGTCTGGCCTTGAGCTCACTATACAGCCCAGGCTGGCCTCGAACTCAAGGCAATCCTCCTGCCTCAGCCTCCACCCCGCTTTGGCGGCCTTATAAGAAGGGGGAATTTAGCCAGGCATGGTGGCGCATATCTATAATCCTAGCATTCAGGAAGCTGAGCTCGAGGCCAGCCTAAGCTATATACTGAGTTCAAAGCCAGCCAGACAGCCTGAACTACACAGTGAGACCCTGTCTCCAAAAAAGCGGGGAGAGTTAGGCAGACACAAAGGGAGAAGTTACCCAAGTGATGACAGAGAGGTGACAATTGAATCCAAGTATCTATGAACCAAAGAATACCAAGGATTGCCAGCAAAAACCGGAAACCAGGAAGATGCAAGGAAGGGTTTCCCTGAAGGATTCAGAAGCATGACTATGGTGACATCTTGATTTTACATTTCTAGCTTCCAGAACAGTAAGACAATACATTTTTGTTGTTTTAAGCCACTTGGCTTATGGTACTCTGTTACAGCAACCCTGGGAAACTAACATGGGTAATGTCTGAGGATTCCTTCACTGTAAAGTTACTACTGCCTTCTTTGTAGATAATATATATGTTGGAGGAGACCTTCTGTGACTATGAGGATTGAACTTGGGATCTTTGCCTGAGCTATATTCCCAGTCCTTTTCCTTTTTTTTTTGCTAATCCATTAAGTTGCCCGGGCTGGGCTCAGATTTGCAAGCCTCTTGCCTCAGTTTTCCACAGTGCTGGGATCACAGGTGTGTGCATCACACTTAGCTTATGTTTATCCTTTTAAATCTAAGTCAGGGAGCATTTACTATGGATTTGCAAAGTGGGCTTCCCTGCAGGTGCCCGTGTCACCCAGGAGGGGCGTGTCTCCTAGCCACACAGGGACAATCAAGTAGCTCCAGATGCAGGGCAGCGTCAGCATGCCTGCAGGTGCCGAGGAAGGGCAGGTAAGGCGGTCAGCAGGCAGGCAGACCAGGGCAGACACAGGCTGCTTCATAGAGCTGTTTGGGCGAGAGAGGACTAGGGTTGTGGGTACCAGAAAGCAAGCTCCTTGGAACTCACAAACGATTCTTTATCTTTTGAGGGGGTAGGGGGTAGGGACAATAATGAAATAACTGTTCCTAACTCCAAAATTTCCATTAAATCTTTTTTTCCCCTGCTCTCTTTCCCCTGGCATAGAGTTAATTAATCTGGTGTCATCTGTTACCAGAAGATGAAAGGCAAAAAAAGAGGTCCAAATTCCAACGGAAATCTGGTCTCATTGATTAAGCCGCACGTGTTTCAGAATTATTGGTTTTTAACCCACAAGGTGAGCAAAAGGCCTTCAAACTCATAACTATGTAATTTTCCTCTGACAGAGCTTATCAGTGATTTCAACAAGGGACTACAAGCTTTGTGGACTGTGACAAACCACCAAGCACAGCTCCCGGGGGATCCCTAATATTGTACCTCTGTGACTAATCTCAAATGTGAAGGCCACACCCTTGTGTTTGTTTTTGCCAGCTGTGAGTTTGGCAGCCAACTGCCTGGCACGAGGCATTCAAAGGAGATTGGATTTCCTCTTTGATGAAGTGGCTCAACTCTCCTCTACATCAGGTGCTGTGAGGAAGACACTACAATAACTTTCTTTTAAAAAAATAAGCAGTGTTTGTTTTGTTTTTGCTAATGGGGGAACAAGGAGAGCCTGGGTTAAAACAACAACAACAACAACAACAAATCCTGGGAGCTCCTGACTTCACTCAGTCTCATGCCCTGTCCGAAGAAAGGCTACTGCCTTGCTGGCTGAAGCTCTGATTTCTCCAGCTGTGGCTCATGGAAGTGCTCAACAACAGATGATGGAGACATCCCGGGACCATGCAGGAAAATCCACAAATACCATCACTGGCTCTTGGGGATGGAAAACTCAACATGCTGGGGCTGGAGATGTAGTAGCTCAGTGGTACAGCATGTGCTCAGCGGGTTTGAGGTCCTTCCTATGTTCATTCTCCAGCCTTGAAACAAAAACAAAACAGTCCCCCTAAAACTGAATAAAGTTGGAGAGATGATTCATTCCCCATACATCAAGCTCTCACTGCCTGAGCCAGTCAGCGTCCATGGCAGCTGCTTTTAGGGGTGCTTTCCATCATTCCGGGAGAGACATCAGGAGGACAGCTGCCTCCTGATACATACAATGCTGCACAAGAATCTGAAACCAGGACCACAGTCCCTGCCCCAAACACAGCCTCCTATACAATGCAACACAACAACGCAACAGGGATAGAAAGAATGCATTCTTTATGACAATTTCTGTGGGCTTCCTGGCTTGCTTTCTTGCAGGCCTCCCACAAGTGCAAAACAGACACTGGCAAAATATTATAGCCCTCTCAGCTTTGAAAAAACTGAATGGCAAAATGAAGGAAAGTCAGGGGAATGGGGCAGGAGAGATGGATTCCATCCAGTACACCCTAAAGAAACAATTTTAGCACACATTCCAAGAAGGTTTCATGTCCATGGCATACCAATTTTGTTTCTGAAAGATCTCGATCAAGTTCTTGCTTTTATTTTCATTATCATTGAATTGGGCCCCCACAGTGAAAAACTCTCTTGTCCTACTTGCCTGCCATGAGAAATTTCATTTTCTCAAATGAAGGTTTCTGAGTTGGAAAAAAAAAAAAAAGAACCTTGGGAAACAATTCAGCAAAATGTGGGACTCTCTGAGCTTGAGAATAGTCAGCAGCCTAGTGCTGGTAAAATAAAACAGAACCACTGTATCAGACTGTAGTTTTGGCTAAGGTTTCACTCTCAATTACTTTCAAAATCATTCGTTTTCGTCAACATTATAAGGGTAAGTCAACATTTGTCCTGGCAGCAAGCCCAAATTTGTTATTTTTATTAGTCTGCTACTGGTTGAATTGGCCCAAGATTAAACATATCTAATAAATAGGCCTAAAATATTGGAGTTTAGCAGAAAACCATGTTCAAGTTCTCTTACACAGGATGTTACTATTACTTAACCTTGGGCAGGAGGAACACACACCTACACGCCGAGTAAGCTCCTTTTAGCAAATGCCAGCCCCCAGTGCTTGAAGCTCATCTTTGTCATACCCAGACTGGTGTTAGAGACGTTCAGAGAAAGAGGAACCCAAATATTTAGGTCTCTCTGCCGTCTCGCGCTCCAAATCTGCCTTCTGAACTTCAAGCAAACCCTTACTCTGACAAGGCAGAAAGGGCCAGATGTTCAGGAACGAGGCACTTAAAAGAGTTTGACCTCCAAGAAAAGTAGAAGAGCTACCAACAGGGTTGTACCTCTGTGCCCCTCACAGGAAGGCCAACCTCAGGGCTAAAAGATCCTATGCATTTTGGACAAGAATGCCACACAAACCAGGCATGGTGATGCACACCAACAATCCCAGCACCTGGGATTTGAGGCAGGAGGACTGCTGAGAGCTCCAGGCCAGGCTTGGCAACATCGTGAGAGCCTGTCTCAAAAACAAAACAAAACAAAACAAAATAAAAGACTGCCACATAAGTAATGTGCCCACCGTGTCATACCTACCCTGGAAAATGGGTCTGTAGCTGGAAACTCCTGGTTGGATCATGCCAACAAGGTACCTGGAGGTGGCGGTGGTGGCCTGGACATGGCCACAGCAACCTAAGAAAGGTCTCTGTGGCTTTGGATTTCTCAATCAGTCACTTCCTCCTGACTTCTTGGAAACCCTTGGGTGGGATATAAATTCTTCCTTTGTTTATCTCTGTCAAAGGGACATCCCGGCTCTCCCTTGGGCTGGGCTGGAAGGCAGAGGATACCACTGAGGATTCCATCCCCGATTCAGGGTTCAGGAAGCTGGTATGCACAGACTTTAAGGACACTTTCTGGGTTTGCTGAGGGCTTAGGAATGAGCTGAAAGCCTCTGCCAGAGGTGACAATGTTCTTACCATTGTGGCCCAAAGAATGTGTCAATTCTTTGTAGAGGCTCTAAGGATAAAATAGGAGCCAACCTTTCTGGCCAAAAACCAGTACCTTATGACCTTGAGCGAACAATGTAAGCAATATAGGCTTGGCTCCCTCCACTGTAAAATGGGGCTGACGCTTGTACCTCCTCAGTGTTTCTGGGAGGAGCACATGAGATTACATGTGTAATGTGCTTGCCACAAGCCTGCCTCACAGGAAGTCCCCTACAAATGACAGAGCACTGCCCTTATTTCTCATGGCCAAGGAGAGGCGCCCCTCCCAGCCTGCTCTCCTGCCCATCCCATTCCCTGCAACCCTGGATTTTGCCTTAGGTCTCTCAAGTGACTTGCCACAGTCATACCACTGACACACTGGGGCTGCTCTGAGGCCATGTATTTTGATTCCACATTCCTGCCTTCCCTTTCTTCCTGTGGCTTTATCATATGTTTAGTCAAGCTCTGGCTGGATAGAGCAAAACTGGGAGGGGTTTGGCAGGATCCAAGGCTATGACAGCAGAGAGGAAAATGTCAGCAGCAAAATCCCAAGATAAGGACCTGAGCCACTAGATAGGGCTTGAGGTCTGCACAGAAGCCCCCTCTACCCCAGACACACACTGCTGAATTACGGGCTAGCAGAGGTGCTTTGCAGTCTTGTCAGACCCCCCTAATTCTGTCTAGAATTAGGCAATGACAGGCGCTGTGGGCATTCAACCCCTGCCAGATGTGCAAGGGGAAATTTTTCCACAAAGGACCACACATAACCTCACACATGTTCTCTCTCTCATCCACCTGTCATCTTTTTAAACTCAGCATTATCTTAGCTTCCCCGAAGAGGGAAGAAGTACAGGGATGAGAAAGGAGGTACAGATTTCAATCTCAATGTCCCAAAGAAAGGATAGACTATTCCGGCTGACTCTGGGATGATCAAACACATCTCAGGTGAGATCAGCTGACTGGAAGCCACGGTCCTGCTCTGCTTGGCTCCTGGGTGAAACACAGCATCTGACAAAGGGGACAGCTGAGCAAAGCCACCAGGTCTGCAGGAGATAGGCCCTCTTCTCCTGCTTCCCTGCCAGTTTCTAGTTTTGACAAGAACAGAGATTTTGAGCACACAAACCTCGGAGGACGTGACCCCCAGAGAGAAACACATTTGCAGCGCTGGCTGGTAATCCGCAGCTGCCCTTCCTAGCACCAATTATCCCTTCAGAGGTTGGCCCACGTGTGTCCTCAGCAGCCTGTGCCCACACCGAGAACCAGGGAACATGGCACTTGGGTGTTTCGGAACATTCTGCTCCCAATTAAGAACAGAACACACCCAAATCTGATTATTCAAAACAGAAAAGACTACCAAACAACCACATGAGATTGACTGAAATGGGGATAAAATTTTTTAAGAAATTTAAACTTTCCTGGTTTGGGCGTTCAGCTGACATCCTGCCACTCACTGAACAATGTTGTGCAGAAAAATAAAGTACCAAGTATGCTGGTCAGGGAACCGAGGTTGGGAACCTACAAGGGAGTTATACGGCCTTTCTGTTGTCCCCTCCACCAAAAAGGGCAGATAATTAGCTTCAAAATATTATTCCTTAGGATGGGTTTGTGCACACACAAGCAGAACACAAGACTGACTTTATTGCTGAGACAATTTTCATTTTGTAGCACATTTTTTAATGACGGGAATTTAAAAATGTCCACTAACAATGGATTTTTCCACTGGTTCATGGCAACACCAGCTCCCAGTGCTGTACGCTTGCAACTATGAAACAGTGATTAGTGTTATTTCTCATTCTCAGCAACATGCAACCAGATGTATCATTATCGACTGCTGATTAAAATTCAGAAGCCTATGAATATGAAAAAAAAGGTATTACATGACAAAGAAAGCCAGAGGCTTGGGGCCCAGCTCTGCTGCCCACATCCTTTTCAGTGTATTTCAATTACAAAGTGATAATCAGGAAAATGGTTAGACAAGGGCAGTGTACTTAAAATAGAAGTAAACACAAATCTATGATTTGGTTTAGCCACTGGGGAGTCTCAAGTATGGGGTACCAATAAAAGGTTCCAGACTAAACAAGGCCAGTTTGGTTGAAAATGTTAATAATTCCCCAGGTAAAGGACACCAATGGCAGAAAGGGGCAAAGTTCTGTGAGAGGGAAGGAATATCAGTCCGTTTTCTCACTGGTGGACAATATCTGACACCCACAACTTAAAGAAGAGAAGATTTATTTAGCTCATTGTTTCAGAGGTTTTCAGTCCATGGCTGGCTGGCTCCAAGGCAGAAACACCATGGTAGAAGGGCACAAAGGAGAAAAGATGCTCACCTCATGGCATTGGGGAAGCAAGAGCAGAGGAAAAATAGCCAGGCACGGTGGCACAAATCTGTAATCCCAGCACTTAGGAAGCTGAAGCAGGAGGATCGCCAGGAGTTCCAGGCCAGCCTGGGCTACACAGTCCGTTCACAGTCAGCCTGAACTATATATAACCAGACCCTGTCAAAAGGAGAGGAAGAGGCCAGGGACTAGATAAATCCCCCGGAAGTGTGCTTCATTAATCTCCAGGCCCTCCTTCCTTCTGCCCCAACATTAGGAGTTGGGTAGGGGTGCTCCTGAGTTTGCAAAGCAGGACTGTGCAGGGGTGACAGGGGTCCAGCTGACTCTGCAAGGTCTCAATGAATTGCTATTAAATAAACCGCATGCTCCCAGGGTCCCAGTCTACTCACAGATTCAAGCAGTTTTCTAGAACCAGAGAAGTTGTCCCATGACTGACCTAGGTGTATCTCTTCCGACTGTGAAGCCCAGTGTAAACAACGGGGACCCCTAAAGAGGGGTGGAGGGGACACCAAGAGCCACGGAGCCAGCCACAATGGCCCCAGGCCAGATGCTGGCACACCTGCTCTCATCCACTCCACACAACAGCGTCACTGCCGTTTCACAGAAAAGGAAGCAAGTGTCCAGAGAAGTGAAATGACGTGCTCCAAGTCAAACCCAGTAAATAACTGGCAGAGCCAAAATTTGAATTCAAAACTGCCTACTTAAAAGTCTTCTCTACCACCCCACACTGGCTTCTCAAAGTATACAATTTCCTCTCATTAGAACATAACAGCATTTCAGAGGGCATCTTTGTGCCAGGCTGGGTTTTCTGTGCATTTCTTCCTTGATTTCTCTTAAATTAGTACCATTCACAAAGCAGGCAACTGACTTGAGGCCTGGTAGGGCACACCTATGGCCCCAGAACTCAGGAGGCTGAGGCAGGTGGCACACCATGAGTTCAAGGCCAGCCTGGGCTGCATAGTGAGACTCTTCTCAAAACAAAACAAAGCTGGCAACTGAGTGGCAGAGTGATTAAGAACTTATCCAAGGTCACACAGCCAGGACTGAGCCCAAGGCTACTACTTCTTTTTTTCTCAGTACTGGGAATTGAGCTCAGGACCTTATGCTCGCCAGGCAGGCACAGCACCACTGAGCTACGTCCCCAGGCCCAGGGCTACTATTTAACGAGGCTGCAGTACAGTTAGTAACCAGGTGGGAACCCTGAAGGAAATAAACACTAAGGCGGAGGGAGGTGGAGACTAAGACAGGAAGTGGAAAAGTAGAAACTGTTCACTCAGCACTCAAGCACTATCTAGGACCCTTAGCTCCTCCCTTGGCATCTCAGGGAGCCCAGCCAGGGGCTCAGAGGTCCTGCTCCAGTGTCCCCAGCAGACACTGCCTTCTGAGGGCACATCTGGGGCCTGACAAGTCGCACCCAGTACCAGGGCTTCACCAGATGGCTATCTTCAACACATTGCAGAGCCCCAAGCTCCCCAGTGAGATCCCCTGCTTCTCCATCTTATTTCTGGGGGCCAACAGGCACTACCTGTGAGTTTTGCTAACTTAAGCATCAGTTCCTTGAGGGCGGAAAGCACACCTTCTGTTCTTTAAAGGTGGAGTAAATAGTGTGTACAATTAGAACTCAGTGCTTTTACTGACAACTGGAGAGCATATTTTTAGATGCCCAACTACTCACTCTTCACCAGCTTGTATCCATCACATTGAGTTTCCCCATTTCTTTTCTTTCTTTCTTCTTTTTTTTTTTTTGGTACTGGGGATTGAACTTGGGACCTTGTGCTTGCGAGGCAGGTGCAGGAACCACTGAGCTAAATCCCTGGCCCAATTTCTTTTCTTTTTTTTAAAAAGGGAAAGGTTTACTTGGCTTCCGGTTTCAGAGCTTCAGTCCATGGTGGCTTGGCCCCGTTGCTTTGGCAGCCGAGTGTGTCATAGCCAGAACACAATGGAGGAAGCTGGATCACCTCAAGGCAGCCACAGAGCAGCTCCCCACATTTCTAACAAAGGACCTCTTTATAATTAAAGTGCCTGCTAATGAATAGGGCATGAAGCAACCTAATCCACCCTCATCTGCTGGCCTTGGGTCTGTGTCTGTGGCTGGCACTGGCCTAAGGTTCTCAGCTGATGCGTGTCAGGTGGGAGCTGCCCCATGGCCAGAGAGCTCTCTGGACATCTCCTGTTTGAAACTCATTCTGGGAACACCTAGAAAACCACTCTCAATTTTTAAAAATTCTAACTGGCAGGAATGAATGTGAAGCTTACTGGCATGCTTGGAACATCTTGGTTAAAAATATATAATGCCCAGTGCCAACTCCAATTTTTGAGAAACTAAGTGGTTATTTCCTGCAGACTCCTCGATAGGCCACTACTTCTACTCAGTGGATTTACATTCAAAATAGATGCTGTTGCTGGGCCAGGATAACATAGCTCAGCGTCACAGTACCTGCCTGGCAAGCACAAGGTCCTGAGTTTGAACCCCAGTACCGCCCCCCCAAAAATAAAAAATCAGAATCTCATGCAGGCAGAGATACTCCATTCTCACTCTTAGATAATACTAAGAACCAGGACAGACCCCCCCCCCGCAAATCAAAATAGATGCTGCTTCCACAACAAATGATCTATTGAGCTCTTGCTCCATGAAGCCTTTTTATATGCCCACTTTATCTTCACAATCTCCTTGGAAATTCTTAATATTTGAAATCTGGATCCTACATTCAATGTACAAATTTCAAGTTTGGTTTGCAAGTGATGGTATCCAAATGTGGGGACTTATTGCTATAGAGTTCCAACCCCAAGATCACAATGTGCTTAGTGCAGTTTCCAAATTCTAGGTACCAACATGACATTTTTTTGCCATATGTATAGCGGGCGGCGAAACCACTGAGCTAAATCCCCGGCCCGGCCATATGTATAAATCACCAAAGTTACTGAGTACTTAATGCCTCTTTAAATTATTCACTTGTGACTTATGTAAACTCATAGAAATGATCTATAGCACCACCTTAAATGGAAAACCACTATCACCTGCCACAATCAGAAACTGACTTTGACACAGGAACCCTGTTAGGCTCTCATTAGATATTCTTGCCTGCCTGAAGCTTCCAAACCTGAGGCCTGGACTTTAAGAAGAGAAATTAGCACATGATAGAGTTAAAGATGTACAGTATTAAACAGAGACATGACCGAATCAGGAGACCAGGAAAAGGACTGAAAAGGGAGTGATTCAAAATTTTTTTGTGTCTTGTCTTTCTATCATTTGAGCTGCCACAAGTGTTGAAATTCACATTCTGAGAAACAATGATCAAATCCAGTCTTTTCATTCCAGAAGCAAAGACTCTGAGAAGCCAAGCCTATCTGTGCCCTGTCCCAAGCGTGTGTGTGTGTGTGCATGCGCGCTTTTCTAAAAATCAACTCAGAAGCATTCACAGGGCCTCCAAGGCGAGCTCTTACTCCTTGACACTGATGTCAGCATCAAGTGCTGTCTCCTAGCCCTTAGAGCCTGGGCATAGAGCATTCAGAGAGTATAAGACCCAGATGTTCTAAGGTCTCAGATATCAAACAGCTGAGGCGGAAGGAGGTGATATATATAAGCTACACTATATCTATGTGGCTTACACTTAAGCCACTTCTCTGACAGTTTATTTCCTTTCTGCATGGTGGTTTCTATTCCCTTCTGCAAGATCACACCCTGAAGCACTCAAAAAAGTCAACCATCAGCAATTAGACTGCCCAAACCTAAAAGGACACTGATGACCCACCCACAGCCTCCCTGTGTGAAGGCAACAATTATGACCTGGCTAGGAGGCTGGGGATGTAGCTCAGAGATAAGCACTTGCCAACCATGTGAGAGGCCCTGGGGCATGGATGGGACTGGAGGAACTGGGCAGGGCTGTAGCTCAGTGGTAGAGCATGTGCTTAGCATGTGGGAGGGCCTGGATTCAATGTCCAGAACTGCAAAAAAGTCTTCAGAGACCTCTGGCTATCTTTTCTATATTTGCCTGGGGTTGCTCTTGACGTGCCTTCGTCACTGGGGTTATGAAATGTCGTTATGTCAATACACGATAACACACTTTAGAAGGAGGCTTGCACTGGCCTTGTGCTTTGGGCAGAAAGCAGCCAGAAGGAAGCTTTATCACCCAGACCCCTTGGCCATCAGGCCCAACTCCATCTCTTTCCACCCACCCACTGGCCTATTCCTTTCTTCCTTCTGTGGCTTCTTCCTCCAGAAAGGCTCCAAAGTTCTACATCTGACAACTTGTGGCCAGGGCTAGGTACAGTACTGGTCATTACATATTTTTATGCTTCTCACAAGGGCTCTCAGTATTATTTATTTCAATCTGGTTGCCAACTCCTAGTGGTATCTATGAAAGCACACCTTTGGGAAGTGCTGTATTGTGCCTATTTCATCTCTTCTGCACACAGTATAGCTGCAAACTCCAAGAAGTGTGTGTCTGTCCATTCTGTGTCCTTTTGTTTACTCTAACACTGATCTCTCATCAAATATAAAGTAAGACTTTGCTTGCAGTTGGATCTTCTGGAGTGCAAGCCAAGGCAAGGCTTACCAATCCACTGGCCTGAAGGTAAAGTCACTCTGCAGTGTTCTAGCCAGCTTTACTGGGGTTCACTCTGAATATCCTCCAAATAGACACAGCTGCATACAATGGCCCCCACTCAGGAACATGGTCAGCTTAAGTCAACACTGTGGCATGCCAAGAGGCTGGGCAAAATAGGAAACACCATTCTGCCCTGCCTCCTAACCTTTCTGAATCTCAGTTGATGAAGAGGACAGTCCCTGCTTTAAGGATATTAATTTTTAATCTATTATCTTTACTTTATCATATTTTGGTTTTTCAGGGACAAAGTCTCGCTATATAGTTCAGGCTAGCCTTGAACTCACAGTGATCCTCCTGCCTCAGCCTCCCAGGTGCTAGGATTATAGGTGTGAGCCACTATGCCCAGCTGTGGTATCATTATTTTGAAAATATTTCTCAATGTATTAGTCTACTTATCTTGTCTAAGAAAGCATATAAGGGCTGGGGATTTAGCTCAGTTGCACTGCGCCTGCCTTGAAAGCACGAGGTCCTGAGTTCGATCCCAGCACTAAAAAGAAAAAAAAAAAAAAAGCATATAAAACATAACAGAAATCTTGTTTGTTGATATAGCATCATGCAGTGTCTTTGGGATGATCAATACTCATGATATCCAGGCACACCAAGCATGTTCAGAAGAAACAGGCTAAGAGAATGAGATACAGCAATGTGTTTATGAGTAAAGTTAGAGGAACCAGGACCATCTACCAGAAGGAAAGCACCTGGGGTGGGGGAAGTGTGGGCAAGCATGTGGAGCGGGAGAGGTGCAAAGGGAGACAGCAGTGTCCAAGTATTTAAGGGGATGACACAGGAGAAAGCATTATTGTATCATACACAGCTCCAGAAAGCAACATTACCATTAGGAAAGGATTTTCTCATGATCCACACTGAATAAAGAGGGTATGGGACCTAAGAATGTTCCCAGTTCTCTGCCCTCCGAGGTATTTAAGCAGAAATTCAGTGGATCCAGCGGTTGGATAAGAATGGAGATACACATTTTCAACAGACCTTGCCCACTCTGAGGCACTGTGATGCAGAGACGCTGGATCATTTCCCGAAGGCAGGATTTGTTTGTTTTATAAATTCCTGGGGATAAAAGCCTGTTTTGCTATTCCTTTCCTCATCTTAAGAGTGCAAGGGGGGGCGGGAGGCAATGAATTTACCGTTAAGGTTCTGGTTCTGCTCCAATAAATTGAAGTTTGCTAATAATTAGGGCTGCCTTCTCACAAAAGGACACAATGGCCCAAACATAGGTGATCCCGGCAAGTGCATTTCTAGACTGAAAAAGAACCACTCCCTTCCCAGCCAGTAGAAAGTTCACAAGCTTTTTCTGATCAACTGTAACACTGCCTCTTCTAAGGTAGTAACTGATGTCAATTTAACTGAAGAAAAAAACAAAGAGCCATTAGAAACCACTGGCCTACATTCCCGACAGACCCTGAATAGACACAACAAGAATAAACAGCAACATGATTGAAGCAATTTCATCATTTTGTGTGTGACCTCTACCCATTACCAACACTGACAGATTATGCAAGATAACCACACATGTACATTACAAGGGAAGCAGCCATTCTAGGCACACACCACTAATAACAATTATATCTATATACGGCTTTGCAAAATTAGGATATGATCAATAACTTATTTTCATTCAGCAGTCATGAAAACAGTGGCACTGGTTCAGGATTTTAGAGCCAATCACAGCGTGTCTTTAAAAAAAAAATAACAAAATTTGCAAATACCCAGATGGTAGTTAAGACTTTCCAGTTAAGGCTGGTGGTTCTTGTAGATAAGCAAAATGACTAAGAGAAGAACTAACAGTGTCACCTCCACAGAGCTGAGAAGGCAGAATTCTGCCAAAGACCAGTTCCTTGGTCTTGAGAAACACGAAGCGGAAATTATCAAAACTCTCTCAAATGGGAGCTTGCAAACCCCATTCCTGTGGGTTACAGCCATTCTATGAAATGGGCTGCCAGAACCACTGATGGTCCCCTACCCAGACACTTGGGAAAAACAGGCCTTTGATAATCAGGCAGTTGGCTTGGGCAGGTGGGTTCATCGTTCATGTCCTATGCGGTGACACCAGTGACTGACTCACTTAGAGCAATGAGACGTGGTTGGGAAAAATACAGATTTCAGGGTCAGACTGGGTTGAGTCTTGGCTTCTCCACCCAGTAGCTCAGCCATCCTGGTATGCCACTCGGAGCCTCAGTTTCTTCTTCTACAAAAGGGAGAGATCATACCAACATCACAGGATTGCTTCGATAATGATTCAAGTAAAAGACTTAGTAAAGCCCCGAATGCACTGACATGTAAAACAATGTTCAGGAAATTAGGATGGTGATCGCTGTTTCTTAAAACCATTCCAGAGATCAGTTTAAGATGTGAAGGTTTTAATGATGATTATTCTTTATATATTTATTTTTGGTACTGGTTATTGAAACCTGGGCTTTTGCACTGAGCTCCATCCCCAGTTGTTTTTTTTTAAAAGAGTTTCACTAAGCTGCCCAAGGCTGGGCTCAAACCTGTGATCCTCCCAGAGTGCTGGGATTACAGAGATGCACCACCACACTGAGCATGATGATGATATTTACTGAGCACTTTCTATGTGCCAGGCCCTATGCTAAGCATTGCATATGAATCATCTCCTTTGAGCCTCACTATGGCCCTAGGAGGCAGAACTATTATCATGCCATTTTACCACTGCAAAAGCTTAGGCTTGGAGAGGCACAGTGGCTTGTCCAAGGCCACACCACTAGAGATGGTGGAGATGACTTTGGGAGCCCAGGCATCTTAATCCAGACTCAATGAACAGCCTTCAAAGTCAGCATGTGTAAAGTCAAATGTTTTCTTTTAACAGGCCTGGTCAGGTGCATCCTAGAGGTCCACAGCCACAAAACATTTTTCCAACTGGACCAGCCTCAGAATGATGGCCCGGTGACCATAACCAAATCCTGTCAGCAAGACATGGCCTTCTCCTGGGTAACTGTGTGTGGGTCTCCACCCAGCCAGATCTCAGAGGTCACATGATTCTGAAGAAATCTAGGATTCTAACTGTAATAATTCCTTCCGACTGCAGTGTTTCCATGCAGTTGATCCTACGTACTGACAGCGTATGATGCAGATTCCAAGAAAACTACGAATTACTGGAAGGCAGGAACCCTGTGGCTCTCAGCTGGCATTCAAGGAGCACAGCCCCAGGTGTATACAATTGTCAAGTGTGTGTGCTGACGGCTGAGGCATAAATTGTGGCAAGAACATACAGTTCACCTCACCTTCAGTTGAGGTTCAAAAGGTACCTTCTCAATGATATGCCTAAGATTATATATTTAAAATATAATATTTTAAAACATTTTATGTATTTTTTCAGTTTTGTATCCCACCCCCTCCTTTCTAAGGGATGCCAATATTGAATGCTGGACTAAATCCATCAGGAAATCTGGCATCAGATCTTGGCTCCAGCTGCTTATATTCTTTTGAATATTTCTGCAAGTTACCTCCCTTCAGAGTTCTTATTCAGAAAGTGGGGAGAATAATGCATGCTTTATGTTACCTTATAACATGGCTGGGGTTTCAAGTGAAACACTAGATACAGCACACTTAGAAAAGGGGTAGAATTCTGCTATTTCTAGGTGCATGGCATTATTCCCAGGCCATGCAAGGATACTGGCCAAGGTGAAATCACAGCCTGTATCTTTGAGACCCACAGTGGTACTCAGCTATTCACAAGATGGGCATGTAGTCTGGGTGCTGCAAACATTTGTTTGTTTGTTTGTTCGTTTGTATTGAGATGGGATCTCACTATGTAGTTCAGGCTGGCCTCAAACTCAAGGTGATCCCCCTGTCTCAGCCTTCCAAGTACACTACCACACTCGGGCTGTGCTGCAAACTTTTACAACCACCAAGACACAAAGGTGATACACACACCACCACCCAAATTAGGTCTGATCCTGACCAACATTGAAGACGATGGACCTTAAAACCAAAAGCAGGGCCTAGGATTTAGCTCAGTGATTCTGCCGCCCGCCTCGCAAGTGCAAGGACCCAAGTTCGATCCCTGGTACCAAAAAAAAAGTAAATTGTCTACCAAGTTGTCAGATTTATTCCTAGAAATGACGAAATGCCACTCTTTTTATTAAAAATGAAAGGGGGCCGAAAATTCTTAAAAGGTTTTCCTCAGGCTCTAGCTTCCTTAGCCAATGCATCCTCTCACCTAAGCCTTTGTTTAAAAGCAAACTCACAACGGGGAAACAGATTTAAAAATTTACAATCACTGCAATTCATTAGACCTAAAAGCTTTCTTTCAGTGAAACAATCAGGTGTTGGTTCAGTGCATCTAATGTGGCTTCCTGGGATGGGATGGGACCACCAATCCATATGAACACAGATGAGTGAAGCTGTGTTAGTGACCAGAAGAGAGACAGTTAACTACACACACATCATACCATGTTCTCTGTGAAAATCCAGAGCTAAGCTCCTTAGATTTTACACTTACTGATTAGAGCCGGAAGGATCTAGCTAGTTATGGGTATTAAAATTAGACATTTGCAAACCAACTCATACACCCACATCATATGAAATACCAGATTAAGAAGGAGTATTATATTAACAGACATGAAATATCAGACATGCAATATCATAATCCACAGAGAACATTTTCAAAGTTTAGACAGAGCCTTTTCAGAAATAAATTTAAATTTAAAACTATATCTTTTTTTTTCTTTTACTGGAAACTACCACTGAAATAAAAAACCCCAAAACATTTAAATTAAATCTCAAATAGCAATTTTATTTGCTTTCAAGAGAATTTTCTTTCTTTTTGGGGGGAATATTTTTTACTCAAGTGTATGGTATCCAATGCACATCACCTGCTTGCAGGGGCCATTTTCTGAGTTGCGTTCCCAGCATTCTCGCTAAGACACAGGAATAACCATGAAGGCCCTTGCCCGTGCCATGCTGGGCATTGTTCTCCTACACAAACGGGAAGGCCAGGCCATTGTATGTGCACGGGCACAGGGGCTCAGCTGCAGGTGCCTCTGAAGGTCAACGAACCCTATTGTCCCGGAAAGGCCGCTGGATGCCCATTTTTCTTTTTATTACAGCCACATTCTTTCCACAAAGAAAACAACCAGTCTTTAAAAAATACTTTCAGGGGAATTAATAGTCAATGTCTACACTATAAACAGTTATATAATCATGACTTTCAATATGACAAGTGAAAGCTGTTTTTTAAACATTTACAAATACTGACGACACCTGCTGGTAGAAAGTATATTCTCGTCAACTACTTGGGGGCCTACAAAGTTGGCTGCTTTTTGTGTGGACAATGAAACCAGAAAACTTCCCCTTAAGCCCACTTAGGTTTCTTTTTCCAACCTTGCCTAGGTCCATTATTAGGAAACGATTTATGCCAAATCATCAAAGCTAAGAGACATCTCTGGCTCAAGGTGTATAAGCATACTTTTATTCTGGTTTTAAAAAAAACAATTCAATAGTGATACCTGAAAAAAAATTACCAACTACTCCCAACTTTCTTGCTCTCACATCAGGACAGCCTTCTTAAAAGGAAAACAAGTCATTTACTTTTCTCATCTAGATCTAGCTACCAATGAAGAAAATTCGTATTTGACATTTGAGGATATGCTTCTTGCAGCACTCTTGTGAGCCACAGGCATTTTCACTTTACACTTAATAGTGAGATTAACCAAGTGAGTTTACCCAGTCCCTTAGCTAAACTACTCAAAAAACACAGGACTAAGTGATAGCAGAGAAGGACTGGTTACAATCAACAGCTATTGTTGCCATCCTTTTCTTTGGTTCACTCCCATTTATTAATTCAACTGGTCATGGTTTTCTTCCTTCCAAGAGGAGTCTGAGGGCACCAGCCTCACCGCTCCTCCATTCCTGAGTTTATGAAGTTCACTCTGAAACATCACTGCATCCACTCTAAGCCTGAGCAACCTGAATCCTATACAGGTGCCATCCTGTTCAAAGTCAAATAAATGTCCAAATACCACTAAGGCCACCACACCTCCACGGCTCCGGGGAACAAAACCCGTGAAAATATTCAACTAAGCTGAGGTGTGGAGCTGGGGTAGGAGGGAAAAGTCAGTTTGTGCTCATTTTACAGAAAGCTCAGCCAGAGCCTGGAGTGCTGTCGGCTTGGAGCTTGCTAGAGGCAGTGGATCTTGGATGCCATCCTTCGGAATATCTGTAATTCAGTGAGCCAAGTGGACACACCGAGCAGACCCAAGGGTGGTGGGTGAGTGGAATCCCAAGAATTCACGACAAGGCGATGCACACCTGCCTCCAGACTTTGCCCAGCTGTGGTGGTTATGTTCTCCCAGTGCGGGCGAGGCGGAGTGGAGAGCTCCATGATTCACTGAAGAGCCACCGCGAGGAGCTGAATGATTCTTGGGTCCCACCTGCTCGGCCACAGCAAAGCTGTGTTCTAGAGTAAGCAACTGCTTCCTCTAAGACTCAAAGAAAGGAGAAAGTGAGGGATGCTTTCTCCTCCAGAGGAACCAATCTTTAAGGTCAGTGAACCATTTGCCAGGGAAATCGCAGGAGGAAGAAAAGGACTAAACACAAGCTGGAGGACTTCTGCACATCACCCCAAGGCAGCTTCCCATTCACAGGGGGAGTTTAGCTCACTTGCAGAAATTCCTCGTTTCCAGCTCCCCAGCTAAGGATCCCTCCCACAGGGCACAGGTGAACAAGTGGAGGTGCTGTGTCCTATCCTTCCTGCCAGACAGCTGCAAGGCTACATCTGAGAATCCAAGAACCTCTCTGCACTCCCAACCCCGGCAAGAGGAAACACTCGGTTAAAGGGCTCTTCCTGGCATCTGGGCGCGCTGATGCAGGAGAAGAAAGTCCCTCTGCCGGGTTTAGACAGCAGAGCGACGATCGACATTCTGAGAGCCCGGCAGGACACCCTTGGAGCGACCGGCAGGGGGAAGGAGGCGAGGCAGCTCCTGCTTGACCCGCTGAGAGAGCAAGGCAGGGCGAGGGCGAGGGAAGGCGATGGGGAGACAGAGACAGCGAGGGACGCACACAGTGTGGGACACCCGGTGGGAGAAGGAAGCAGGAGACAGGCAGAAGGAGCGCAGAGGTCCAGGTGCGGGCGCGCCCTACCTCGGCGTCCTTGGCTGGCGAGCTGGCCGGGGCCACCTCCAGGCTGCAGTTGGCCCTCTTGACGCTGAGGTAGAAGGGGTAATCCTTGGCCACCATGGCGGCTGCTGGGCCTGCCCTCTGGGATGTCACCGCTGACCCCAGGCCGCCACAAAACTCCCAGGTGAAAGGGGGTCCCAGCTCCACGGTGCCGGGAGGCGGCGGCGCGGAGACCGACTGCGTCCGGCGCGGGCCGATCGGGCTCGGGGAAGGCGGGGCGGAGCGGCGGGCACGCCCAGCGGGGAGGCGCCAGGTGCGGCCGCCCACCTCGCGCAGGGCCGGGGCGGACGCGGGCGGGCGGCGCAGAGGAAGAGGGCGAAGCCGGGGGCGGAGGGCGGGCAGGAAGCGTTTCAAACGCTCACGTTAAAAGGGGGCATTCTAGCCTTATGCCCAGGACAGTCTCTCTCCGATTTTTTTTTTAAATGAATGTCCCTGGAGAAAAAAAAAAAAAAAGTCTAAACTGTAGAATCCACCGATTAAATGCGCAGTTCGCGGGGTTCTGTCAAATGTAAACAGCATGGCAACCGCGTCCACAATCAGGATACAAACATTTCCACCACCTGCAGAGTCCGCTCCCCCCACACCAGTTCCCAACTCTGCAGAAACCCACCAGGCTGGAGCGAAGCTGCCTGCGGCTCAGACGGGCGACCCTTCGGGGTCTGCTTTCGGTCTAAGACTACAGCAATGATCGGCCCTGGAGAAACTCTGACATTCTTTCTGGAAAAACTCTGACACTGTAAATGCCCACAGCTGCTTGTTGCAGCCCTGTCTGGGAGTAGAAAAAGCAAAACTGGAAACAACTGGAGTGCTTAAATAAACTTTCCTCACTATGGAATACCACACAGTGAAAAAGGAGATGGATTTATGGGTGTGGCATGGAAAGATCTCCGAGGTATTGGGCTTAGTTTAAAAATAAGTAATTGCAGAAGCCTGAGGGTATAGCTCAGTGATAGAGTTTGTGCGTATCAAGCGCAAGGCCCTAGGATCAATCCCTGGCACCAAAATAAACAACTGTAGGATAACTGCAGTACACCACCATGGGGAGGGGGGGTGCAGGACTGGATAGTAAATTCGGGGCCTTTGTAATGAGTTACATCCCCTTCATTTATTATTGATTGATTGATTCATTTATTTATTTGGACAGGGTCTCACCAAGTCATAAGTTGTCCAGGCTGAGCTTGAACTTGGCTGTCCTCCTGCCTCAGCCTCCCATAGTGCTGGGATCACAAGTGTGGGCCACCCCGCCCCCCAGCTTAGTACAATGCCATCTGTTTAAAACGCAGCTAGAAAACTACCATAGATTTTTCTATAGAGACATATTTTTACGTAAATAGCATCAAATACTGCTTGGAAGAATCCACATTTTACCCATTCCCTTGTGGCTTTGGGGAGCCACCTTGGATGAAAGGATTAAAGCCAGTGGACAAAGGGGACTTTAAACCTATAGCTAATACTTTTAAATTTTTTACCAGAAAGATATATTTATGTATCACTCGGGAAAATAGAAATTATTTTTTTAAAATATTAAAGTTATTATCTCCAAAGTTATTTTGTAGTCTGCACGGTTGAATCTTTTCCTCCTGTGAAAATCGTGGTGGTCTGGGAGACAGATTCTTTTTTTTTTTTTTTTTTGGTACCGGGCATCGAATCCAGGTCCTTGCGCTTGCGCAGCAGGCGGCAAAACCACTGAGCTAAATCCCCGGCCCTGGGAGACAGATTCTTGTTTTTATTTCTTGGGGATGGGGGACGTCGTGAGGATGGAGACATCTAGTGCCTATTTCAGTGTTTTCTGCTTCCAGATGAGGTCAGAACCCAACAGTTCCTATTTTCCAGCAGGAAATTCATAAAACTGAGTTCTTTCATCCCAGGTATCAAATCCACTCTCTGACACTAACTCCACCCCTCTCCTGCCCTGCTGGTACACAGGCTGCCTTTGGAAACAGGAAGACCTGGGCCAGTTAGCAGCCTGCTATTGCTACACATGTAGATGGATGGGTTTCGACCGAGAGTGAAGACAGCACCCCTCAAACACACAAAGTGAAGCAAGGGAAGAAGTATGGAGTGGAAAAGAGCACCTCAGAGCCACTGGCTTCTCCTATGCTACTCCTGACCACAGCTTAACCCTTTCAGCTGGAGCCATGCCGCTGATGAGTGCTCAGGAGTGAACTCATGCCTCCCACAGCTTGGCCAAGAATGGTGAAGGAGAAGAGAATTCCATCTCCAAGGGCACCCAACCAGCGCAGCCCACGATGAACTATGCACCCAAAATGGGGCAAGGAGGCCAGGACTTGACAATGCCTCCTCCCTCAGGGCTTGCCTGGCCACCCCAGATCTGCGCTAAAGTACCCAGAGCTGCTCTTTTCCTTTTCCCATACTCACACTCACAGATCCACGATCTCAACTAGAAGACTCCGGCCACATGGGGACAGGCTCTGGTCCCCAGTGGAGCTCACTGGGCGTTGTTCTCCAGCTGGAAAACATCCTTACAGCACTGGATGAAGAAGAGAGTGATCTGGATAATCCCACAGTGCTGGGACTGGGCTGCCTGCTGAGGTATGCTCAGGCCTGAGCAGGGAATGTGGTATACGGCAAGTCCAGCGTAATAACAAATAAATCCTAAGAAATGGGGGTGACTTTAACCTCAAGATTAGATACAATTATTGCAGAGCAAAGAATAATCATACTGATTGACAAGAAGGCTGCCACGTACATTTTCTCTCTCTTCCTCTTTTTTTCTCTCCAGTACTGGGGATAGGGCCTAGGCAAGTCATGAATGCAAAGCAAACAGTCTACACTAGGGCTATTCCTCAGGCCTTTTTATTTTGAAATAGGGTGTATAAGTCACTAAGTTGCTCAGGCTGGGCTCAAATCGTCAGTCCTCTTGCTTCAGCCTCCTAAGTAGCTGGGATTACAGGCATGTACCAACCTGCCCAGCTTCCATTTTCTCTTAAAACACTTTTTTTTTTTGGTACCGGGGATCAAACTCAGGACCTTGCTCTTGCAAAGAAGGCAGCGGAACCACTGAGCTAAATCCCTGGCCCCAACTTTTTGTTTTTTAACTTACTTAATTAAAAGAGATTAGAGCTGGGTATGGTGGGCCTATACTTGTAATCCCAGCACTCTGGAAGGCTGAGGCAGAAGGATCACAACTTCAAATCCAGTCTGGGCTTTACCAACTCAGGGTGAGTCTGTCTGTGATGATTAAAATGGATTGTCAACATGGTTGGCTGAGTGATCCTCCCAGGGGATAGGTGAAGCACACTTGTGGGTGTGTCTGGGTGGGTCAGGGAGGTGTGACCTTGGGTCCTATCTAGTCCCTTGCTCCTTCCCCCCTCCCCACTCAAAATTTAAATTTTTTTTTTTTTTTTTTTTGGAGACAGAGTCTTGCCATGCAGTGCAGGCTGGCCTTGAACTCACTATGGAGCCCAGGCTGGCCTCGAACTTGCTGTGATCCTCTTGCCTTGGCCTCCCTAGTGCTGAGGTTAAAGATGTGCAGCAGCACAATGTCTGACTCTCATAAAATAATTTTTTAAAGGTTGGGGATGTAGTTTGTAGCTTAGTGTTAAGGCCCTGATTCAATTTCCAGTAAAACACAGACACACACACACACACACACACACACACACACAAATCAATGAATAGACGTAGCAGATTTCCTTTCCACCTTAAGTATTTAGGCTGAGGAGAGAGAGAGAGATTGCTAATGACTCAGAACAATTTAAATAGTGCTGCAAAATGGCATAAATTCCAAAATGAGTGTCAAAGGCAAGATAAGCGTAAGGAGTCCCTTGGGTGGTCTGATTCTTCTAAGCTTCTCAATGCCCAAATGCCTCAGCACCCTGAATAGAATTCTGCTGTTTAAGAACATATATTTTTGGTACAATAAAGTCTGTAAACTCAGGCCCATAATTTTGGGTACATATAAGCCATGTATGTGGTCCTTGGGACATTTAAGGAACTTTCAGGGGTATTTTTGGCCTCGTGCAATTTCCACCTTGTGCCCAGACTTCAGAACTTCTTCCTTGTGTAATGTACAGCTCTACTGTTAGCTCATTTGGGGTTGGGCAGCCTGCCTGGACTCTAACCAAGGATGTGTGTATGTGCATAACCAAAGACTGGTGGAAAACAGGCTGCCCTGTAGGAGGGTTCCCAAGCACATCCCTGGAGGCCAGAGTCACAGCTGAGAGCTGGTCCAGCTCTGCACTGCTGCCCACCCAAGCAACAACAGAGCCCAGCAACCCCATCCTGCCGCGTCTGTGTTTGCAGCTCAGGAACAACACTGCCCTAATAGGCTGCTTCACTCAAAGCAACAGCACAAAGTGCCTTTCAGAACTTGCCTTTGGCAGAACCAGTTATAATCCTATAAAACGCTTCACGGCCAGGCAGTGCTCCTCGCAAGCCAGAAGCCTGTAGACTGGAATAAAGGAGCCTGTTTCTGCATTCCCGGGACCCGTGCCAAGCACAGGGCTGTGGTCTTGCCTGTGCTGAGTGGGGTCATGTGTGCTGCTGTTGGAGTGGCGGCCTCCACACACAAGTCCGCTGCTGGTGATTAGGGCCTGTCACACTAACAGATGACCGGGAATGGGCAGGAGACCCTATATCACTCCTCAAATGCTAGTGCTGGGACTAGGAGCTCAGCAGGCCTAGCACGAGGCTAACATTTCAGAAGCTCATGTGGCTGTGACAGTCTTCTCAGCCCATGGGATCATGTTCTGCCCTTTCTGCATTATACTTCATTCAGGGTTAGGGGCTTATTTTTTTTTTCTTAAAGCATTGCTCATTCATTCATTCATTCATTTGTCCATCAATCCATTCATTCATCAAATATGACTGAGTGCTTACTATAGGTCTGATGCTTGATTAGCTATCTTTCCTTTCTCCTGCACCCCTTTCTGAACCTCCATGCCAGGTAGATATTTATACCAAGTTCTAAGGGATTCTGAGAGATCTGAAATGTGATTTACTGCTAGACAGGTAAAAATTGCACAAATGGAGCACTGCTGATACAGTCACACACTATTATTACTCTCCTTTGCCTGAGGATACAACCACCAGCTCAAGACCAGATTTATAAAAATCTATCCCTGGATACTCTGAAGCTGGAAGACTTAATTATTTTTTCTTTTCTTTTCTTTTTTGGAGACAGGGTCTTGCTTGAACTCACTATGGAGCCATGGCCTCAAACTCTCAGCGATCCTCCTGCCTCAGCACCCCGAGTCCTGGGATTACAGGTGTGTGCTATCATGTCTGGCATGGAAGATTTCTTTCTTTCTTTTTTTTTTGGTACTGGGGAATCGAACTCAGGACCTTGTGCTTGCAAGGCAAGCATGGTGCCGCTGAGTTAAATCCCCGGCCTGGAAGATTTAATTCCTGTATTCTTTTAAAGATCTCATATTTTAAAACAAGTCTGAAAAATAAAATATTTCTTTTCCTCCTGGCTGAGCAAATCCTATGTATTATTAACTGTAATGTCCCCCAAAAACTATATTTTAAGTTTAGCTATGAAAAAAAACCTGTCTTGATATACCACAGACATACATTTCCTACTTTCTGGTTCACAGCAGGGGACACCTGGCAGTGTCTGCACATAGCTTTGATTGTCTGTGAAAGACACCAGGGCACCACTGGCATCTAGTGGGTAAAGGCTGGGGATGCTGGTAACGGGACAGGCTCCCACAGCAAAGAATGGGCATATTCAAAGTGCCAGTACTGATGCTATTGAGAAATTCTACGTTAAACCAGAGGAGAACTGAAATACAGCACTGGAGCCAGAAGGATGTGTTGGTTTTGACCATGAGGATCTTTTCCCTTTAGACCTTTATCACTGATTAGAGTCAGATGTCAGCTTAGGCTTGGTGAAGTGAGGAAGAAATGCTGGAGTACCAAGAGGATGCAGAACAATGCTATGCCTCAAATCTTTCCTGATGCCTAAGCCTCATTCTTAAATGAGTAGAAGACCCCATAAAACACAAAAAGAACAATAAAAAGGAATATAGGAACAAGGATGTGGGGGGACAGAAAATTTTCATAATCTTCTTCAGATATAAAAATGCACTTAAAAGACTAGTGAGCCTGCCATAGTGGTGCATACTTGTAATACTAGCACTTGGGAGGCTGAGGCAGGAGGATTGCTGTGAGTTCAAGGGCAGCCTTGGCTCCATAGTGAGTTCAAGGCAGCCTGAAGTACATAGAGAGATTCTGTCTCAAAAAAAGAAAGAAAATACCAGTGAAATTAGTTTCAATGAAATATAATTAAGCAAAAATCAGGGAAGGGAGAAGAAATTTTTCAAATCTTAGTCTTTCCCAGGACAACATTTGTTACCATGTTTAGCCATTTTGGGGGACAGAAAATGTAAACCCAGTGATTAATAAAACTCCCAAAGAGTTTAATTATTTTCTTGATATGCAGTATTTCTGGCAGCACAGCAGGTGTGACAATAACAACAGCAACAAGAAAAAACCTGTCTTGCTCAAGATTTTGTAATAAGAATCCAAATCTTCTCCAATTTGAGTGGATGACTATTAGCAGGTTTATTTTGCTCACAGAAATGAGCCAGCCTGTAGACATTTTTTGTATATACTAGGGAGTCTTTGAATCTTATGGATAGTCTACATTTGTTTGACAATAATTCATATTTTGGGGCCAAAAATTGAATAAATTTGTTATATTCCAAATGTATTTGTTCTCCGCAGACTACAGCTAATGTATGTATTTCTGTGAGCTATGTATACCAGCCATTATATGGAGAAGTTAGACCCTAAAATTTGAAAGTCTAGCTTTGAATAATGCAGAAGTTTTCTCTTCCATCGATCATGAACTTGGTAATCAAAGTCCACATTTCATCAAACCTAGAATGCCACAGACTGTAATATGTACTCTTACTATTTTATATACACTCAAGAAAGAAAAATGATTACCCAATAAATTCTATCACACAATCACTTGTAAAACATGTTACAACTGCAGAGAGGTTAAAACATGTAGGGAAATGTGGATCCCAAGGACAAAGAACAGTGTTCGTACAACTGGGCTCTATTTAAAACATGCCTTGACTTCTGGGGAGTTGGGGACAACATTTCCAGACCACTTGCAGCGAAACCAACCGGGAAGCTTATTAAATCCATGTCCCTGGGCCCTTTTGTGGATCAACTGAATTGGAATCTTCAGCAGTGGAGCCCAGAAATGTGTATTTTTAATCAATACCCTCAAAGAGCACTGTTTGAGTAGCACATGTTGTGAATTAGAATTATCAGCAACTCCACTAACAAACCCACTTCTCCTTGCCCTCCCCTCTTCCCATGAGAAACACCATGACCGAAGATCTGTAGGCCAGAGGTACCTGGGGTAATTAGCCCAATGGCTGCAGCATCAAACAAGACCCGTAATGGGCTTATGGAGCTGCTTATTTGTGCATTCACACCAGCATGCACTGGGGAACTACCATGTGCCAGGCAGCAGCTGTACACACACAGATGCATTAGGGACTCAATGAAAACTCTGCATGTCCACACTCCAAGTCAACTACTAACTAAGCCACCCACCAGGAGACAAGTTCTGGCACTTGGGACTTGATTTACAATCTGGTATCCAGAGCTCCAATTAAAACCATGCTTATCTTCATAGCCAGGGGACACAGCTGCATTTAAGTTTTTAAAAAATTAGCTGTAGAGAATGAAAGGAGGGCAGTTGGCTAGAGATATTTACCTTAAAAAAAGACCTGAGGCTTGGGAGGGGAGAGGGGCTCAGGTAGAAGACCTTAATTAGAGAACTAGTCAAACCAGTAGAATCAGGCTCAGGGACTCCTGGCAAGTACATGTCTCATCTGGTGGAGAGCTGTCTGGTGTGTGCTACAGAGCAACAGCCCATTAGCTGAAATTTACCCTGCACTAAAGGCAGTGGATGTGTTTTTCTACAGGTACTCCAGGGTGAGTTAACTGGGAGCTTTGGCTAAGTGGGGGCTGAATTAGGGAACTTCTGCTTTATTTGAAGTTTTTTTCCATCTCATGTCCAAATCCAAGCTCAGCAAACACAATTCGCATGTGCCCAGTTCTGATCAAACCAAAAGCCTTGGCGACAGAAGGCCGAACAAAGCAGAAGCACTAGGCACATCACTGGGTTCATCAACTGTCACATATCAAGTACAACCTCCTGATGGCTTTGTCTGGTTACTTCCTCTCATCCGAGGTCATGTGACCCCTGGGCTAGGATGCACACTGGTTACCTCTCTTTCCCAGCACACATCCCACCCATGCTAATGCATTTGATTGTCTCCGCTGACTGCAAACTACAATGGGACAGGGACCTTCTACCATGTTGGTGCATACTGTATAAGATGCGGGATATGTAGTGTTTGAGATAAAAATTAAACTGCAATGGGGTTGATCAGACAACATATCACAGAGAAGCCAAATCCAGAAAAGACTTTATACAAAGAGAAATACAGCATATCTAAGGTGGATCCAAGAAGTCACACGCCCAATACCACCAGGAGCTGCAGAAATGTTGACAAGATAGACAGTCTTTAATTTTTAGCTTTTTTTCTCCCGGTACCAGGTATCAAACTCAGGACCTTGTGCTTGTGAGGCAGGTGGTGGGACCACTGAGCTAAATCCCTGGCCTGATTTTTAGCTTTTTAAAGGGCCCAAAACTCACAGAAACTGTTCTGAGACAACTCCTGCAGTGTAACGCTGTGGGAACCCCCACAGATATATGAGAGCTTTCAGTTCTCCCCAGCTTTTCACACATTCCCAGCAATTGACATTTAATTCCTTCTATAGGTTTTTCTTTTCTATTTTTTATTTAAAAATTTTTTTTCACTAGTACAGATTTGCCACACACAGTGCTCACATTCATCATAGGGAATTCATACCTGTATATAATATATCTTAATTCTTTTTTTTCCCATTTCCCTCCCTTCCCTTCAACCACTCTTCCCCTCCCCATTTACAGAAGCTTTGTTTCCACTTTTCCCCCCACCATCCCTTGTCTTTCTGTAGGTTTCTGGTTCTAGGCTAAACTTTACAAAATTTTTTTCTACCTTTCCAATTTGCCCTAATCCTCTAGTGCTATTTGTATTAAAATTTTGTTCTTTTAAGGTGGACCCTGACTTGGGGGTAGAGTGGATTTTGCCTGATGCTTGTGCAAGACTACATGTGATGCTAATATGATGTCCAAGGAGATGTGAAATTACGGACTCACCATTTTCTGTTTGCGGGAGGGGCCTTGCTATTTTGCCCAGGCTGGCCTTAAACTCTCAGGCTCAAGCCAGGCTAGCCCAACCCTTGACTTACCTTTTTTTTTTTAAATGGTGCTGAGAATTAAACCCAGGTCCTTATACAAGGTAAGTGTTCTGCCACTAAGCTATACTCCTGGTCCCTTGACTCAGTTTTTTCTTTTCTTTTTTTTTTTTTTGAGATAGTGGTCTTGAGTTTACTACGTAGCCCAGGCTGACTTTGTACTCCTACTTATCCTCCTGACTCAGCCTCCTGAGTACTGGGATTACAGGTATCATCACGTCTGGCTTGACAGAGTTTTTTTATCCAAGGAAGCCAAGGAGAAGAGAAGGAAACTTCTCCGCTAGCCGCTCCACTAAAGGAGGGTCATGCTTTGCCTCTCGGAGTCTTACAAGAGGTGCTGTGAGCTCATTCTGGCTTAAAGACAGTTCACGGTGAACCCAAGTCCTCTGTCAGTGAGTAGGAGGAAAGGAGGGAAGGAGGTAAGAGAGAATTAAAATTGTAAGCCAACACCTTGTGGCTTCTTCCTTGAACTTTAATAACCCTGTGCTGCCTGCAGGCTCAGAAAAATCAAATGCGATGGTAGGTACAAGGGTGGCTCCAGTGCCAGGAAAATGCAGTAAGACATAACTTTTACAAGGTAAGCAGTGAATAAATGCCCCGCAGGAACAAAACAGGCTTTTAGCATCTTTGAAGTTGGCAGCCATATGCTTGAAATGTTGCCGTAGTACACTCACAGTGCACAACAGATAGGCTCATGAATGTGAAGATGAAATCATCTTCCCAGAGAAACAGTCACTGGGGAGGTGAGGTTTTTATGATTCAGGGGAGGAGGGCAACACAATCTCTATTTTCTTTGCCACAGCGTGACTCATTTTAATGTATGTTAGAGGCTTTCCACATGTGAGGCACATTTCCTAGAATATTTTAAAGGGAAAATGTTTAGCAGATTGCCTGGGTTACTGAAAGAATTATCTTTGTCTCCTGGATGAGGAGGGATCTAATTCTGCCCCATGATGTCATCAAAAAGATGTGAAAGTATAACTCCTCTTTTGGATTCTGCTGTTATGAAATGCAGTTTGGGGTGTCTCCTAATGCTTTACCCCAGAAGAGTTAAAGGAAGTGCCTGTCATCAAAATTCAAAAGTATATATGAAAATGATGCTGGCAGAGCTCACAACTCAAAATGATCAGCATTTTGCTTCAGTTTCCTGTTCGTAAAACTTCATAAAAACAACCCACCCATTAAAAAAAAAAAGCCCACAACAATAGCTCATATTCTTTTCCTAATGCTTGCCTCATGCCACTGAAATGAGGTGCCATCCATCATGCTTCCTGAGTTAGGGCCTCCACACCACATCCCTTTCCTCCCGCCCTCGCTCCTGCCCTGCCCTGCCTGGCCCTGGTCCTGAACTAGCTGTTTCTCCAGGTTACAAGCTCCGCAGACAAGTGCTGATGTTCTCCTCTACCTGTCCTGAGTGGGCCAAGCATCTGTGCTGCTGGAAGCTAGAATAATTGAGGCCACCTCCCCCCAAATTTATTCTCACTCCCTAGAGAACTTTTAGTAGAGAAGGTTAAATTACAAAGTCACAAGGTAAAGGGAAAAATGCAGACTGTTCCATTAACCTGAAAAATAATAAGTACACTGCTTTGTTACATTACTTTTTGTTTGTTTTTTGAGACAGAGTCTTGTTATGTAGTTGAGGATGGCCTTGAATGCACTGTGTACCTCAGGCTGGCCTCAAATTTGCAGCGATCCTCCTGCCTCAGCCTTCTGAGTGTTGGAATTACTGGCATGCACCACCATGCCCAGTGACATTACTTTTTCTGAAGAACAAAGCATTTTCCTCTCTGCCTCTACAGCAGAACTTTTTTGTGGGATATTCAATACACCATCTTTCAGTTTCTGGTAGAACAAAAAAGAATGCAAGCTGATGAATGAGAAGTCTAGACTCAAATACCAAGTGGACAGTTTTCCTAATGCTGTCAAACCTCCGTTTACTCATCTGTAAAATGGTGATATGAAAGTTGTACGGCTTTAATGATATAAAAACACAAATAATTTAATGAGATAATACATATGTTAGCATTCTAAGCACACGGTCAACATTTAATCATATTTAAAAAGATATAAGTACATATTTTACATGTTATATATTACATATTTATATACAAATCTGTCTATAAATATAGATGTAAAACATTATATATATTATTTATAACACATATACGGTGCTGGGGATCGAAGCCAGGCCATTGCTCTACTACTGAGCTACACCCTCAGCCCATATAGTCCATATTGTTATTAACTTTTCTGATAAATAAATCACCCTACTCTCTCTCCTTTTCAGTGAATTGGGGGGGGGGATGGGTTTGGGGTCCTGTCCCACTATCCTTTGTTTCAAGGGGTAATTTTTTTAACCTCATGATTTTGAATATTTATTTCACTGTTGGGCACACAAAAGAAACAGCACAGTAAAGAGAACGGACTGGATCTGGAAGACAAATCAGGGTCCAATCCTGGCTTTACCATCAATTTGCTGTTGTGCCCTTGAGCAAGTAAAGTGCACTCTGAGGAGCAGTTTCTTGAGTTATAAAATAAGACATTTTAAACACAAACACCTATGTTTCTATGGTTCTATAAATAGCAAAGACTGAGGCTAACGCAGGAGGGTCACTAGTTCAAGCCCATCCCGGGCCACTTAGGAAGACAAATAAAGAGAATTTTTTTTTAAAGGGCTGGGGATGTAGCTCAGTGCAAAAGCCCTGGGTTCAATCCTGAGTATAGAAACACACACACACACACACACACACACACACACACAAGCAAAGACTGAAGTGTATATGGAATATTGTCCTTATTTTGTCCTTGTCAAAAATCAGCATTTTGGTACAGGCAACCTATATTTTGGAATGGTTCAGTATGATAATATTCATATGGGTTAATCAGAAAATTAAGCTCAATGTCCTCATTTGCCAAGAATTGCATATGCATAAAGATTCTTTTAATATCAAATGGAAATGCAAATAAGATGTTGAAACACAGGGAAAAACCATTAAGCGAAAAGAAACATAGGCAGAAGATGGAGAGAGACTACAAATGGGATGGACCTGGCCTAAAATATACCACTGTCCCTCAAAAATAAGTACTTGGCTATCTACATGACAACACTTGGTTCCTACCCTGCCTTCTTCCTACAGGCCTGTTACAACTGTGACAGCCACCTGTGGTGGACCTGCTCCTTCTGCCTCGTGATTTTCCCCAGTCCTAACTTCCGTTCTGCCCTTCCAGGGTGGGCTACTCGCATCCCTGGGCTGGGACTGTGGCTAGCGCTGCTCTGGGTGGGATATACAGGCGGCCGCTGGCATGTGATGCGGGGCACCACGGCTCTGCACAAAATCCCCACCCCAGCCAAACTACTGACCCGGAATAGTGACACTGATGTCGTACATTTACAAGAAACAGTGCAGCAACTTCCAAATAGTGCCTTACAAATGAGAAATGGAACTAGAATTGTGTGAGAAATCATAAGTTTCATTATTCTTTAATATTTGATAGTAAAAGAATGCTCACTCCTTTCCCCAAGAGGTCAATCGGGGCATTGGATGGTCACTCAGGTCCCTGTCAGGCATCAGCCCCAAGTGCTGGGGTCACCCTAGCTGTAATCCTACATCTGGACAACTGTGGGATACACATGTGTGTTCTTCCATCGTCCACCATCAGAATATCTTCAACCATCATCAAGTAAGTTACTCAGTCAGCCTCAGTTTCCTCACCTGCAATTAGGATGTAACAGGACCTACTTCAAAGGGTAAAGGTAAAGATTAGAGAGAAGCCTCCCAAAGAGGTGACCCATAGTAATAATTCGGTAAACAGCAGCTAGGTTTATTATGGTCCTACAGAACGGGGGTGAGTCTGGAGGAGAAAAGGACAAGAAACGAAAGCCGTCGAACAGGCAGTCTGAGACTCAGATGTCAAATAATTTCTAAGAGTAGTCTACATGTTTGTTACATTCCAAGGTAAAATTATCAGATTTTTTTCTAAACAGATGACATAACCCAGACAGGTTTGAGTTAACTTTGGATTGAATGAAAAGAACTATTGTGATGGAAGAGTTCACATCTGAGTGCTGAAATCTAGATGCCAGCTGCCCTCTGCCACATGTATGCAGGCGTGTGATGTGTTATTACCTTAGTGAATCCTCAGAACCGTTGGAGAAGGCATGAGGGCACAGAGGCTCAAAAAGGTTTAAGCAATTTGCTCAGCAGCTACTAAACAGCCATACCAAGCTTAGTCTGGCTGGAATCTGAATGCTTCTAAACAAGCAGCTGAACTCCTGCCCAAGGACAGAAGGCCCCTGTGTCCCCAGCCCTCAAGAAGCTGGTGTCCACACCATGGCCAGGTGGCTTTACAGGAAGGCCATGCATGCCGGCTTGAGTCTGCTGGGCTTTAGTCCCTGTTTACCCAGACTCTGGAAGTGGTGGACAAGTCATTTAACTTTCCTGAGCCCTATAATGACATTCATCATTGGAAATTTGCACCTTTACATAATCTCTCTTGGTTCTTATTTTTCACCCTTGCCCAGCCCTCTCTTCAACCCCTCCATTCCTCTCTATTTACAAAGATTTTGTTCCTATTTTTCCATTTTCTCATATTAATCCCATTCCCTTCTATCCTTTCCCCTAGCCCTCCCACTTCCTTCCCCTTTGCCCCTTTTCTTCCTATTTCACATTACCTATTATACATTTTAGTCCTTATTTACACTTTCAGTTTCTCACACCAGAGAAACTATTCGGTATTGATACATGTGTGTCCTATTTATCACTTAAGAGTATCGCCTCAATGTGCATCCACTTAGGTATAAATGTCTCTAATTTCTCATTTTTTATGGCTGAGTAGTACTCCATTTTATTTAAAAAACCACATTTTCTTTATCCAGTCTCCAGTACCAATGATTAGAATGAATAATCGATAATGCAAAATAGGAAGAAAAGGTCCAAAGGGGTAGGGGTAGTGGGAGGGGCAGGGGAAAGGAAAGAAGGGAAAGGAAAAATGATGAGAAATGGAAAAAATGGAAATAAAGTCATTGTAAATAGGGAAGGGTGGAGGGGGTGAAGGGAGGGCTAGGAATGGGGAAAAAATAAGAACCAAGATGCATTATGTAAAGGTACAACTCCCAATGAGAAATGTAATTGTGTTGTATACCTAAAATGTACCAATAAAAGAATTTTTTAAAAAAATCCAAAGCAAATCCCAAAGTCCAATCCTTTTTGTTATTTCACAGACCTTCTGATTTATGTGCTATGAAAAAAATTTTGATTATCTAGTCCTGCATAACAGGCCAGTAAAACAGAAGCTTAAAATAAAAATTAAAAAAACTTTCCTGAGCCCCTTTTTAATCAATCAGAATGTGTTGGATCAGAGTTTTTCAATCCAAGTCCTATGGAACATTAATCACTTGCATTTTATACCCAGGAGGTTAGAAATAAGAAAGGAGCCAGGACATCCTGAGTTGACCCTCTGTCCTGAGATTCTGGGCAGGGGAGGGAGTAGAATACATTTGTTAGCAAACAGAAGTGAACAAACACTAGTTCCTTCCATCTGGAAAAATCTGAAATTCTACTGAATTTTATGTGACAGGAAGAGGAGAAAGGGAAAGAGAAGAACGTCAGGGAAGAGGTTTCAGAAGTTCATCTCGAAGTTATGTTCACACAGCAGCCATGATGTACACATTCAGTTGTACACTTATTTGGGGTGCTTCTGGGGTTGGGGAGCTGGAAGAGATGACAGTGAAGGAGGCAAAACCCCTCCTCTTGAAATGATCATTATTGTACACAGCAAGCACTCAACAGATGCTGACAGGGCTGAATTCAGAGGAAAACAGAGCGAGATCAGCTTGATAGAACTGAACCACTGCTAAAGAAGTATGAGCATGTCAAGAATGTTAGCGATGTCTTTTGTACTCAGCCACTCACTCCGCCATAAGCCATTTTCAGTCTCAAGATCCGTTCTCTTCTGTGCGAAGGAGCACGCCTCTTCCAGTGGGGTAACCACAGGTAAACCTCCTCCTTACCTGCACCCACGCACTTGGAATCTGAACAAAGGGGAGCCCTGGAAGCTAAAGCCTTCTCTGAGTTTTCATTTGTATCTTTGCCTAGGGTAGTGACAAATATTGTTTCAAGCATTTCCAGCTAGGTTTTTAGAGCTCAAAGGATAATCTGCTCCCACAAGAAAGAAAGAAAAAGAAGAAGAAAAATACATACTGTTTAACTTTTTACATTGAAATAGAGAAGCCTTTTCTTGCCAGGGAAGGGGACAGTGTGCGACAATTTCAGTCAGAGCTGCCAAAGTCTCCATCTAGAAATACCGAGAGAAATAATAATCTTACGGAATTCTTTTTGTACTTCTAAAAGCAAGACTTAAGAGTAATCCAGGTCTTCTGACTCCCAGCTGATGTTTTGCCATGAAATCAGGGTGTTTCATAAGCCACATTCCCCAGGCCAAAACAATGATTGCCAGACAACAGGTGCTTAATAAATATTTTCTGAATGAATTAAAGAACAAAAGAAAGACATCATGTCAGAAGATAGGTTCTAAGGGCTATCAATATACCCCTGAATCCAGGATAGAAAACCTTCTATGAAATAAATGAGGCCAGGCTTTGTGGTGCATGCCTGTAATCCTACCACTAGGGAGGCTGAGGCAGGAGGATTGCTGCAAGTTTGAGGCCAGTTTGGGGTACATAGTGAGTTCAAGGCTGATCTAAACTACACAGGGAGACACTGTCTTAACAAAACAAAACAAATCCAAAACCAAAACCAAAATCAAACAAAAAAGACAAATGAGGGCTGAGGATTTAGCTCAGTGGCTTCACTGCCTGCTGCGCAAGCGCAAGGACCTGGGTTCGATCTCTGGTACCAAAAAAAAAAAAAAAAAAGACAAATGAGCCAGTTTCCCCAGCAAATCAATGGCAAAGAGGTAAAGAAAGAGACAAAGAAGTTTTTCAGAATAACCACCAGAAAAACAGGTGGACCGTGTTGGGATCCTTACCCAAACAGGCAACTGTCCAAAAACTTCTTGGTGACAAAGTAACAAGAATTTCTTCATCACTTCTCGGCCTTTTGGCTAAGATCAAGTGAAGAATTTCTTAACATCACTTCATATGTAGTCCAAAGTCAAATGTAAAAGAACATATTAATCTTGTTGCTGTGATAAGGCATTATGGTCTATGTTTTTTTAAAAAAAGGCCCTCCTGAAGTTGAGATGGGCACCAATATACCAGTTTGTGGCAGGACACACGGCTGAGGTTGCTTGGAATACTCTCAGAAGCAAGGTGCACTGAGACTGGGAAGAGACCAGTGACTTGGGCAGCTGGGTGATGGGTAAGCAGGGCCACTAATTATGTCTTCTCTCTACTTTTCTAATATGGGCAGATCACAAGGTATCATGTTTAACATACTAAATTATCCAGCTTAGAAAATTATAACTTCTGGTCGATTCAGGTGAGGGTACAGGGAAAATGACACGCTTAGAATTGTTGGTGACAATAAAAATTACTGTGATATCAAGAGATACTGCTATATATCAGGAGCAATTTAAATACACAAACATCTTGGCTCAATCATCCCACATGCGTAAATTTACCAAAAGAAAATAATCCGAAAGAAGAAAATATCAGTGCACTGTGACCTTAATAGTGATGAATTAGAAATAATTAGCTACTAAATGTGGGAAATACACTACACTCTAGGTACTTGCTATACTAATACTTTCTCTACATTATTCTCTTGCAAACAACACTGAGGGAAGTACTATCATTCCCATGACACAGATGAAGAAAGCCAGGCCCCAAGATGCAGCGGGGATGTAGCAGAGCAGGAAATCCAGGTCAGGGTGGCTTCAAGGAACACACTTTCCACTCCTTTTCCAGGCTGCCCTGAAACCCAACGTCAGGCAATAGGGGATATTTAATTAAATTATAGGACATCCACAGAATGAGCTCTGTGTAAATATTGACAAGTATACTTGCGAAGCCAGGCAACGTGGGAAAATGCTAAGTTAATAAGACAAAGAATGAAAACTGTTTATGAGGGCACCTATGAAATACACATGCATATATGTGGGAAAGCTTTGCAGGGAAAAAGAAAATCATGGCTGGATTAGAAGGGAAGTCTCCTAATTACGGGACATGTGATTTTTATAACTAAAAAAGGAAAGGGTGGGTTTGATGCCCAGCACTGGGGGGAAAAGGAGATGAGGGGACAGAATTGAACTGAGGTCCACACACTGCTACAGAGACCCAGGCACTTCAGTATTTTCTTTCATCCACACCGTCAACCATCACCACCTTAGGCCAGGGATGTAGCTCAGTGGTTCTGCTACCTGTCTCGCAAACACAAGGTCCTGAGTTCAATCCCTGGTACCAAAAACAAAACAAAAAAGCCCATCAGCATCTTCAAATAAACTCCCCTTTTTCTTCTTTAGGCTCTTACTAAAACTAAAAGAGGAACTATTTATCTTCTCCCCCCACCAAATATTTTTCCAGTGACCTCTGCTAGGAATTCACCTACTTTGATCAGGAGGCAAGAATTATTCTGCAGTTTTCTGTCGCCACTGATGCAGAATAAAATATTACAGTACAAAATGAATGTCTTAAACATACCACGAGAGAAAAATGACAAAGCATAATCCAATCTACAAAGGACTGTTTCATGATTGAGTTTCTCTCCAAATATTGTGAAATCCTCTTGCAGGTCATTTGTTATTAACGTGACTGGGGAAAAGGGACCAGAAAGCTGCAGATGAATTCTCTTTATCACAATCCAGCCCAGGCTCATCCTATCTGCATCTACCAGACTGCTAATCATCTCAAATCCTACTCCACAGCCCAGCATCCTACATTCCCTTTGCTCTTCCTCCCCTGCATCTTCCCTGGAAAGACACATCTGCCTGGTTCCCAGAGACAGGCTCATGCCAGATTATGGACCTGGACATGCTCTGGAATCTGTGTAATGCCCACAGATGGGAAGTTATCCTCATTAAAAAGGTGATATGTGCCCCTGTGTACTTCTTTTGCCATAAATGAATTCCAGGGATGTTCACTTGGGAGGGAGTGGAGAAACCCCTAGGAAGTAGATCCCAGTTTATTTTACCTGCCAGAACCAAGGTTGCCATAAATAATCAACAAAGCTCCTGTAACTCCCTTGGGATCATTATGACCCGAAAAAGGCACTAATATGTAAGCCCAACCACATGACCATCAGAGATTCTATGTGGTATTATCAGTACTTGTCACCAAGATAACAGCTTGATCTTGAACAACGGAGGTGAGAATATTTAGAGGAAACCATTTAAGAGATTTCCCTTTTAAAAGCTGAACAAAGAGAAAAGATCTTGAGGAAAGCTTGAAAACTGGCGGAGCCAGAGAACCAGCGGGAAGAGAAGGCAGTGCCAAAGCCACAGGCCCTTGAGGGAGCTCACGCAACCTTTGTCGAGGATTATGCAAAAGCTACTGTCTTTCAAGGCTTCTAGATGTCAGAGGAAAAATACAAAAAACAGTTTGCTGAACAGAGAGAGAGCTTTAAACAATTTAAATTCAAACACACGGAATTCCAGGAATTGGGAAGAGACGAAATTGCAAGGTGCCTTTCAAACCACTGCACAGAAAAGGATGTTTAATTATTACATGTTGGTAATAAAAATGCAGATTTTGCTGTGGTGGCATTTATTTAGGAGGAATAAGAGGTATCATTATGTCCTGTAAGGATAGGTAGTAATAGTAATGCTCAGACAGTAATAAATGCTTGGGTTACTAGCAGCCAGTTTTGACCACTTATTGGCAGCATTGAGCCAAGCACACTGAAGGCATCACTTCCTTTAATCTCCATGACAACCCTGGGAATTCAGTCCTACTAATGATTTCCTTTATAGGTGAGGAAACTGAGTTTCAGACAGGCTCCATAATTTCTCTGAGGTCACAACGGCGGCTACAATTCAAACCTAGATTTGCTTAGAAGTCCAGCCTTTGGGCCACTGACGCACAAGTATGTAATTACTGGATCTCACAGACTGCCACTATTTTGTGACGATTACTGACAATTATCAAGTTCAGAGCTGTTGGCCAAGCTGATCAGCATCCTGCCTCCTTGCCCTTCTTCTTATAGGTAAAATGAAAAGAATGCACCACTGCCCAGTCTACTGTAGTACCAATGGATGTTTGTTAAAAAAAAAAAAAGAAGAAGAAGAAGAAGAGAGGAAATAGATTAGAAACATCTAAGGAGTTTTTCTTTATTTATGGTGCATCAATAAAAGCTAATATGCACTAGGGGTCTCAGAGCAGAACATTTTAGTGGCATCACTATGTGGAGATTTTTTTCTAACAACCCAAATATTTACCTGTCAAAAAGAAAGAGAGAGCCCTGGGAGGCCACAAGGTCAGGGGCACTGAGCACTGTCAGGAACGTATGCTGCAGTCTAGCAGCCCAAGTCTGAATTCTGACTTTATCACTCTCTTGCTCTGGGGCTCTGGGTGAGTGAATCGATCTTTCTGAGCCTCCATTTCTTTGCCCATAAAATGAGGATGAAAACAATACCTCTTCATGGGGCTATTGTAAAAACTGCGTGAGATGATGCCCAGAAGAGGAACACAATGCTGGGCACAAGTAAAGATGAGCCTCTGCTCCCGGTGTGGCTGACAAGAGTAGCCATGTCATTGCGTTTACCTCGACCTGCTGCACTTCAGGCCACATTCTGCACACAAGCTTAGAACATTCAGGAATGGGAGAAGCTTCCAAAGGACATTTACCAATGTGCCCACTTCAGAACCTCATGCAATAGATCTTGTTCTCTTCTCAACCATCATCAGTGGCCAAGAAGAGGGAAAGAACCTCCATGTTCTTTTCTTCTGGAATTTGGTATCTGACAAATGCTGATGATGTATTGGTACCTTTTCTGACACATTTCATTCAAATCCCAGAAACCTATCATCAGTATCAGACAGGCAACAACATTTTCTGCTTGTTTGGGTTCATTCTGTAATGTCGCTGAGAATTGACAAATGCTATTGCTCTTAGTGATCACATGACAGGAACTCAGGAAATCTTCATTTTTTTAGGCTTACCAGAGTCACACTGTCCCATTCAATTCTTCCACTGCTTGTGCTTTTGGCACCTGGAGCTGATTACTTAGGCGTTTGGAGAACACGTAGTTTATGCCGAAGTGCATTCTGGGGCTTTGGCTAACTAACATCCATTCCTCCCTCTTCTGATAACAGCTCTACAAGTTTCTTTTGGGAAACTGCCCTCCCTCAACCCTGAGCACTGATGGTTTCAGTGGGACTGGGCCCACTCTGAGTCCCTGTGGGAGTGCATGTGATTCAGCCCTGAGCAATGAGCAGCCCTTTCCTCTGGTCATGACTGCTTTTACAAGAGGCATGTCCACCCTGCTCAGGAGTCTGGCAGGGAGAAGAGGGCAAGAAAGCCCCATAAAAAGTTAGTCTTGGGTGTGTAAGCATGGCACATGCTCTGGTGACCATATTTCTACTAGGAGAGGAGAGAGTACCTGAGAATGGAAATAACAAAGAAAAATAAAGGCTGAGAGGTAAACAATGAGATTGGATCCAGCCATGCCTGAAGCTGATGCCTCCCAGGATTTTCTGTTACGTAAGTATAAATTCCCTTTTGGCTTAAAAGAATTTGAGTTGTGCTTCTGTCACTTACACCTGGAATTTAAAGGCTAGCAGGCTACTTATGGGTTAAGGGCACGGAATAGGTAGTCCAGGTTTAAATCCTGGCTCTGCCACTTTCTAGTTTGTGACTTGGGTAAGCTTCTCTCACCTGCTTAAATCTCCTTTTCTCATCTATAAGTGGGGATTACAACAGTACTCATCTCTCAGGGTGGTCGTGAGGATGAAACACAGTGAATGCACTCAGTCACTGCTTGTCACATACAAGTGCTCAACAAGAGCTTGCTGATCTAGTAAGTCCCCGACTTGAGAACATTCAAGGTGCGAACTTTCACAGATGTACTGTATAAGACTCACTTTGTTGGATATGATGAATCCAACTTACGAACCTTCTCCTGGAATGGAACTTGTTGGGGACTTACTGTAGTATTCAAGTAGAAATTTAAAGATTAGAGAAACAACCTAACCTTAAGCTCTCATAGATACTCAGAATGCAAGGGCCATGTAAAGTATAACAAACAAAATGAACATCAAAATTATTATTTTTTAAAAAAAGATCCTATTCTTTTCCATCTTACACACATTGCTATATTTACAACGAGGAAACTAAGAGTCAGAGGGATGAAGTGACTTCCTTAAAGCCGTAGATTGTAAGTGGTAAAATTAAGATTCTACTTGAGCTATGACTGCTTCTGAAAGATGGATGGAATTATACAACATCATCTTGGTCTCTCTTTGATTTAAAAGCAAAGAAACAATGTGTCCAATTAAATACATAGTCGCAGGAAAAGATATCCAGGGCGGCTGGCTCCAAAATCCCAGCCTCAAGTCTAAGAACTCACTCTGATCCAACAGTGCAAATCACCACCTGTGGCGGCTTGTTTCTGAGTAGAAGAGAGAAAGTCCGTGGAGGATTTGAGCAAATCTTTACCACATGTTGCTATGGATCTTCCTTTCTGTCAACCAGAAAGGTTGAAGAGGTCCCAGGTTTCTTTGCAAGAGACCTGGTGTGGCACAGCTGCCATCTGGTCTGGTCAGGGCCTGCAGAAAACATGCCAGCAGCAGCGAATGTCGTCACCCTGCAAGCTGCTCGAGGGCTTTTTTCACCTGGCGGAAGCTGGTCCCTGCTTCCGGCAGCCTGCCTGTCCGGCACATGACAGACACACCAAGGCCCCACATGTGGCCCACGTGTCGAAAGCCCAGCGCTGGAACACTCAGAGTGCTCTAGTGACCTTACACTGCACAGGTGAATGAGGGGCTGCCTGAGAGGGGAAATGCAATGCTTTTCCAGCCTCCCTAAGAGGTGCTGCTGCCCGCGTAACAGCCCTAGCAACCCCCACAGATGCGGCTTTTGAAACAGACTCAGAGCCTCAACGCTCTGGCAATTCCAATACATATTTTCTTTGCCTTTAAATCTTTGAATGCTTATTTAAAAGCCTGCAGCTAAACTGTGCTAACCAACAGTGGGCCGTCTATCTGTCTGAAATGGCAGCACTGCAGAGATCAGGGAGGGAGCCACACCAGGAGCCCCATCAAATGATGGGGTGCACAAAGGGGAATTTGTTTTCAGCCTCTGAGGAGGACATCAGGATGGCAGGATTGGAGCAATGTTCGCCAAAGCTTTATCGAGTACCGGCCCACATGCCAGCCCCCAAATAACAGCCGCAGTGTCCAGGGTTTATTACCGACCAGTTTGTCAAGGTACTTCGCAATTCCTGGTAAGGAAAGTGCTGTGATCGTTCCATTTCACACAGGCAGTGACTGAGACACAAAAAGAGGTGTCATTGGCCTGGGGCCACAGCTCATCAGTAGCAGAGCTGGGGCTGGAGTCTGAAAGGTGTGGCTTGAGTGTGAGCACAATGCTACACTACTCTCAAGGCCATGGTGGTGGTGGTAGTGACACAAGTGGGGGAAATGGTGGAGACACTGCTGGTGGAGCGAGTGGTAAAGATGATGGCGGCCATGTTTCTCTATCTGTGGCCCAGTGCTGAGCATTTCCCATGTATCATTACATTAACTCTAATCTTCCAGCAGGTCTCGTCATTTTCCCCCTCTCCGTGTACTTCTCTTCACCTTGCCTGCCTGCATCTGTCCCGGCCCAGTGTGTCATCATCTCTCACTGGGATCAAAGCACTGTCTTGCTTGTCAGTCTCCTGTCCACACACACCCAGTCTCACTGTATTACAGCAGTCAGAAGGATCTTTTGGATACTTATCTCAGATCACAGCACCCTCTCTCCCACCTAAATCCTCCACTGGCTTCCACTGCACAAATCCTGATTCCTAGCCACAAGTGATGAGGCCCCATAGGCCCTGGTTCCCCACCTCTCAAACCTCCCCTCTGTTTCTCTCCTCCTTGCCCACTGTGCCCCAGCACATCCCCTTACCCTTTCCTGACCACCACAATCTCGTTGCCACGCCAGGATGGCTGTGCAGGCTGCTTCTGCTGCCCCCCAACCTCTGCAGAGCTCACTCCTGGTTGTCATGGAGGCATCGGCTCACATGACCCCTTCTTGGAGCCTTTCCTGAAGGCACAGCTGTGGTCGATCCTCAACTCCCATGAAACATTTGCCCTGGGCTCCCTTGTTCTTCCCCCAGCGCAGGTACCTCAGGACTAAACTGTACCTTTGTTCATTTACTATGACTTACTGTCTCCCCATGTGGGCCACAAGCTCTGTGCAGGCAGAGAGCTTGTCCCTCATGCTTTCTGTTTTATCACCACCATCTGAAGCAGTGCCGGCACAGAATGGAGCCCAATAAATATTTACTGATGAAAGAACCGAGCTATCTCATTTACTCTCCTCAAGACACTGTTTTAGAAGTGAGGTAACAGCCTGTAAGATTTAATAACACACCCAAGGCTGTGTGGCTAGTAAGTGGCACTTAACTCCAGAGTCCTTGATCTCAGCCCTCAGGCAGTAATCAGCTTTGTGACCCAGACTCTTCACCTACTTTCTCTGCATTTCAGTATCATTTTTACCCAAAAAAGAAGATAAGATCACCCTTGTCTTTGCCAAGGCTATTTGGAGCTAAGAGACTATGTTCTCAACTACAACCAAGAGTTGGCAAGCTTTTCCTGTAAAAGGCAAATAATTATTTTAGGCTTCGCCGGCCATGCAGTCTCTGTGGCAACTACTCGACCTGCTGATGTGGCACAAAAGCAGCCATAGACAATAAGTACTGTAAATAAAAGAAAGTGGTGTGCCCAATAACACTTTATTCATAAAAGCAGACAATCAACCAGTCTTGGCTGGAACTTGCCAACACCAGCACTAGGCCACTGGGGAGGAAGCTGGCAGTTTTCGTCTGTCACTCGTTATTATGACGCTGGCTCATCAGAGCCGACGATCGTTTCTCTCCGGGCAGAAATAACTTCAGAAGAGACTCGGCATTTGAAGAAAGGCCAAGGTCTGCTCTCTGGTTGACAGTAATGAGATCACACTCACAGAAACAGAAATGGCTTCTCTGTTGGGTGAACCTGGAGGCTGACGTGGAAGAGGACGTGGGCACAGGCTCCGGGAGGAGTCAAGAGGGGCAAAGTCTGGGGTTAAAACGCTGGTAAATGGAGAGCTTATAGCTATAGCAAAATGTTCCAGGGAACATAATAAACAGTGACATTGCCATTATCCAGAGTTATCAGTTCAGCACTTTAAATTTGCTCCCAGTGCTTTAACAGGCAAAAGTAAGAGAGATTACCAATATAGCTAACATGTCCTTTTCCTACATCTAGCTACTGTCAGCACCACTTACTGATATCCTACTAGGATTAGGTATGTATCCTACAGGTCCATCTACCATTGCCCCCAAAATTAAGATAAAATTCATAATTTTAGCCATTTTAAGGTTTAGGATTCAATGATCAGTGGTGATTAGTACATTTACACTGTTATATAACCAACAGCACTAATTTCAGGACATTTCCATTATTCAAAAAGAAACCCCATGCCTCCTAAACTGCCCCCTCCCAACCCCTAGCAAGTATTAATCTACCTTCTGTCTTTATGTATTTGCCTATGCTGGACATTTTCTATCAGTGGAGTTACATAATATATGATCTTTTGTAGCTCACTTCTTTCAAGGCTGGCCTTGGGCTCACAATGTAGCCCAGGTTGGCCTCGAACTCACAGTGATCTTCCTACCTCAGCCTCCCAAGGGCTGGCCTCACAGGCGTGTGCCACTACACCCTGCTATTCATTCCTTTTTATGACCAAGTAATATTCTCTTTTTTGGATACATTATTTTGTTTATTCATTCATCAGGTGAGAGATATTTGGTTTTTTGTTGTTTTTTTTTTTGGTACCGGTGATCGAACTCGGGTCCTTGTGCTTGCGAGGTAGGTGGTGGAACCACTGAGCTAAATCCCCTGCCCTTATTTGGGTTTTTTCTACATTTTAGCTATTATGAATTATTCTCCTATGAAAATTCATGTGCCAGTATCTGTTTGAGTCCCTGTTTTCAACTCTTTTGGGTATATTCCTAGAAGTGAAATTGCTAGGTTGTATGGTAAATCTATCTTTAATTTTATGAACTGCCAAACACTTCCATTAGCAGTATTATAATGGTTCCGATTTCTTCACACATCCTCACCAACACTGGTATTCTCACTCCCCCCCTTTATTACAGCCGTCCCAGTAAGTATAAAGTGGTGCATCACTGCAGATTTATTGGCATTTCTCTAGTGACAGTTGATCTTGAGCATCTTTTCACATTTTTATTGGCCATTTGTATATCTTCTTCGGAAACTCACTTTTCACCTCTATATTTATTCCAGGCATCTATAAATAGTGTGTAGTAGTATCTTCCAAGTGTAAATCTAAATATTTTTCTCTACTCAGAACTGTTTTTTTTTAAACTTAGCACTGTTTTTGAAAGTTCTCTCTGTGTTGTTTACTGTTGATCTACTTCAAAGCTTAATTGCATCTAGTCTTCCCTGTAGCATATTTTATCTATTGGTTCTCTTATTCATGGATATTTATTCTCCCCTATTCTAAGACGCATTGCACCTCCCTGTACATGCTTCTTCTATACTGTTGAGATGAGTTCTTTGAGGCTCAAACTTGCATTTATTTGGCAGGATCATTGGATATGCACGTTTGCAATCTTCCCAGATGTGCAATTTCTTTTAACATGTTTGGAAAACCAAATGCAACTTTGGACCACACTTCTGGAGACTCCTCAGGCCCCAGTGTATATCACACCCACACATTCATCAAGCTGGAAAACTGCTCAATTTTTCTGACTTTTCAATATTCTTAAGTGCTACTGCAAGCCTTCTGATCACAAGGTACTGGCAGGAAACAATTCTCCTGCACCCTATCTGTCAGAGCAGTGACTCTCAAAGGGTGGTCCTTGTACCAGCAGCATCAGTGTCACCTCTAAACTTGTGAGGGATTGGAACACTGTGGGTCCTCCAGGCAATGCTGCTCAATGCTAAATGTGAGAACCACTGTGTTAGCACTTTCCCACTTCACAAATGAGAAGTAGAAGACCAAAGAGTGAGCACTTTCAACAGCAGAGTCTAAAGACCATGGGGAGAGTGAGAAGTGTGACAAAACAAGACTTGTAGACCAGAGAGAACAGGGACCGAGTTCAGATTCTGCAGGGTGGTGGCTCTGAAAACCCCTGCAAGTCCCTAACCGCCCTGGTTCGACCTTAGATGGCTTGTGAAGGGTTAAAGAGACGTTATACCAAGAGTGATGTGTTATTTATCTCCATTTATATAAAATATTCAGGATAGGTTAATCTATAGAGATAAAAATTAGATTAATGGTTGCCAGGGACTGAAGAAGGGACAGATGGAATACTTGTTTAGGGGTATGATGAATAATCTTGTCAATCTGACTAGCTTAAGAGACACCTAGGAGATTATAGTGCACTTTTTTTTTTTTTTTTTTTTTTTTTGGTACCAGGGATCAAACTCGGGACCTCGCGCTTGCGAGGCAGGCAGCGGAACCACTGAGCTAAATCCCCAGCCCCACCTAGGAGATTATAAAAGTATACTTCTGGGCATATCTGAGTGGGCCCAACCTGGGATTATCTCTGGTTCCTGGCTCCTTTCTCTCAGGCTCTTTCCCTGTCTCTCTGCTTCCTGGTTGCAGAAGGTAGGCAGTTTTCCTCTACCGTGCCCTTTCACCATGATGCTTCTACTTGGAGCCAGCCAACCATGGACTGAAATCTCTGAAACCATGAGCCACAAGAAGCCATTTCCTCCTTTCAGCTGTGCATGTCAGATATTTGGTCACAGTAATGAAAAGCTAATACTATGTTTGCGGGTTTTCCCTTTGGGGTGACAGAATGTTTTGAAACCATATTGCACAACATTGTGAGTATATTAAATGCTACAGAAGTATATGCTCTAAATGGTTAATTTTATGTTATGCGACCTTTACCTCAATTAAATAAAAAGATAGATGTTACATGGAAACCACTTCTCATGGCACTGGGTATGACACAGAAAGCAGGTATCACTGCAAAAAACTGAAGTTTATAGTAAGAAAAACTGGAAATAGTCTTTATAGTCAACAATAATGGACTAAGTTATGTCACACATGGACTGCCTGACACTATACAGATATTAACTACTTGAAGGTCTAGGTACACAGAAGAATAAGAATAATCTCTGTGTGCACCACTAAGACAAAAAGCCACAAAACTGTGTGTGCACATCACTTCACCCTGTTGTGTCATGTAATTATACATTCAGGAGGGTAATACTCCAAAATACAGTAGCTCTCATTTAGTAGTAAAATTGTGTTTTAATAATCCTTTTTAATTGTTTACCTTTATTTTATAATTTTCTGCAACATCCACATAATGCTGGTATAACAGAGAAAAAGAGTTTGAAAAATGTAAAGGATAAATGTATCAGGGTGCCTTTACTTAAAGGCCAACTGTGGTTGCTATCTGAATAAAATTCTCTAGTATTTACAATTTTTAAATTACATTTTCTTTCTTTCTTGCAGCAGGGCTATACCACTAAGCTACACTCCCAACCTTTAAAAAACAAAAAAGGTTTTTTTGAGACAGGGTCTTACTGAGCTTCCCAAGCTGGCCTCAAACTTGTCATTCTCCTGCCTTAGCCTGAGAAACTGGAACTTACAAGTGTGCATCACCGAGCCCGGGTGTATGGTCACAGTTTTAACTTTTTTTTTTTTTTTTGACACAACCTCTCACTATGTAGCCCAGGCTGGCCTGGAACTTGTGGTCCTTCTTCCTCAGCCTCCCCAGTGCTGGGATTAGAGGTGTACTCTACCATGCCTGGCTAGTTTTTTTTTTAAAAGCAAGTGTATACCTATATTGAACACATTATAATGAAACAACTTTAAGACATGTTAGTTAAAAGCATGTTAGAGAAAAGCATAAAATCAGAGGAAGATTTCATTAATTATTTGTTATTTCTATTTGGAAAGATCTACAGTGATGGCGAACCTTTTAGAGACAAGTGCCCAAACTGCAACCCCAGAACCACTTATTTATTGCAAAGCGCCAAAGTGCCAAGACTACAATTAAACCTGAATACGGGCCGGGGATTTAGCTTAGTGGTTCCGCCACCTGCCTCGCAAGCACAAGGTCCAGAGTTCGATCCCCAGTACCAAAAAATCCCACAAAACCTGAATACTGAGGTTTTAGCTTAGAAAAAAGAACTCATATATTAACATCTTTTGTCTTAAAAGAAAAACAACACATGTGCCATAGGCTCATCACCAGTGGTCTAAGCCATGTGGAAGCACCATATTGCTTCCTGGAAAGGACTGCTTAGCTTTAGCAGAAGGTCTTAAAATGTACCAGATTTTATACTACACAGAAGATACAGCATGCCCCCATCTAGAGGGCCAAAATGGGGCCTCATAAATAACCTGCCCTGTGGCTGAGTCACCCATGGCTCACCCCTGACCTCCGGGAAAAAAATCAAATAGAAAAACTGAATCATGCACCTCCATGCTGGTTCTCATTCTCTCTCTGAATGAATGTATGCATATATGTATATATGTGATTTCTTTCTCAAAGACCCAGAAATGAATGCAGTCTTTTTTCCTCAGTTTTCTAAAAGAGAGAGAATTCACATCTCTTAGGAAAACTGTTGGTGTTTAATGTGAGCACTTCTACAGTAAAAATAACCTTCCTGACACAGCTCTGCAGGTTGAGGAACGCTGTTGGCATCCAACTAACACCAGCCCTCCTCTCATGTAGGCCTCTCCTCAGGCTCTGTGCTTCAGTGATGATTCCTCATGGCTGCACGAGTGATTTTAGGAAAAAAACAGGTTAAAAACAGATGTTTAATTTCTATCAATAGTTGATGAAAAACTCCTAAAGGAGTAAAGACCATTTCCTCCCTGTAGGGAAGGAAGTTTGCTTTAGCATGAGAGTTTTTTAGAATTCCTGCATACTTCATTTGTACATAGAAATGTCCTATTAACTTCAGTCCATCATTACTCTTTGGGAAATCTGAAATAACTGGAGAAACATTTTAAATGAAAAATTCTGAAATATTCTAAATCCCAGCCAGGGATTATTCTAATTAGCTCCTTCATTCATCCATCCAGGGATTTATTTACTTATTCAATGATTCACTCACTCATAGTTGTCAGTCCTGTGTGTGGGAATGCCAACGTGATTTCACTCCAAGCCAGCTCTAAACATGCTTTAAATAAGGACCAGACACAGTACAAAAAAGACATTGTGTAAGGGTCGACAGCAATGTGAACGAACTGGTCTGCATTAGTCTTTACTTCATTCTCTCCAGGAAGGCCTCTCCTACAAATGTGTGATACAAATTCATGCTTTCCAGGATGCAGAACCTGCAAAAATCTGCTTTATATGATAAACATACGGCTTCCTAAGGAATGTGAAAAGTCAAGATCCACGTCACAAGGTTCAAAATGTACACATTCAGTTCTTTATTTATTTAGCCATACTGGGATTGAACCTAGGGAGTGCTGAGTTACATTTCCAGCCCCTGCCCCTTTTTTTCCCACAGATAGTGTCTTGCTAGGTTGCCAGGCTAGACGTCCTCCTGACTCAGCTTCCCAAGTAGCTGGGATTTCAGGTAAGGTAAGCACCACCATACCCAGCCAAACATGTATCTTTAACTTTTTTCCCCCCTAACTCATTGATGTATACTCTTATACTCTAGAAAATAGTCTAAATAAAAGAAGTATTTTTTCCTTGTGCTGGAAATCAGACCCGGGCCTTCTCATGTACCTATGAACTCCACCACTGGATACACCCCTAACCTCTAAAAGAGGGGTTGGAGAGGAAGGAGAGACAACAAATGTAAACATGTTCCTGCTCTGCTACCATCTCTAAAAGAAGATGGCCAACTGAGTTCATGCAGGATCAAACCTTATCTCGTGGTTCTGCATTAGCACCAGGGTTCCACCAGTTGGGCTGACTGAAATTGACTAATCAATGGAATTAGTCTTCCATCTTTAATTGGCTAGAAAACTGGCCAGCAAGTTTGGCCTGACAGCCCATCAGGCAGAAAATATGAGGATAGAAGATGGTCCACTAATTACCAGTGGGAACTGACGAGGATGACTATTCATGAGACACGTGGACTGTTTTCTGAAGCTCCTTGAAGCTGGAGAGCAAGGAATGCCAAGTGGGACAGAGCCTGTGAGAACCTGCCCCCTCGTAAACCCTCTACTCCGAGGCAGTCACCTCCAGTGGATGAGGTCACGACAGACCGCAACAGGTCCTGACAAAGATTCCCTCCCAGGAGCCAGTCAGTCACCTGAAAAGGCTTAGCCCGATGGCCCCAAACCCCCAGCACGCTATCATATATCATCTATCAGCTCTTGGATAACTCCACTGCAGAACGTTGGGATTATAAGCTTCCTCCTGCAGCCAGAAAAGACTGTTATTTCTAACATGCTGCTGAATCTGGGAATGGCCATTAAGAACCATCAAAGTATCCATTTTTGACCCAACAATTCCATCCCTGGGAATACAGCCTTTTGGATGTGTGCAAATATGCAGCTAGAAGACTGTTCGCTATGGCCGGGGATTTAGCTCAGTGGTTCCGGCGCCTGCCTTGCAAGTGCAAGGTCCCAAGTTCAATCCCTGGTACCAAGAAAAGGCAGCTAAGACTGTTCACTGCAAGACAATTTCTACTAAAAATAGAACTACTAAATATCAGACACTGTGAGCTAAAGACAGCCATAAACTCTAACAAGGGACCCTTGGGTGTAATGTGTATAAGCCACATGTGGTGGAGTAGACTTACAATCCCAGCACTTGGGAGGCTGAGGCAGGGAGATTGTGAGGTGGCTGCCAGCCTGGACTACCTAGCAAGACCCTGTTCCAAATAACAACAACAAAAAACTTCTGGACTTGTTTTTACAGTAAATAAGTACTTTTGTAAGAGGCAAAAATCACTTATGAGAAAGTAAAATTTTATATAGTCAATATTTACAGAGTTAAATGACAATTTCAGTACATTAAAAGAATATAACACTAGGTATTTTTTTTGATTTGCAGTACAGGGGATCAAACTCAGGACCTTGTGCTTGCAAGGCAAGTGCGACACCACTGAGCTACATCCCCAGCCCAACACTAGGGTTTTTTGAGTACAAATATCATAAGACAAATATTCACTCCCATATTTTTAGTTATCTAGATTTTATTAAATTATCATTGAATTTATCACTTTTTAAACAAGCAAAATCTGTTCCATACTAGGAAATAAGATGATAAAAAGACTTTTGAATAAATGTCCTAAAAACCAGGAGGTAAACTTCTGGAGACGGGGATGTGAACTAGTGGGAAGGGAAAGGAAAGTGGGAGGGGGTAATGGGATTAAAATTGATTAAAACAGGGCCAGGGACGTAGCTCAGGGGCACTGTGCCTGCCTGGCAAGTGCAAGATCCTGAGTTCGATCCCTGGTACAAGGGGAAAAAAAAGAAAGAAAGAAATTGATTAAAATATGCTAGCATGTACCAGCTTCTCCAAATAAACCCCATCAGTGTGTAATATTAACATGCACTAATAAGATTTTTTTGTTTTTGCATTTTGGGACAGGGTCTCACTATATTGTTCAGGCTGGCCTTGAACTCACTATGTAGCCCAACCTGGCCTCAAACTCATGGCAATCCTCCTGCCTCAGACTCCCAAGTTCTGGGATTTAAAGGGGTGTGCCACCACATCTAGTTAGGATTTTTTAAAAAATAAAATATACATCCCCCAAAAAAGAAAAACAAAACAAAACAAAGACATACCAGACTAATGTAGTCCATGGACCTTATCAACAGGTACTTTTCCTCCTATAATTGCAAACACCCTAGTGCACAGTCATAACATCTTGAGAGGAAGGCAGCTGCAGCAGAGCTGTGAGGAGGTCTGCCACAGACAGAAATGCTCATGGCAGAGGAAAATGACAGCTGGCAGCTTAGTCATGACAGAGGAGCTAAAAAACCATGATAAGCTGACCTGAGAACTCAAAAAGCAGAAATTCCTGAGGACAAATAGTTCTCCAGCAACAAGAGACCAACACAATACAGCACAGCGTACTGACTGATGGTTGGTCTGAGGCACCCCAAAAAGGTGATGATAATTTGTATAACCCATCTCAAAAGACAAGAAGAGAACATAATGTCTACTTACATAACTAGATTCATTTGTGCATTTGCATAGATAAATTTCAGAGTGGGTTTTTATGCATATTTGCAAGCTGGTGTAAGGGTGTGTATATGTGTGTGGCATTGAGAATGAATAAAATAAGGTCTTATTTATCTAATCTTACCCTCTACACTCTGTATCTTCTCTCCAAATTTCAAAGAATCTAGGAAATGAGCTTTCACTGATTGGGCTTGTGTGTATCAGTTCACCCCTGCAAGGAGCCACAGCCCTGGAAGGCTGCCTGCCTCATTATTTATTCGTGCTGGACTGGGGATTGACACAGAATCTTTGCACTAAGCTATATCTTTGGCCCTTTTTGTTTTTAATTTTGAGCCAGGATCTTGCTAAGTTGCTTGGCCTGGCCTCGAACTTGTAAACCTCCTACCTTAGCCGGAGTAGCTGGTATTACAAGTGTACACCACCTAGCCCTATTGGTTCTCTATTTTTAGGGCCTACAAGCTCGCAGCAAAGGATTATAACTACTTCAATCCCTACCTCCCCCACACCCAAGGAGGGACCATGTGCAAAATCCAGCAGGTTCCCAACATGCTCTCAGGCATGGAAAATCTTCATCGGCCAGGAAACCCTTTGGGGATGATTTCAACCACCAGATGCCCAGGCTTATCTCATCTTGTGTCATCGTCTGCATTTTCCTTCACCACGCTAAGAGGAAATAGGGGATGAGATGCAGTTCCGGCAGCCACCTTGCTCTTAGGTGGATATTTCTAGCATTCTGAGGCAAGAGGGTTACTTTTTCTTTTTCTCTCTTTCTCCTCACTCTTTTGAGTGTTTTTGTGTTTTAGTACTGGGGAGAGAACCCAAGGCCTTACACCTGCTACGCAAGAGTTCTACCTCTGAGCTACACCCTCAGGCTTCTTCTTTTTTTTTTTTTTTAAAGCAATGGGGTCTTGTACTGTGGCCAAAGCCAGCCCTGAATTTCTGGACTCCAGTGATCCCCCTGCCGAGTAGCTGGGACTACCTTTGTGCACCGCCTTGCTCAGCAAAGAGGATATTTTTAAAGACCACGCCAGACTTTCTCTGTCACACTCAATGAAGGAAACCCGTACAGTGCCTGGGGACTCAGACAACAATGGTCAACGAGAGGAAAAATACACAGTGATTCAGGGGGCTGTAAATATTTACTGTGTCCCACGGTGTATTTACTGTTCAATGATTGTGCAAAACAAATGTTCTAGGACAAGAGGTGGCCTGCCTCCCCACAGGTTCCCAGAGTTTCAAAGCGGGACAGAAGCAGAGATGCCAACTGGTTCCCACACTAGATGGATAAGAAGGTTGAGGCTCCAAAAATGCTGTCATCAAATGTCTGCTTTTTTAAATATCTCTGTTACAACACGTACCCACCAAGCCACAGCTCACTGCCCAGCCATCTTCCCGCACATGAGACTAGAAGTGTGCATGTGCTGAGGGACTCCTTGCAGGGCCGAGACAGAGCATCATAAGCAATCAATAAAAGTTCGAGACGTCAGGATAGATACTCTGCTCTGACTCATGTTAAGACAAATTCTATTCCTTGAATGGCTGAAATAGCAGCCAGAAGTGCATTTGGAAATTCACCCAGTAACACATTACATAATCAACACAATTTATTTAAAAATTATTTTTTCACTTATTTCATGTGATAAAAACTAAATTCCTTTCATTTTTAGGTAAGAATTTCTAGTATGTTGCTTTATTAAATTTCATGGTTTGGGAAATTCACTGGGATGGAAGAGGTTTTCAAAAACAGTAAAATCCAAATGCCAAATTCCCTGGTACAAACATTCACAAAGTTAAAGAAAATGCCTTTGGGCCGGGGATTTAGCTCAGTGGTTTCGCCCCCTGCAAGCGCAAGGACACGAGTTCAATCCCTAGTACCAAAAAAAAAGAAAAAGCCTTTAGCACCAGAAAATATCTTCTTGATCTTAAGAATACTTAATACTATGGGGTGCAAAAAATGTTGAAAACTCCTTCCCTAGTACCTCCGGTTCCTCCACTGTACTGATCAAGTGCAGGGTAAACAGACTGGTGAATTATCAAGCCCCCCGCAGACCCACTGTACTGTCACAAGGCAAAGCCTTGGGAAGGAGCAACCTAGGGTTGGCTTCTTCTCCCGCGCCGCCCTAACCAAATCCGCTTCGTAACCACTGCACACTTCTGGGTGTCTAGGAGACCTTCTATGTCCTCCGATTAGATAGAACTTATCAATCAGCTGCCATCAATTCAGGACAGCGCATCCCACATCCCCATTTTCTCCAACAAGGCTGTCACTTATGGGCCGAGTAGCTGAATGAACTTCACTTAACTACTTATAAAATTAGCCAGACCAGCACTAGAGCTAGAGCTGATTTGCTTGACAGAAAATTTAAACATAAAAGCCAGGCGTGGTGGTGCATGTTTGTAATCCCAGCTCTTGGGAGGCTGAGGCAGGAGCATTGTGGTGAGTTTAAGGCCAGCCAGGGCTACTTAGTGCGTTTAAGGCCAGTCTGAACTACATAGTGAGCTTTGCTGAGACAAAATACTCGACACCCAAAGTTGAAGGAGCAAAGGTTTATTTAGCTCAAAGTTTATAGAGGTTTCAGTCCATAAATGGCTGGCTCCAAGGCAGGGTGGCCCACGGCAGAGGGGCAACAGTTCATGGCAGAACAAAGGTAGCAAAGCAACAGGAGAGCAAGGGAGGGGCCCTCAATAGCATCTTTCTACCCTTTTATCTTATGCAGACTACTTAGGCCCAGTAGCACTCACTCCCTCAATCCTAGGGTCCTTAAGCCTAGCACTGCACCATAAATCAATTCCCTACCGATGACTGCATGAGGCTTTGGGGGGACATCAAGACACAAGCCATAATGCCAACTGTGATAATCAGGCTGGATGGAGGGGTCCCTACTAGATGTCAGGAACCCTATGGTTTTAGTCTCAAAGGAGAGCCTTTTCTTACCTCCCTCTCCTTCATCAACTAATCCCCTCACCCCATTAGACACACACACACACTCACACACACACACCCACACACACACACACACACACACACACACACTCATCTAGCCCTTTACGAAGTGAGGGAGACCCAAGAAGTCTGGAAGCATGGCGGATCTCAGAACTCTCCTAGGGTGGCCTCAGCTGACCCCTGAGCAAGTTCTTCATCTAAACGATGGCCAGGCATCAAAGTCCCAGCTGATTCGGAAGTCTCTGGGGGAAAAAGTCCACTTGCTGATGTGGTATCTTTAGTTCATCCTATTTTCTTTACTGTTTTAGTGACATTAACTGAAACTTTTGGCTGCGGCTAGACATGAGGAGGGCTGACTTGATGTGCCATATTTTACTTTTAAAAAAGCTTTAAGCTGGGCGTGGTGGTGCATGCCTGTGAGCCCAACACTCGGGAGGCTGAGGCAGGAGGATCATGGTGAGTTTGAGGCCCACCTGGGCTACATAGCGAGTTCAAGGCCAGCCTGAACTACACAGTGAGATCCTGTTTAATTTCTAATTACACAAGCAACATATAAATATTTTCTCCCTGTAGAAACTTTGAATATTAAAGATTCAAGCCCCCGGACCACACACACAAACACTTCGGCCAGTACCAGGTCGCCTCCCTGGAAGGAACTGTTATAATGAATTTAGCATTACCCTTTCATATAGCTTTCTATGCATTTATGTATCTTTGAAAAAAAAAACAGAGACGCATTATGGTGGTTCAGTTTAGTATACAAACGGTATCATACTCAAATTTCTGCAACTTTTTCAAATCTCACAGTATGTCTTAGCCATCTTTTCATCTTAGACCTTTTTCCTGTCCGCTTTCCCTCCTTCCTTCCCTCCCTCCCTCTCTCTCTCACTGTATTCCACAGTGTTTTATATTTTAAAAGGTGAAAACATCATGTAATTCAACCTTCGCATTTTCTTTTTTTTTTTTTGGTACCGGGGATCGAACTCAGGACCTTCCGCTTGCGAAGCAGGCGGCGCCACCACTGAGCTAAATCCCCGGCCCAACCTTTGCATTTTCTATAACACTGTTTCTTGGAAAGCAATGATACACAAAAGGAAGTTTCTCTTTAAGTTCTGTCTCTTGTGATTTCTAGAAAACGGCCACTGATTTCAGAAATAATAACACATGGATGGCAATGTGAGTGAGGGATCGGCCCTGGTTCTGTAATTCCTGGTGGGACAATGAGTTAACAGGACACACGGCCAGGCAGAATCCCAACTCGAAGCTGTGTGGCCTTTGGACTTTTACAACAGCTCTGTAACTTGGCCTCACCATCAGCAAACTGAAGACAATAATGTCTACCTTTCAACTCACTGTCAAGATCTTGTAAGAAAAGGAAATGAGGTCAACAGGCAGAGCACCTGGCATGTGGTAGGCACTTAGGTGACAAATATCTAGAAACTTCACAGCAAAGTTATGCTTAGCAATGTAGGATACCAATGATTTCTATGGTGTAAAATTTCAAGTTCATGTTTTTTAAAAATGATTAGTTTCTTAGTTACTTTTCTCATTGCTTTGACAAAATACTGATGTCCAAAGTTAAAGGAGGAAAGGTTACTTAGCGCACAGTTTGTACACGTTTCAGTCCATAGTTGGCTGGCTCCAAGGCAGGGTGGCATTGCAGAGGAGAAACATGGTGGGCAGAAGGTAGCAAAGAAACAAAGGATGACCACAGCTCTTTCTATCCCTTATATCTTATCCAGGCCACTTAGGGAAGGTAGCACTCACACCCTTAATCCTAGTGCTCTTGAGCCTAGCATTGCATCTCAAATCAATCCCAGGGTTACACTCTCTAGATCCAGCCACCTCTGAAAAGGCCTACATAAGGCTTTGGGGGACATCTAGACACAAGCCATAACAGTCCACTTTGAAACATCTTGTTAGTATGGATACTGCACCTTGGATTTGAAGGCAAGGAAACTAGACAGAGAGATATGGTCATGGTAGATCTAAAATGGTGCCAGGATTAGTTTTTCTAAGAACCATTAAGTTTCTTTTCTTTTCTTTTTTGGTACTAGGGATTGAACTCGGGACCTTGCGCTTGCGAGGCAGGAGGCGGAAACACTGAGCTAAATCCCTGGCCCTTAAGTTTCTTTTCTTATGACTTATCACTAAATCAATAAACAGAATGCTCAAAACTGCTACCTGAAAACTTCTAAGCATGTTATATGTAATCCTGCCTGTCTTTATTAATTTTTCACAAATAACTAATTTAAAACAAATAAAAGGAACAAAATCTTCCAGGCAAACAAAACAAATGGAAAAGGAAAATAAAACCAGTACTCACTGCTGCTGCCCCCAAGATTCCAGCCAACAGATAATGAAACAGGTTTTGCCTCAACCTTGTAGCAGGGCTAAAAAGTCAGCTACAAGGATTCAGGGGCTGGAGGAAGGGTGCTGGATCAATTTCCCAGGATCACAGGAAGAGGAAAATGGAGTGATTTTTCCTGGGTTTCCTGCAGGCTGTGCTCTTCTCACCTGCTCCACCATGTCCACATTGCATATGGCGGGTGTCCCCCATGATCCACGCCTTTGGTATTTACACTTTGAGTGTTTCTTCTCTTCGAGGACAGGCTGGCCTCATGATCCGCTTCTAGTTATACAGAATTCGGCAAGGTGACAGAATGTACAGGGTTCTGCATGTATCATTACATTACATAAGATGGGTCTTGTACCCATATTTTGATGCTTTCTCCTTTGCTGAAATTAAGGAGATAAGAGGCCATGCTGGGAGACATGTGTGGCAAGGAGCCTAAGGCTGCCCTCCAAGCTGAAGGTGGCCTCCAGCCCACAGCCAATAAGAAACCAAAGCCCTCGATTTTACAACCATAGGTACTGAATGCTGCCAACGACCATGTGATTTTAGAAACAGATTCTTCTCCAGTCAAACTTCAGATGAGACCCCAGTCCTGGCCAATACCTTGATTTCAGCCTTGTGAGGCCCTGAAGTAGAGGACCCAGTTCAACCACGTCAGACCCTGGCCTACAAAAACTACCCAGTGATACATGTGTGTGTTTTCGGGCTCTAAATTTGCAGTGATATTGTAATAGATAATTAATACATCACATTTGCTCCCTTTCTCCACCTGAACCGAGAAAACAGCAATGAGAGAACAAAAAAATCCACGTCAAAATTAGGGCGAGAGGTCTTTTTAGTGATACCTGAATTGAAATGAACCCTACAGCACTCATTTTTCCTTTCGGCTCACAGTGAGAGAGAATACATATATTTTAATGGAGCAGATGATCTTCCTGGGGTATCTTCTTGACTTCCTACTTGGTTTATTATCCACCAGCCCCTGACTTCAGTAGGCTACACCCTCAGCTTTTGACCTTCTCAAAAGACCATCCCCATCAGATGGAATCCTTCTTCCAAAACCTTCTGGAGAATCAAAGCCAAAGTCCTTAGGAAAGCCCCAAGGCCAAGTTTCTTCAGTAAACAAAGCTAAAAAAAAGGCATCTATCTGGTAGTTGATTGCATTGTACTTCACTGAAGCTGCCATCACACAATGGGAAAACTGTAGTTCATTCATCTTCACCACCCTGTGCCTGGTGCTGTGCCTGGTTCAGTGTGTGCCATGGAGCAGCCACCCCTAGGCTTCTGCTGTGATTATGCTGGAACAAAAATACAGGATGGCTTGCTCTCCACTGCTTTAAGGATCTCTGTGTTACCTTAGTGGCCCTGGGTCTGGTACTTGTACTTCTGAAAATGAGCCAGCCTTTCACAGGCCTGTAATCTGTCCATTATATCATAGTGCTGAACAGCACACAGCCTAACAAGTAATTTGTTTAATAGCCCTAAAATTCCCATTTGGGTTCATAAAAATCCCTTCTTCACTCTAACCTGAGAGTTTTATTTGTGTCTTAATTTTTTTCTTTTTACTCTACTTCCAGCCTCAAAGGAGCAAAAGAACACAAATAAAACTGGACAGAAACACAGAAATTAAACAAATGGGACTAGAAGAAACTGGAACTGGGTTCAGGGATTTAGCTCAGTGGTTCTGGCGCCTGCCTCGCAAGCGCAAAGTTCCGAGTTCGATCCCTGGTACCAAAAAAAAAAGTCATCATTCATTCATTAAGGCCTGGGATTTAGCTCAGTGGTTCCGCTGCCTGCCTCGAAAGCGCAAGGTCCCAAATTCGATCCCTGGTACCAAAGGAAAAAGAAAACATTGTACAAGAAACTGGAACAGAATTAAAATACAAGATAATGGTTTCATAGCTTATTAAGATGTGGAGATACTGAAAGTGGGCTGCAAATTCAGCAGCAATTAATGAGAGTTAATTATTAAAACACATGAAAATGACTAGAGAACTTCCGGGCCCAGTGTTAAAGAGTCACATGGATGCCAGGCATGGTGGCACACTCCTGTAATCCCAGTACTCAGGAGGCTGAGGCAGGAGGATAGTGAGGCCTCTGTATTGAGTTCAAGGTCAGCCTGAACTGTGAACCCTGTTTCAATGAAAAGGTCACATTAATACAGACTGCTGGAAATGGGTGCTGACCAGGTGTGAACTTTGATTTGGTGTTTTAGTTGTTTTGAAGGGGCCCCTGTATAACTATATTCCTGAGATTATCTGGTGGTATTTTAGAATAGGGCTTGCTTAGGGCCGATCCTTACAACATTTATTCTATTCAGTCACCCTCTTCAGATCCAGCCTCAGGCCAAATTTGTCTTCAGTGGTCCCGAGAGTCTGTGTCCTATCCCCTTTCTCTCCCTGTAAAGTGCTAAATAGCTAAGAATCAGTCATGAGCACAGATAATTATCCAAAAAATTCCCTCCAAAGGCACCTGCACTTGATCAAGGAGAGCACCAATAATTATTCCAGAATTTATTTACAAATCATTGGCACATACACCACTTCTTCAGTGCCCAGGCCCCAACTCATACAGTAAGAGGCACTCAGTATTTACTGAATGGACAGATTAAAATCCTGAGGCTCAGTGGTTAGTGACCCACCTAGGGCCATACAGTAAATTAGAGACAAGAGAAAGTTTCTGTTTATACATCCTGAGCTTCCTACACTCCCACCAAATTGTAATCAACAGAGTTACAAGAAGAATTTTAAGTTGGGAGGAAGTGGTTCCCAACTCTCCAGAATTCAGTTCATGAAAACAGTTTCACCTGCCTTGGAGTCAGCTCCATGCCCCCCGAGCTGAGGCACACTTCTAAGATCTGAACTGTAAACTCAAACCCGAATGCAGCCCCATTCTGCTCCCAGAGCACGCAAGCGGCAGCAGCTTTCAAGATGGAAGCAGCAGCCTCAAGTGAGGGGGGACCATTTTCTCACTCTCTCCTTCAAAGATTCTCTTGTTTTCCTGGTATTGCTGCACTTGATCTTAGCCCAAAGGCCGACAAGCGATCCTGGTATTGCTGGAACATAATGAACTTCTGATGCTTAAACATTTGGGAGATCCTTAAGAGCATTTACCCTTCATTTTAGTAAGGGAGCTGGGCCCAGCCCACAGAGACTCAGCAAAGTGCCGGGCTGTTAAGGGTAAGGTGAGGCGCCTGTCCTCGGGAGCTGACCGGCACCTGGAGTCCTCACCCAGGGCCAGTGACACCATTATCTCTGCAACACATGAACACTGGAAAAGCACACGCTGGAGCAAAACCAGACCCCACCAACAGGAGGGCGGCTTTCCTTCGGGTGCTCTCGAGGGTTACTGCTTTGCTCGGAAGTGGCTTTATCTACAGTTAAAATTGTGACATTTAAACTACATTTGGACTTGATTTATGAGCTAAATAATAGGTTGTCTGGGATCTGCTTTAAAATTCGAGAGACAGGGTAGGTGCCTGGGATATCGGGCTTCATTATACTAATCTCTGGAATTGTATGTGTATTTGAAAAATTCTACAATAAACAAAATATGTGGGGAATCAGTTCTCAGCTCTGCCACAGGCACTCCTTGGCTTCAGGCAATTCACTTAACTCCTCTGGACCTCCGTCCTCCAACTGAACAAATAATACTCTCTCCCACAGAGGGCTTTTTTTAGACTGAAATATGATAATAAAAATATACGTAAAGGGCCTGATACTATTCTTGAAAAAACTGTAAGAGCTTAATAAAAGGTAGCTTATCATTGCTATCCTATAATAAAAGAGGTTTTTGGGGGGACAGGGCTGTGGAGAACACACTCCTACATGCACATAGTTCAATAATCACCATTCACCTCTCCCACTGAGACAGCTTAATACACTTGATGTATGGGTGGCTTTTTCTAAAGGCTGAACTCAACACTAATTACTGTCAGCAGGTACCCAGTTCTTTATTTAGTAAAACCACTAAACGAGCTTTATTTTTATCTTAATTGCAGTGAATCAAGCCTCCTTTGCCTCCTGCTGACAGGAGAGCCAGCCTTTTGTGAAGCCACTTCATTCTGTATGTTCCTGGGGACCATAAAATAGCACCTAAGTGTCCTGTACCTACAGAATCAGAAGCCTTTTTTTAAAAAAACCAGGAACTTATCTAATTCTTTTTTACAAGTTTGCATGAGAAGCTGGAACTGTAGTTTATTTAAAAATAAAAGGCATACATGTTCCATGAGTTTTTTCCAGGCAAACTTACATACAACATGGTTTAGAGATAGTATTTAGATTCATTTTACCATAGAATCAGGGCCTTGATCAAAGTTCATTACCGCTTTCGGCCTCATTCTTTTCATCTGTAAAATGGGAGCAACAATAGTAACAGCTGCTCTGGGTTGTTGAAAAGTTTAAAGAAGAAAAGATATGTCAAATCCACACAGTAAAAGCTCAATGAGCAGTAGCTGCTTTTATTATTCTAGTGCTCTGATCTCAACTAAAAAGCTCCTGCTTGGATATCACATTTGCCTCCCCCAATGCTCATTCCTGTTCACTTAAACACGATGTGATACCAATGTTGGTGGCTCAAAACAGATGGTCACTCCTCACTCTCTGGTGAAACATCAAGAAATTTAATTACCAGACAAAGAAAACACACCATTTTCTATTTCTGGACACAAATCCTACAGTAGCACAAAGCGTGGAAGAGTGTCGGATCACATTTTCATCTTGGCTGACTGTTTCTAGAACAGAGAACAATGTATGCTAAAAATATTACGACTCCATTCATCTTCCCTGTCTCCCCTCGGAGGCTGCCTGGTGACCCCTGGGAGGGCCTTCTGCAAAATGTAGCCCCCCAGCCTTGGATCTTATCAACTTTGGCCCGAGGTCCAAAACTATGTTTCTTTATGCATTTGCTGGCCTGGGTTTTAATCCATGCTCCCTCCCCTCATCTGTAACGCTGCCAGAGCCTTATCAACAGTGCTTCTAAACCTCACTTGTTTCTTGGTCGATATTTTCCCACATCAGCCACCACATGCATGTACAAGGCACGACAGTTCCCAGAATTTGTAAAAACATTGGCAGTCTCTATCTGATGAAATAGGTGTCTATTGAACAAGTTTTAGTTTTTTTTCATTAGTATATGTTTGCAATACATAATAATTACATTCTTCTTAGGGAACTGGTACATAAACACCATATTGTAATCATTTTTACTTCTCCCTCCCCTCCCTGCCCTCCTGTCCCCCCTCTCCCTAGATCCCCTTTCCATCTCCCCAAAGTCCACCTCCCTGTTTCCTAACACCTCCAAAAAATTTTTAACAAATTTTATTATTTGGAACTTGAAATGAGATAGAGTATTTTATTTCTTTTCCCTTTCTTTTTTGGTACATGTAGAAAATAAAGCCATCTGAGATCTATTTAACTCATGGTATAGTTAAAAACTGTTTATTTGACAACTATAGGCACATTGCCAGAGACACACATGTCCAGCAATAATTAAACACATACTCCAGGCCCTCAGGGGCCCTACTTTTGTTGGGTTTTTTTGGTACTGGGGATTGAACTCGTCCTTGCACTTGCAGTGAAACCACTGAGCTAAATCCCTGGCCCTAGGGGCCCTCGTTTTTAATCTTTACTTATCAATCATGACATGGGCTTACTATATGCCAGGTGCTGTGCCAACTACTTTATAAACATTAACTCACTTAATCCTATTCTTACAACAACTGTATGAGGCAGGGCCTATTATTATCCCCAATATACGCACAAAAAGACTAAGCCCCAACAGAGGCCAAGTAACTTGCTTACTTGGTCATGCAACTAGTGAGTGGCAGAGTTCAGATCAAAGCCCAGGCGGTTCGGCTTCCAGGGCTGTCTCTCGCCATCATCCACTGCCAGCCACGCTGCCTCACGGTGGGGACAGACCTTCAGACGCCACGCCACCTGAGGGTCCCAGCCGCGTGCTGGGGGTAGATTCGCATATCCCCCAAGTCCTTACTTCCTCGGCGCCTACAGACACTCCTCCCACCCTCCTCCTCTTGTCCCTCCACCCATCTCAGCTCCAGCTGAGGACAAAAGTTATTCATTGAGTCCTCACCATTGCCTCCCTCCTAGCACTGCAGATTCACCTTGAAAATCCACGTCTCTCCTGTCTCCCTCACACCCTCTCATCCTTCCTGGACTGTCTCCACCACCTCACTCCAATCTTGCTTCCAATACTCTCCTTTCCTTTAAGAAAATTAGAAAGAAAAGAAGAGAAAAAAAATGGTTTGGTTTTGTCTTTTCCCTTGGCATATAGGTAACACACAATTTTGATTAAAAAAATAAAAAAATTTTAGGAGATATAGACAGGCAAAGAGAAGAAAATTAAATTACCTAAAGCCTATCCTCAGAGCTAAACTTTTATCAAATCATTTCAAATTTTGCTTTTTTTTTTTTTTTCCGGGTAGTACTATAGGATAACCCAAGACCTTGAGCATGGTAAGTGCTCTATCACTGAGCTACGCTCCCAGCCCTTTTTATTTTATTTTGAGACAGGGTCTTATTAAGTTGCCCAGGCTGGCCTGAAATTTACGATCTTCCAGCCTCAGGTTCCTGAGTAGCTGGGATTATAGGGACGTGCCACTATGCCTAATGGGGTTTTGCCTCTTTTTATATTGTTTACCAACATCAGAACATTTATCTTCTACCTATGAAGTTTGTTTTCCCACAAAAATTTAGTATTAATGTGGGTCAGAAACCTTCGCTGGTTACAGGCAGTGCCTAGTCTTGTGGATTTGACCACGGGGCCCTGTCACCTGGCCTCACTGGGAAGGTGGCCACCCGGGCAGAACTGTGAGTCTCTCCATGCTTGTGACTCATTCTCCTCCTGCCCCCAACACTTCCCAGTCCTGGCCTCTGTCTGCTCCTTCTGGGACAGGGAAATCCCCAGGGAGCAGAGATGCAAGTCATGAGGCAATGATTCCCTAGTGCAGAAATGAGGAGCTGTCCCCAGAGTAGTCTTCCGGGCCCGTGGCCGCCTAAGGGTTATAACCGTCTTCATGCCCTCTGCTCTTCTGGCTTCTCGAGGGATTTTATCTCATAGGAGGCAGACCCAGAGTGACTGTTCTCTCCTGGTTCTTCCTCTGATGATTTCTTTGGGTTGAATAGGAGCCCAGAGGTGTCAGGGTCCACAAAAAAGGGGACCTCCAGACCCACCACACTGACCATCAGTGACCTGACCCCAGGAGGCACAGCCTGGCAAGCCACCTGGCACTCCGCATGCTGATGTCACCTTTGGAGGTTACACACATGCGGGTGTGTGGGTGCACGTGCACACCCCCCACCCCAAGACCAGAACTGCTGCCTTTTCAAATGCATCAGCACAAAGCTACAGAACTGGCTCCTGTCTCTATTTGTAAAGATCAAAATCATGGCTCTTTGTTTCATGGGATTAAAGGAAAAACCCTACAGATGTGTCACAAGTTGATCTATATGCTGTAAAGAAATCCAGTTGTATATGTTCTGTTCTTAATGGTCAACTCGGAGGATAAAATGTGAAGCATGCAGCGGATAATCTCTCCAGCTTTGGGCTGGGCTGGCTGATTCATCACTCCCGGATCTGACATGTGGGCATCCATTCTCTCCTCCCCACCATTCCCTTGACTCACTAGAATTATTACTTCCCAAAGAGGACACTTGGCTGCAGGGAAAGTGAGAGCTAAGAATAGCCAGAAAGTGCTTGAGCCCAGAACCTGTCTTTGAAGTTCATGGGCTTTTGCGTTTAAGAAAACAAGACCCCCCGGAAGAGAAGGTATTTAGAGCCTGAACTGATCCAAAGGTGGAAATCTAGATATATAATAAACTGCATTCCTTATTTCCTTCAATTCAACACTGCCAGTACCCGAGTGCGGGGTACCAATGGAAGAACAGTCCAAGTAACAAGTCAAAAGCCTACAGGAGCCCTGCATCACAAACCCAGCCCGCCTCGCCCGCCCGCCCGCCTGCGTAGGGTGGCGCGGACCGGAACCGCAGCCCCAGCCGCCGCCTGGGCGCGGGCCGCGACCCGAGGAGGTGGGAGCAGCGCAGGCCGAGCCACGGGCGCCCGCGGGGCAGTGAGGAGGGGAGGCCGCAGCCCAGTCCTCACACCGCTGCCGGGCCGGCGTGAGCCGCTTCCAGATCCCGCCAGGGCTCACGGAGCTGCTTCAGGGCTACACTGTGGAGGTGCTGCGGCAGCAGCCGCCCGACCGCGTGGAGTTCGCCGTGGACTACTTCACCCACCTGCGCGAGGCCCGCCCGGACCTGACGCGGAGAGCAGCGACTCGGAGGTCGACGAGGACCTGGAAGTCCCGCTTCCCAGCAGATTTAACAGACGAGTATCAGTCCGTGCAGGGGCTTATAACCCTGATGAGGAAGAAGAAGATACTGATCCGCGGGTGTTTTATCCTAAAACTGATGAACAGAGATGCAGACTTCAGGAAGCTTGCAAAGATATTCTTCTTTTCAAAAATCTCGATCAGGAACACCTTTCTCAAGTCCTGGATGCCATGTTTGAAAGGACAGTCAAAGTGGATGAGCATGTCATTGACCAAGGAGATGATGGAGACAACTTCTGTGTCATAGAAAGGGGAACCTATAACATTTTAGTAACAAAACATAATCAAATGCGTCTTGTTGGTCGTCAGTATGGCAACCGTGGCAGTTTTGGAGAACTAGCTCTGATGTGCAATACCCCGAGGGCAGCTACCATTGTCACCACCTCTGAAGGCTCCCTGTGGGGATTGGACTGGGAGACTTTTAGAAGAATCATAGTGAAAAACAATGCAAAAAAGAGGAAGATGTTCGAATCATTTATTGAGGCTGTGCCACTCCTTAAATCGTTAGAGGTGTCAGAACGAATGAAGATTGTGGACGTGATAGGAGAAAAGAACTATAAGGATGGAGAGCGTATACTCACTCAGGGTGATAAGGCTGACAGCTTTTACATCATCGAGTCTGGTGAAGTGCGCATCATGATTAGGAGCAAGACTAAAACAAGCAAGGATGCTGGGAGCCAGGAGGTGGAGATTGCCAGCTGCCACAAGGGGCAGTATTTTGGAGAGCTTACACTGGTCACCAACAAACCTAGAGCTGCTTCAGTGTATGCAGTTGGAAATGTCACCTGCTTAGTCATGGATGTTCAAGCATTTGAGAGACTTCTGGGGCCCTGCATGGACATAATGAAGAGGAACATCTCGCACTATGAAGAACATCTAAGATGTGAAGATGTTTGGCACCAGCTTGGATCTGACCGACCCTGAACAATAGATACGCCACATCCCAGAGCCTTCTCGGTGTTAACACCAGACCCTTCTGGTCAGCCACAGAACACAAACGGAAAATAGACATGACAGTTGTTCCTGCTGTTGCCACCACTGCTGTGATTGCTGTGGTTTTGGGCATTTAGAAAATTTGAAAGTCAGCACTAAAGGATGAACAGAGATTTGACCTAGACCTCCACTTTGCTTCTGAAAGCCCATTATTAAACCACTTGTAATGATTACTCCAACCTAGTTTTCGCATCTTTGGTTTAGAATGGCATGTCCCTCCAACAATTTAAGTGCCTGATATAAAGTCCAAAGTGTAAACATCCTCCTTTCCTCTCTTTCTGGTACTGTTGCTTTTGGAAGTTACTATAAAGTCTCCAGAAACCTGTTGTATAACTGTAGACACCCTCCTACCATCTTTTTCAAGGAAAGAAATGTAGCCTTCAGTCTCTTCATCTGTCCTTTGAGAAAGTCCACAATGTGTTCACAATCGCTGCCTTTGGTTTTTTTGGGTTTTTTGTTTTTTTGGGTTTTTTTGGTACTGGGGATCGAACTTTGGTCTTTGTGCTTGTGTAGCAGGCGGTGAAACCACTGAGCTAAATCCCTGGCCCTAGCCTTTGGTTTTATAGTAGAAAATGGTACCAGATGTGATCGAGGTCTGTAGTCCACTGGCATTGTTCAGGCTGCTAACAGCTTCACACATTATGGCTGTTTGCAAATCCATGGTGATGCTTACAGAAAGGCACAGCAGGTTAGTACTCCAAAGCAGACTGAGGTTAGCAGAACCCATGTTAGAGCAAAAATAATTGAATTCAGCTCATTTTACCAGTAGTAGAGAGCAAGAAAAGGTTTTCTGGGTTAGAGGTTTTTTTCTTTTGTTTGGGTGAATGTTTTGTTTAACCTCTGCAGTTTGTTTGTTTGTTTTTGGTACCGGGGATTGAACGCAGGTCCTTGCACCTGCACAGCAGGCGGCGAAACTACTGAGCTAAATCCTCGGCCCTAACCTCTGCAGTTTGCATGAATGAATGGTCATCCATTTATAAGGAGCCAGGGGTGGCCATTTAGTTCACTTGGTTAGAGCATGGTGCCAGTAGAAGTAGCCAGAGTCTGGAGGTGCCATTACTTTATCTGAGCTAAATCCTTTCCTCAGCAGGTCCGGCTATTTCTTGTTCCCAGTTGCTTCTACTAGCTAATGGCAGTATGCTGACAAGAAGTGCTGCACAGACAGCCCGTTCCTTCTGCTCGAGTTATTGCATAGTTTGGTTGTCGAACTATCAATTTTTTAATTCTTTAGAAGCTTTGCTTTGCTCTGCTCTTTTAAGAAAGTATTTCTTGGCTGGGTGTAGTGGAGCACACCTGTAGTCCTAGTACTCAGGACGCTAAGGCAGGAAGATTTCTGTGAGTTCAAGGACAGCCTGAGCTACATAGTGAGCTCAAGGCCAGCCTGAACTACAGAGTGAGACCCTGACCCAAAAAAAAAAAAAAATGTATTTCTGTTAGGGGAATTCCCCTTGGGATGTATTCATCTATATGGAGCTTGTCAGCTGCCTCAGACATTCATTCTAAAGTTCAACTCTGGCTTAGTTTCCAAAAATTGACATCACTGGGACTGGGGATATAGCTCAGTGGTGGTGTACTCACCCAGCAAGCTTGAGGCCCTGGGTTCAGTCCTCAGCACCACACACAAAAAACAAAAGGCATCATTTACAGTTTCACAGAATTACCATGAAGACCTTTCTAAGATGTTGGGATATTTGGGGTTCTAATTGCTTATCCCCAAAGACAGTAATTTAACTTGTATTTAAAACATTTTTAACCTTTTAATTTTAGCAGGTAAAATTCTAATGAATTGTCCTAATTAGCTATATTTCAGAATGATTTTTTTCCAAAGAATGATTTAGAATCAGATGCTACAAGGGATCCCGAAATAGGACTCTTTTTCAGACTACCCTTGGTAACCTATGTTGCAACTCTCAGAATCATGAAAGGTTGTATGAAACTCATACTCCAAAACAGGCAGCTAGCCCTGGGAAAGCCCATGTGGCGATCTCACACTTTCCTAAGGTTCTTCTTTTCTATGGTGTTGTTTTATTATCAAGTAAATTCAGAAAGCAGGTCTTGTACTTCACCAGATGAGAACCACACCTATTTCTTGCAATGAGAGGAGGTGCATTGGGCTTCAGGAGTGACCCAGACCCTGTCCAGGCTCAGACCTTGTTAGGACTGTGTTTGAATGCTGAGAAGATGCCCCCTGCCACTTCTTCCTGCCAGAATTGGTTAGGGTGGTCTGAATCCTGTGCCAGTTACTGCTAGGTGTGGGCCTTCTCACAAGTCCCACTCTGTCTTTCCTTTCACAAAGCCCTCCCTGACACCCTGACACATTGATGGTTACCTTTTCACAGGTTAGAAGTCATCGCGTTCATGTCCTCCAGCTCCAACTCCAAGGGACATAGGCTCATCAGTCCAGACCCTCACTGCATGTGAGTCCCCTGGGGCAGAGGAGTAAGAGGGTGGGCCCTAGCTTGAACAAAGGAGACATTAAAAGGAGCAGCATGAATGAGAAAGAGCAAAGCCATTATCCTACTGTTCCAGTTCCCTTTGCAGCTTGGATTGAGGCCTGAGGTATCCTCCTTGTGCCAAGGGAGCCCGACACTGACAGCTGAGCCTCACAGGGAGGAATGCATGTTGGAAAGAGATTCCTTTGTTGTTTCATGTTTTCTTCTAGGGTTGGAGCTTTATGCCCTCTTTCTTATCTTTGTTGTTGATTTTGGATGGCACACAATGTTTCTGAGAGGCCTAGGCTTGAGGTCCAACCTGCAGGGTTTTCCTTTCTTTTGGCCCCATTTTTCTCACTCTCTCTCTTTTCTTGGGCTGAATTTTCTGAAGGAAAGATTTGTGTGTTCTTGTCCTCTTGGTCCATAGTTTTTATATAGAATTACATTATATATCAGGCCGGGGATTTAGCTTAGTGGTGCTGCCGTCTGCCTTGAAAGCACAAGGTCCTGAGTTTGATCCCCGGTACCCCCCCCCCCAAAAAAAAGAATTATATTATATAGAATTGCTATATAGTCTCAGAAACCAAAAGAGAGCCTTTCTTTGAGCAGCTTAGCGAGTGAATTCAGCAGCAAAGTGGGAAGCAGTCCTCCAGCCAGGAGAGTGGTGTTTGTCTGGAGTGCCCAGATTCTGGGCAGAACACCAGGGACACAGCGTGTTGTGTCCTGTCACAGAGTACAGTCATCCCTCCACTTAGAGAAAGTGGAAGCATTTTGCACAGAGACAAAGGAAAAGGACCCATGAATGTTGTCTTTTATCTTTTGTTTTCAATGGACTGATGTTGGAATTCTTGTTTTTAAATGTATTTGCAAAATCAATCTTGCCAAGATACAAGTTGTTTTGATTTTTCACTATTATTACCTCTTGTTCCTCCTGTCTTGACTGCTGATGTTCCTCAGTGATACTAATGTCTTATTTTATGGGAAGCAGCTTTCCCATGGGTTCTCTTTTACACACTGGCAGGGCTATCTTTATACTTAAAAATATATATAGTAAGATGGGCTGGGGATTTAGCTCAGTGGTTCCACCACCTGCCGAGCAAGGTCCTGAGTTCAATCCCCGGTACCAAAAAAAAAAAAGTAGGATAACTGTCACTAACCTCATAGGGGATTTGCAGAAAATCATTTAGCCCACCTTGCTTAAAGGGTAGAATCCTCATTGTTTTTTCAAGCTTGTAATAAATGATACCTAATTCAGCATTATTGTGCTACCTCAAGAGTAAAAATGTTTTAAGGTTGTTTTAGTCCTGAGTTCTACATACAGTGTTTGAAATGTCTTTTAATTGGAGTTATTTTTTAAGTCATTGGGGTGAATCTTGTTTTTACCTGTTTTACACTTGTATTTTAATATCAGAAGAATGATTGGAAAGCAATCAATTTTTGTTTTATGGTATTGAACATATTTATAATTAAAAGTCATTAAGAATTAAATCATTATTTGCCATAAACAAAGTTGGGATTTTTAAAAAGGAAACTGTAGGGTTTGGCTTCACTCTTGGTTAATAGAGGCTGACAAATCATGTCTGAAAAAAAAAAAAGCCTACAGGCAGCCAGCAAGGGTGGTGCACGCCTGTAATCCCAGCACTCTGGGAGGCTGAGGCAGGAAGATCACATATTGCAGCCCAACTTGGGCAACTCAGCAACTTAGAAAGCCCTTGTATCATAATAAAAAATTTAAAAAGAGCCAGGGATATTGCTCAGTGTGAAGCCCTAGAACTGCAAAATAAAAAGGTCTACAGGCACATATGTCTGGTGATTGTAAAGAAGTAAGGTCACATTTTTTATTCCTAAACATGCAACTGAACTATCTTGTTATTCAATGTTTCTTGCTAAATTATAATTATGGACTATGTTGTTATATGGTAAGAACAAAAATTAACTGTGCAGAGCCTCTGCCACACATGAGTTCATTTTCCCCCATTTGTTGAGTGCTTGTGAAGCGCATACCACATGCCTGTCTGCATTGCAAGCTCTTACAGGCAAGTGAAACCCAGAAGGGGCACCTGGGTTTGGTTTGGTTTTGTTGAGACCAAGTCTCACTATGTACTTCAGGCTGGTCTTGAACTTGTGGTGATCCTCCTGCCTCAGCCTCCCAAGTGCTGGGATTACAGGCATGCGCCACCAAGCCTGGCTAGCCTGTCTGAAGATCAAAGAAAGCCTCTCAATAGAAGTCACACAGAAGGCTGAGACCTGAAGCACAGTCAGGCAAGTGTAGGGACAAAGGAAGGAGAAGAAAGAAGTTTTCAGGGCTTGGGATTTAGCTCAGTGGTTTTGCTGCCTGCTGCGCAAGTGCAAGGACCCGAGTTCGATCCCCAGTACCCAAAAAAGAAAAAAGTTTCCAGGCAGATGGGCCAGTGGTGGGAAGGACATTATCCAGGAAGCTTAACTGGGTTAGCTATAGAAAGACAGGGAGGAGGGGAAGGGAGAAAGACCACAGAGGCGGCAGGGCTGGGTCTTGAAGCCCTGTTAAGGAAAAGTCTTTACCCTCAGGCTTTATCCTCAGGAGGATGCAATAAAAGATATAAAGGCTGTTCTGGAGCTGGCCAAAGAGGGAGGGGTCTCCACAGAGGAGGGACCCTGGGGCTGGAGAAGAACCAGGATTCCAGGGCAATCTATGAGTCAGGCAGATCAAGACAGGTGATGGATTCAGTGTGAGAAGCGAAAGAAGGCAAAGAGGCTGTGACAGCACCTGAGTGCCTGGCTTGGCGAGAAGGACGCTCAGGGGCTATAAATCTCTGCAAGGTGGGCAGGGAAGGTGAGGGGCTGCGTTTTAGGTGAGGGCAGTGTGAAGTCCGGGGGACACTCTCACTTAAAGGACAGGCAGAGCTAGGGCACTGGCACAAGGACCACACACAGAGTAGCCAGGAAGGAAAGTGGGGAACAGGAGTGTGGGGTCCAGGGGCCAAATAAGGGAGTGTTGTCTACAGCATGCAGAAGTCAGTGGACAAAAAGCTGCAGCACCCCTGGTGGGCAAAGCATGTGAGTCACTTCTCCAAATGTGTTCTTCAACAGAGCACAGTGCTGAGGGCAGAGCGGGCGAAGGAGGATCCAGATTGGAGGGCTGGGGGCATTGCCTGTGGTCACCACAGGGCTTTACTGAGACGAGAGAGACTTAAGTTTGTCCAGCAATATTACTGCTCCCATTATTACCCAGAGGAAATGACTTTCCCCAGACCACATATCTAAAAACTAGAGGAACAGGAATTCAAACACGTTTGCTAACTCTTTCCACAATATCTCATCTTGGTAGCAAAAAGTGGACCTTTACTGGAGCATAAATGAGAATCCCAGGCTGCCTGCCCCTAGGATGGCTACAGCACCCAACTGTACACCCTGAAGGGAAGAGGCTAGCAGGCTGAACCTCAGTGCTCCCAAATTTATGACCTGTGCAGCCCAGATGATGATGATGATGATGATGTTACCATCAGAAACGGGGTGCTGAACATCTACCGTTGACCCTTGAAAGGAGATCTAAATTCTAAAACTACACCCTTGAAAAGACAAGTGTCCTTTTACAATTCCACCATTTAGCTTTCAAAGGGCTTCTTTTCTTGTTCTGCTGTGGAATTTCACAGTTTTATTCTCAAAGGAGCAGTTGGGCTGCAGACCACCAGGGGGCCCTGGTGCTGTGGGGGAAGATACGGGCTGGGGGCCGACCCCTGTCCCTGAGAGGCCCAGAGGGGCTGCACCCCTGGAGTCCATAATCTGCCAAGCCACAGAGGTGGCACCACTGGAAGGCACCATGTCTCATAAAGTGCATCACAGCTCGGGACAAAAAGGAAGCAGAAGGGTAACAAGGGAGGAAGAGGATAAAGAGAAAGGAAATGACCTATGTTTCAGATCTGTCTGGGCGGATAATAACTCAGCATTTTTAGAAATCCTCATCTCTAGCCCTTTAACCCGGTGGCTTCAGGGGCCAGCATGAGACCAAAGGAGTCTTAAGTCCTCACATGGAGTAACTGCAATTTCACTTGTCTATTTATTGCTGATAAACTGACCCTGTCTTTATCAGTGTTTCAGTGCACTAGTAATTCACAGGCTCCCATCCTCTTTACAGATATGCCCTGAATTCCCACAGGCTTCCCCTTCACGGCTCTCCCGCCACTATGCCATCTCCCAACCCCCAAGCTTTCCCCCCACACTTGGGGAGCCCCCATTCTCTCTGCTGCAGAAGCTCAGGCAGCTCTTTCCAGACCTTTCTAGAGCCCCAACTGACTTCATTGTTCCAAGGTGAACAAAATTCTATTCTATCTGGAGTTATTTTATCTTGAGTGTTTTTTTTTATAGCATTCATCAAGCCAGTGTTGATGCTTCTCCTACAATAATACTAAAATTAAACTTCAGCAGGCTTTCCAGAGAGGGGTCAGAGACCTGCTAAGATCAGGCAACTCACTCTGCATAATCTTAAGTAAGGTCTAAGCAATGTTGTTTCTTTGGAAATTTATATTAGAGCTCTCCCAAATCCTTGGCTCACACTTTCCCATTAAAGCTGACTTCAGAGACCAAAGCCTGTTACAGAAGCACCCAGGCTGCAGCCACAAGCCATATTTCTTCGGCTGCCATATCACTAACTGATAACAAGGTCATGATAAAGGCAATAATTTAAAACATTTTTTTCCCAGAAGAAAAAAAGTGCCCCATATTTGAAAACATAAAAAATAAAAAGATTAGAACTGTTCTCAGCAGAAGACATTCTAGTTTTTATTTCCCACCTAAAACAAAGAGAAACTTGGTTTTCAAATAAGTTATACCCACAGTAGACAGTGTGTCACCTTCCTAATATCCCATCCCCTTCCTCCTCCTTTACTGGACCCGAACTTTCTGCAAGTATTCGTCCTCTCAGCCTATGCAGTTTGCATTGATTCGCAGGGCATTCCTATGGGGCTGTGACTGGCTTAAGAATGAGCATGTGACCTAACATACCCAATCACACTAAAGGGAAGGGCTTGTTTTCTAGTAAATGAAAGCACATTGTCCCACTGGCAGCCATCTTTTTTTTTTTTCCCCCATTAAGTTTATTGGTACATTTTCGGTATAAAATACAGTTACATTCCTCATTGGGATCTTGTACTATCACATGAGTTTCTTGGTTCTTTTTTTTTTTCCCCTTCCCTTGCCTTCCCTTCACCCACTCCACCCTTCCTTATTTGCAAAGACTTTGTTTCCATCTTTTTCCTTTTCTCATATTTTTTCTTTTCCCTTTTTTCCTTTCCCCT
>NW_004624822.1:305580-401080 GCF_000247695.1 Heterocephalus glaber | reverse complement strand
CATTTTTCCCAGATCCTCTTTTGTTGCCAGTTCAGAGAGTCCAGGTGGTTGAGTATCAGATTGTTCCATCTTGTTTCCCTTTGGGGTTGCTGTAGGTGACCTGCAAGTCTGTTTTTGAGGCTTGTTTACGTGTCGGGGTGTGGGGGGGTGCTTCTGGTGCCCGCGTGGCTCACCTTCTCTGCCCTAGGAGCTTGGGATGGCACCAGGGGACCTTCCTTCCAGGTGCTGGGACCAGCTCAGCTTCTCTGCCCTAGGAGCTTGGGATGGCAGCAGGGGAGCTTCCTTCCGGGTGCTGGGGGCAGCCGTCTTGAAACCATGCAGGTCACCAAGCTGAACAGTGTGGAAAGTATAGGATGGAAAGGACTCAAACTCTTGGTGAGAGTTGAGTCATGGAGTCAGTCAATCATGGTTCAGCCTTCCTCTGTACTTCTCTGTTGTCCTCCCCTCTCCCATGCTGGGACTGGAAACAAGGGGCCTGTGCATGCTAAGCAAGGGCTGTACCACTCAACACCCCCAGTCCCAACTTCTGCACTTCTTAGTCTATGAGATACAGATCGTTCTCACTATTTAAAGCTCCGTGAGTCATGATTTCTGCTGTTTGCTCCAGACTGAAAAACACCAAAGAAACGGGCTGGGGATTTAGCTCAGTGGTTCCGCTGCCTGCCTCAAAAGCAGAAGGTCCTGAGTTCTATCCCCAGTACCAATAAAACAAAACAAAACAAAAACCAAAGAAGGGGGTTGATCTGATGCCATTTTCTGACCTATAAATTACATTTCGAAAAGTTTCTTCTTTCCTTCACTGTCAAGGTTGCGTTATCTACTTGCTGTATGTGCATGGATTTTATAGCTGAATACATTTCCTAGGTTTTGAAGGAGCAACTTAATGGATTTTTTTTTTTTGGTACCAGGGATCAAACTCGGGACCTTACGCTTGTGAGGCAGGTGACAGAACCACTGAGCTAAATCCCCGGCCCCTTATTGAGTTTTTTAAAATAGAAAGGGACTTTGTTAAGCATACATATTCAAGAATATTCAAGTTTTTAAAAAAGATTACTGCAGAAGACGTCAGATAAGTGGTGATGGGGTGCATACACACACACACACACACACACACACACACACACAAACACACGTACATACAGGGCATTACATTTACCAAAGATTAGGTAGACATTCTGACACATCAGTGCTCAAAGTAACAATGCAAATGTTTTGTCTCTAAACTATTTCTATAATCTCTAACTGCTAAATAGGAAACATTTTCCAGATTTATTTTCCATAGGAAGTCTGGTAGTGTATTGTCATTGATCATTTTGGAATGGACCTATCTAGGTCCCTTCCTACTTTGCATCCTTCAATTTATGTCTTCCCATCCCACCTAGGACTCCAGTAATCATTCTTCTGAGTAAGATGAACTTAAGACAGGATATAGAAATCTGGATGGCTCTAGGCAGAGACAAGTCTCCATAAAATTCTCAATTCTATGTTCACTTTTCCTTCTAGCAGCTGTCTAACCATACCTAAAATGTAAATAATAAAAATAGAGAAAGAAAAGCATTTTGGAATATTAATAGTCACCTTGGTCCTGACAGCTTCTCCTTATCAGCCAGTGTACATGTTATTATTTTAAACTCCCAACTGTAAACACATGTAGTAACATTTAGTAAAGCACACTGAAAATTGGTGGTAAGTACCATATAATTTCTAAGGAAAATTCATTAGGTAGGGGCAGAGAAAGAAGAAATATTTTTAAAAAAATAATAATTCATGCAAAAAATTTTTCATGAAATACTTTTTAAAAATGGATAAATTAAATGTAATTTTAATTTTTGCCTCATGAGCAACATTTCTTCATTTAGTGTTCATAAAAGATATAATGTATATTTTTCAGAAGGTATTATTTCTTTACCTAAAAAATTGTTAAAAGCATCAGACCAGGCTAAATTTTCCAAAAGGATACATAGCTCAAACTCTAAGGCAAGAGAAAACTATTTTCAGACTGATTTAATCCCCATCACGTCCATTAATTTTATACCTTGAACCCTCATCCTATAGGCTAAAACTGCTCTCCTTTTTGTATTGTGAAGTGATTAGTAATTAGGGAAACCGAAGATTTGATTCTATTTGGTTGTGTTCAACTCAAATATCATGTCATCAGTCCAAAGAACTCTTCCAGTCATTTTAAGTATTTATACTCTATATGTTACAATTTGCCACCAGAGAAAATACTAAAATTTTGAATTATTCATTCTGCCCTAGTCTTTAAACAGGAATTCTGGGTATTACAAAGAACTCTTTCAGTCTACCTCATAAGACACATCAGTGACATTAAATGAAGAACCATCACAACAAGCTCATATCTTTAAAAAATGGATACAACAAGGCTTCTGCTGTTATTCCTGAAGCTGGATTTAGATCCAGAAGCTCATCAAGCAGATCATAAGCTTCAGCTGGTACCTCATTCCAGCCTTCTAAACTGATCTTATGCTCATCAAAATGACTGTCTTCTTTATATAATGAATCTCCTGAGGGCTGTGCCTGAGATGTTGGTGTGATGTAAGAAGCTTTATGGTCAGTCTTCTCTGAAAAAGTTGAGTCATGAGAAGGACACCCTTGGATATCACTTGCTAATTTGGGAGTGTTAGAATCTAGACCCCGAGTCACTTTCCTCAACTGTTGTGCTGGGACTTCTTTGCTACATGATATTGATTTCCCCAAAGTTTTAGCAGCCTGGATAGTTTCCCTGGATCCTCAAATTATCATAATTCGAGCCAAAGCAGTTAAATTACATGTGCTCTATAAAAAGGATAACATCCATTAAGCAAAGAAAGGAATATGACACCTGCAGAGCACATGTCAATTGCTGTGGTTTGATTGGGGCATCTTGTCAAGACCTCTTGGCCTCAGAATCCTGGTGTACCTGCCCTAGGGACAACCTGCAGGTGCCTTGAAGGGTGGATACTGGAGCAGTATCACGGGCCTGGACAGCTGGGCAAGAACTGCTAGTTTCCTTTATCTCACCATTATTAGTAACCCAGAAATAGCCTTCTCGGGGCCAGGGATTTAGCTCAGTGGTGCTGTGCTTGCCTCGAAAGCACAAGGTCCTAAGTTCGATCCCTGGTACAGGGAGACTCAGAATGGCCTTTTTTTCATTGCTAACTTTCTTGTTATTACATCTATAGACTGACTGCTTTATGAGTTTCACTCTGGGGTCTCATGTGAAATGCAGCTCTGTATGTTGAAATTTCTTTCTCCAAAAAAGAGCCTGGATAGAAAGGCCTACAGATCCCTCTTTTTCAGGTGCCTATTATATAAAAAATTACTGGGTTTAACATCAGGATGAACAATATCAAACCGAGAGTGCATTCTAAAGCTTTTGAACAGATTAAACATATATTCCCATACTTCCTAAAAGGAAAGAGAATTCAAAATGTCAAAAAATACCCCAAAACCCCAACTCATGCTTCAGATACGGCATAGCAATAACTGCAATAATTTTTCTGAAAGCAGTATTTCACCCCCATGACACTGTTTTGCCCCACTTTGTAGAGATTTCAGTTCATCGTTGGCTGGCTCCAAAGCAGGGTGGCACATGGCAGAGGGGCATTGCAGAGGAGAAATGATATAGGCATGGAGGCAGGAAACAGAGAAACTTAATGGTTTTAAGCTAAGTAACTAAATATACAGTATATGATTAACTGGTTGCCACCATGGAAATTTCAAGGGACAGAAATATGGCTTGGAGCATACTGAGCCTGAGCCCCTGCATGTGACTGTCAAGGTTCTAGACCCTTGACAACTGGAGACTCTGTCTGCACTTGTGGATTTATCTTCTGGGAAGGGGGTGCAGACAGCCAACCAGAGAGCAGATGGTTCATATAGTGACAAGAACTGCATGGAGGGGGCACTGGTGGGAGGGCAGTAGATTGGGTCATCAGGCATGGCCGCCATGTGGAGGTGACGTTGAAAGCTGAAGTCAAAAAAAGATGGGAGACAGAGGTGGGCAAAGAAGAAAGACAAGATCAAGGGTGGGGTATGGACGTTGGGGGAAAGAAGAGTGGTTTATCCTGACAGGAAGGAGTTTTGTTTTTGTTTTGGTATCGGGGATCAAACTCGGGACCTTCCGCTTGTGAGGCAGGCAGCGGAACCACTGAGCTAAATCCCCGGCCCAGGAAGGAGTATTTTATCACAGACATTGTATAGATGTACCAGCTTAGGGAGGAACTAGAAAGCAGACAGACTTTCAGTTGAGTTTATTGTCCTTTTTTGATTCTTTAGCTAATACAAACCCTTCCTGACTGAGCCCAGGGTAGATAGCTCCTACCACCTTTTCCTCACCCACCCTGGTGCACGTCTGATTAGGGAACCCCATTATATTGAAAGAGTTTTCAATATATTAAAAAACTAATTCATCACATACTTTCTCTGTTTATGCTTTCAATAACAGATCTGGTGCTAGGTCTAATCACTACTGTCATTTTATGTAATCATAGGCATACGTGATATTTTGAGATGCAGGCAACTGGTGTGAGGTGAAAAGAAAATATCAGTGCACTCTTGTCACGACAAAGTCAGAGGTAACTGCTGACATGCTGTGGTCTGTTGTCCTCATTTATAGAGAGATGTACATTTATAGAGAGATGTATAGAGAGATGCACACTTTATTTTCAGGATACTGAAAATAAAGATGGGATTTTTATTTCCAGTCCAAGTTTTCAGACCCCTGGAGCTCCCCTGAAGTCACTGGAGGTTTCAAGCAAGGGTCCAGCACGAGCTGATTTGTGATCTAAGAAAGACTAGTCTAATGGGTGGCAGGGGGCAGGTAAGGAGGCCCATAAAGGTGCCGAGGTCACTTCCTGTTGAGAAGCTGGCGCAGGTCAGCTGGGAGGAAGGGTAACAGAATGCTTCCTCCTGAATCATGGCTACTGGAGAACAGAGAAAAACTGCTTCAGGGAAAGGAGGGGAGGTCCGTGGCTGAGAGAGACCCCTATGCAAACCCGAGGGGGCTTCAGGAAAAGAAACCACATCAGCCTGGCTTCCTGCAGCATGGTATGAGGCTGCTGATTCCCAGGCTCCCTTCCCCTCTGGGGCCTTCTGCTTGGACCCTGGCATCAATTTCCGAGGGGAGTGGAACGGGAAAGTGTCCACAGGGCCACCTCACCTTGGAGAAGTCAAGGAATGGAAGACGTCTAGACCATTAGAAAGCCAGGGCCACAACCCAATTCTGTCATCGAGGTTTGGGACAAAACCCACACAGGCTCTTCAAACACTCAGGCTACCTAAATTGCCCAGGTGAAAACAAGCAAGGAAACACGCTTCACAGTGGGAAAGGGGGTGACAGTGAATTGAGCCCAGGGGAGAGGCAGGGCAGTGGCTGGACAGGGACTTCGGACAGGCCAAAGGACTGGGTTTCCTCTCTTCACCCTGGCAGAAGGGGACTGTGGGTCACCCACTTCAAGGGAGCCTGTGTTTGTAACTGGGACCAGGGTTGGTAGAGGGGACCTGGCAGGTAGAGGCCTCAGGGGGAGCCAGCAGGAAAGTCCCAGCTCAGACCAAGGCTCGGCCAAAGCCCACCCTCTCCCCCAAGGCTGGAGAAGGTGCCTCACACTCTTCCTCCTTTCTTTTAAAGGTCACTGAAAACCTCTAACCTGCCCTTTTTTTTTTTTTACTCTTTCTATTCAGAAGGTCTTCAGTCTACAAACCACCAAGCAGGTCTGCTTCCATTAATCTCAACATGCTAGTTTCCAGCTGGCCCCCCAAATCCACACATAGCAACAGAGTGCACCGATACACAGGCAAAAGTAGCCTCATCCACAGCTTGAAGTAGGGGAGCCAAAGGAAGAGCAAGTCCCTTGACCTCCTCACCCACTCCCCCCATTTGGGTATTTAAGTGGAACAGTCCAGAGGCAGAGCCAGGCAGACAAGGGGAGCAAGGGGTGGGGGCAGGCTGGGAATGTTGCCCAGTGAGTGTGAAATGCAACAAAATCCCTGAAAATGCCAGAGAACTCCCTAAGAAACTCTCCTTTCCACTTACCCCCCCCGCCCCCGCAACCTCACATCCACTTCAACCCTGATCTGCTGAACAGCTACTACTGAGCCAACCACACTTTTAGGAGGGTAGGAAGATACTGATTCCCTAAATGCCTGCTCTTGTTCCAATGACTGAACAAAAAGCTTTCATCGAGTTCATTTCACTGGGTGACATGGCACAAAGAAAGCAGTCTGCCTTCAGTCTGAAGGTCAACAGGGGTGCTCTTGTTTTAATTTGTGACTCCTCTATGAGGCCAAGGCTGATCTCCACCCCCACCCTTAAGGGAACCTCCATGCCAATGTGCATTTGCTTAAAAACACACAGGACAAGGCTGCTGTGGGCAGCTGACCAAGGCTGGCCAGCAAATTATACCTCTAGTTTTTCTCTTGGCCTTACGATTAGATTTTTTTTTTAGGTTAATGTAAATGCTATCAACTCTTTCACTGGAAAATGTTTGAGGCTCTAGCTGAGTGTGTCTGTCACAACTGCTGACAAAGGACTCACGAATCAAATGCACCCTGTGAGCCAAACTTCCTCCATCTTCTTCCCTTTCCTTTAGGCTGTGTTCTCTCCACTGCTTTCGTAGTGAACCTGCTTTCACTCCTACTCACTCATAAGGATTTGTTTTATTTTTCTAATGAATCACATCTGGTGTGTTTTAAAAGGCACCCTAATTGAAGAATAGTCTTGCGTTTGCCATAATGTGAAATAGCAGAGTATACAGTGGTGTTCTCTAACTGCACTATCCAAGCAGCTGGAGGGAAGAAATGGAAATAAAATGGTTATGTGAGCAAACTCAGAGAGTGCTCTCCATTATTAACCAAAACACGTGCCTTCCAGTCATCTGCCTGAAAACACGCAGTACCAGAAACATCACAGACCCAGGGACTTGAGCCCTGGGAAGGCTGTCATCCAACTACATTATTTTATACATGTTGAAACTGAGGCCTGAGAAGCGAAGTGACCAGTACAAGCTTTGATGGCTACACAATGACAAATTCAAAATAAAACCTAAGTTCCATGCCTAGAAGAGAAGCATGTTACTGAGTGCCCACCGAGACCAAGCAGTATGGACACAAAGGCTCTACATGGTCTGGTTCCTGTCAGTCTCCACAGGCTCACTGTTTACCACCTACCTGGCACGTTCGCCTTCAGAGCAGCTACCGGGCCACTGCACATGCGGTTCCCACTGTCACGACTCTTTTACTCTCTCTTAGACCTAGTTAACACCATTCCTCCCTTCACATCTCACTTCCCCGGAGAAGACTTCCTTGTCCTTTCAGAGTAGCTCCAGGTCCTTGATTAAATGCCCTGACAGCAGCATGTTCTCTTGCCTCCAACACTTTTCATTCAATTTGTTATTATATTCTTGTGACTACGATCATTAATCAATAGTGCCTCCACCACTGGACTGCAAGTCACTGGAATTTTTCAGGGCTTTGGTTACCATGCTGTTCTCTCACCACCGACATGATATGGGCATAGATGCTCAGTCAATAAGAATGAGAGTGGACACATGAATGAGAAATAGAATAAAAGAAGGTATGGAAGGCTTGGAAGGACTTCAGGTCCAGAAACATCTTCCAGTCACCCGTGAGTCTGAAAACGATTCACTGATCAGTGTTACTTAATATGGAGATTCCTAAGGCAGGGTTTCAATATTCCCCTCCCCACAGATGACGCACGGGTAATGATTCAAAGTCTTTTTCTTCCCACAGAAGTGCACTTGCTTCTCTGAGACCACATCACAGATAATCCAATAACATTTCAAAGTCTTCTTGGTAAAATGTCAGCTTTTGCCAACAACACGAGACCTTCAGTCAAACAGACGCTCCCAAACTAAACAAAGCCTCCAGGGTTGCAGGCCCATTCTGTGCCTCCCGTGGTTTCCCAGGAGCCCAGCCATGAAGCCTCCCCTGCGTAACACACAGCGACAACTTCCCTTCACACCCTCCCTGTTTTCAGACACATTCTTTGTAGAAGCTGGCTCCTTTCTCATTCCAGGCACTCCTCTACTTCCCTGTGGGGATGGCCTATTTCCACAGTCTGACAATGATTTAAATTAAATTTTAGCCTCAACTTCTGGTTATATTACAGAGAAAGATTATCACTGAGGAACACAGCAAAATTTAAAACAGCCGTCTGGCAAAGCACACATGGTACACGAACTGACTAGAAAGGACAACTGCTCTGCTATGGCAAAGAGAGTAGAGGGAAACAGTGATTTGTCAGCAGCTATGAAAAATGCACTTCAGAGACATATATACCATCCAGCCACCTTTTGTGTGCAAAGGCAAAACAGTAAGAAATATCAAATGTACAGAAGACAATTTAACAATTGTTCAAATCCAAGGTTTCTTCAGCTAAACATTCAACTGACTACACCAAACCAGGGTAAGAAGGAATTTTCTATTTGTTCTCTCCTCTATGGAGTCAATTCATGTGACTTTAATGACATAGAGATAAATGGCTGGTAAGGTGTGATTTGTGGGCTTGGATATTGATTTAGAATGAATGCTTATGTCCTCCCAAAATTCATAAGTTGAAATTCTAGCCTTCAATGTGATGGTATTAGAAGGTGGGGCTTCTGAGAAGTAATTAGGTCATGAGGCTGGAGCCCCTAAGCATGGGATTAGTGCCCTTATAAAAGGAACCTCAGGGCCGGGGATTTAGCTCAGTGGTTTCGCCACCTGCTGCGCAAGCACAAGGACCCGAGTTTGATCCTCGGTACCAAAAAAAGAAAAAAAAAAGGAACCTCAGAGCTCTCTCTCTTTCCATCATGTGAGGATACCAACAAATCCACAGTGCCCTCACCAGAGCCCAACTGTGCTGGTACCCTGATCTCTGATTTCCTACTACCAAAACTGTGGGAAATAAACTACTGCTTTACAAAACATCTAGTCTATGGAATTTTGTGTTAGCTGCCTGAATGAAAGCAGATATTATGTTTCAAGGTACACTTGTCTGTTAGCTGTAGGTGAATCATCTGCTTTCTGGATTATCCGCAAATTTAAATAAACACATCTTTCCTTTAAGTTATTAACATGATTAAAGAGATCATCAGGTCCATTTTGGGGGTCTTCCTTAGTTTCCCACTGTCTTTAAAGCTTATAGCCAATAAAAGGCATCTTAAATGAAAACCTTGTGTACTTTTTCCAAGCAAGAGAAGCTAAACACACAGGGCAAAGGGGGAAGCTACAGACAGGAGCTTTTCAGCGGAGGTTGTCCAGCAACCTTGGAGGAAAAATGACATGAATTCTACCCAGGATAAGCAAGGAGAACCTGGTATGTTTCTAGTTCCTACAATGCTGGGTCTCTCAAAAGTTGCTCCCTTCTTTTCTTCACAGTATGGGGAAGGTTCAAGATGCAAGGGTACACACACTTCAATGTGATCTCCAGAACACATTCGAGGGTGAGATACAAATGACATACTGGTGCTCCACTATCTGTGTCACCTACAATATACTCCTTTCCATGAACTTGGTTAAGTAAGCAGTGAGTGTTGACTGACAGCACCTTGTAATTCTTTCCTTCTATAACCACATGGTAGGTACAATGAACAGTGTTGTTGTGTGCACCATAAATACGAGTTAAATGGGGAAAAATTGAGGCTTTGAAAGCGAATGTTTTTTATCTTCACAGAAAATTTCCATTCCTCACATCAACCCAAAAGACTCCTCTCGTACCAACTGAGACAGACATAAAAGCACTGGTGCTAGCAATTTTGCATGTACATGAGATCATGGCTACATTTCATGTTTTGTATATCCTTTCATCCTCTGGCTAATCTACTTTATTAGCTCATAAAAGCCTTTAATTGTTTTCATTTATCTTGCTTTGGAATTATACCACAAAGTATCCACTTGTCTTAGGTGTTTTCTTTAAAAATAAAGAAATACAAGCATGTGTATAGAGGAAGATGATATTCTTAAAATGTTGCTGAGACAAATCCAGTTCCTTATACAGTAATGTTCCAAAGACAGCATGAGACTATGAACAACCAAGTGCCACTCACTCATTTACTCAATAGATTTTTATGGACACAGTCTGTGCCAGGCACTACTATCTCAGATGCTGAGAATATGGCGGCAACAACAGCAACAAAATAAGAGTTACATTCTGTGGAGAAAGATACTAATAATTTTAAAAAATACAATGTGGCAGGTGAAAGTAAAAGCTATAAAGAGAAAATAAAGTCAGATAAGAAAAGAAGGAATCCTAGGATGGAGTAAGGGGATGAATGGAAATGCTATTTCACATGAGGAAATAGAAAAAAAAAAAACAAAAACTAAGAACATTTGAGCAGACACCTAAAGGAAAATGAGGCATAAATCACATTGGTATCTAAAGAATCTTTCCACATAGAGAGAAATGTCAAGTGCAAAGGCCCTGGGGTATGAGTGTACAAGAATAGGATGAGGGTCAATGTGGAGGGGACACTGGGGTAAGAAGGGAAAAGGGGAGAGTGGTAACTGATGAGGTCCAGAAGCAGCAGCAATAAACCTGATCATGCTAGGTTTGAGGGTCACTGGGGGGATGTGTCAATGCTACTAAGTGAGAAGGAGCCACAGGAGAGGCAGCACGGGATTGGGCTTCAGAGGAGCCTTCTAGCTGCCATGGTGAGTGGACAACAGAGGGTCAAAGGCAAAGGCAGGGAAACTAGGTAGGGGCCCTGGACTCACCCAGTCACTAAGGAGATGACGCTAAGGTGATAATGTGACCCAGCTGGAGAAGGCGATCACAGTGTGATTCTGGGGTTACCAACTCACCATCTCTTGATCACAACTGCTTAGATCTGAGCAAAGCTTTGCAGCATTAAACCAATACCTGGAGCATTTTATTAAATACCTCTATTAGGGCCGGAGATTTAGCTCAGTGGTTCCAGTGCCTGCCTTGCAAGCTCAAGGTCCCGAGTTCGATTCCTGGTACCAAAAAAAAAAAAAAACCCACCAACAACAAATGAACAAGTCTTCAAGTGTAAACATTCTAGAATCCCTGCTCTGAAACCCATGCCTACAGAGCCCGATGCCGAGCTACACGGCAAGCACACATGCAAGGCCTGCCGCCCTCAATCTAATTTCTCTGGTTAACTTTTGCATAAAATAAAGTGCAGCACTTCCACAGCTGAATTTTTGGTTGACCTGCTCGAAGCAAATAAGTAAATTTCAAGGAGAGTCTAAGGAAGAAAAATAGTAGCAGAATCCACAGTAAAATTTCTTTTATTTTGTTCCTCCAAACCAACCAACAATCCAGAATTACTCCTTTACATAAATGAGAAAACCAACCCTGGGAACAGCTAAAATATGTCTTCCCTGCTCTCAGTTAAATTGTTACAGGATCGAGATGTTTCAGTCCCTGTCCATCTGCAGATGAGTGAGTCTTTAAGGTTAGCTTCCTTTTGTGCCTGACACTTGGCAGGGTGCAAATAACCACTGACTGGAGCAGTGCACACACTTAATGAACAGAAGAATGAACAAATGTACTCATCAATTCTACAGTAAGAAATATTTTCTTGAGTGGAATTTATACAGACCTGGCCAGCAAAACTATCACTTTCATCTACCAAATAACAACAAAGAAAACACTTTACACTTGCTGATTTAGGTATGAAGTAGAAGATTCCAATTTTAGAAATTAATTTTTTTTTGGTACCGGGGATCGAACTCGGGACCTTGTGCCTGCGAGGCAGGCGGTGGAACCACTGAGCTAAATCCCCGGCCCTAGAAACTAATATTTTGAAGTAGGTGTGGAGCATATATATATATACACATATATATATATATACACACACACATATATATACACATATATATATACACACATATATATATATATATATACACACACATATATATATATATCCTCAATAAAGAGATAAAACAATAGGGTAGAGAGAAAAAGTCAGCCTGCTTGGAAAAGAACCACAACAAGCTGAACATTTGGTCTCCCTGTAGAATTTCTAAGAAGTTAACCCAAACGTGGCATCTGGACCAATAATAATAATAAGCCCATGATTCAGATTCAAATGCTTCATCTTCAATACTAGTCATAAACGGCGCTACAGAGAAACTGCCTGCTCCTCCTGGGTCAGCTGTCCCCATAAAGTGATCTGTGAGACTTATACAGCAGGGTGGAAGAAGACGTGCAGACCCTGGGGATGCTCCCAGACCAGCGGTGGCCAACCTATGGCACAGGGGCCACAACAGCTATTTGTTATCACTGAAAGCTCTAAAAGGTTCGCCATCACTGTCTAGATACGTTTGTATATTCTGTATGAGTGTAAATTAGAAAGCTTTTCTTCACAGAGAACAGGTATCAGACTCTACTGAGAAGAGTAAGAATAAAGGAAAACCACCTCTGCTATCAAACCAGGAATAAATAACCAGATCCAAATGAGGCTTGATGCAATTACCTTAAATCATTTGGGGGAAACTCAATTAGTGAGGAGTGGAAGCCCAGATGGAACTCCCCAACCAAAATCATTCACATAATTTTCAGGTGGACAGACCCAGGGTATAGTTAGGAAAAAAGAAGGAAAAAAAGGAAAACAAAAGCAAAGTATTATTTTCTAGGGTCTTCTTACTGAAATAACCTGTCAAAATGGTATTAATGAGGGATTACGTACCCTGACAATTATGTAAGCCTCTACCCTTGCCTTTGTTCCCCTTTTTCTATAGAACCCCAAGGTTGGGAGTAGGTGCAGGCAGCACTTCACAACCTCTCCATGACAGGGGATCGAGACAGCTGGAAAACACCTGCTCAGCAAGGAGAAGAGAAGGGGAGTGCCAGGAATCCAGAAAGGGGCAACGCAAAATGATATTAATGATAAAGTGCACATTTTAAAAGGCAGTTGAGATGTAAATTTGGTCAATAATATCATAAACTTATTCTTTAAACTCACAACTAATTTATATTTATATAATATATAAACGTGTTCACAATATTTAAATATTATATGTAATATATATAAACATATATACTTATCATATATAAAACTATGGCTGACAGAAGGAATGTACTTCTGGTTACATAAGAGTTACAAACGGGCTGGGGATGTAGCTCAGCGGTACAGCGCCTGCCTGGCAAGCACAAGGCTCTGAGTTCAATTCCTGGTACAAAAAGAAAAAAAGAGTTCCAAACACTGTCCCTTAAATGAAATATACTTGACAGTGATAAAATAACTCACACCCTGTACAGATCTGCCTTTGGAATTAGTTTGGGTTTTGATCGCTTTTCTTTGATGTCCATGATGGAAGAAGTACACAGTAGCACAAAAAATGAGACTACGAAATGGAAATTTAATATGATTCACACTAATATTAAAGTTAGAAATTACCCATAGGCACTTTAAAATAAGTTTTGCATCTACCTTACTGCTTGCCCCAGGATATAAGGATAGTCATTGTTTACAACCGGTAGATACTGTACACAACAAAAAATGTTCCTCAGTGAATAACTGTATTAAAAATAAATGATACCCATCTGTTTAATGCAATAATGAACACAATTTAAAACTTCATTTGTCAAAGTACATCAAGTATGCACATGAGATCTGTGTGTACAAATTATAATGCAAGAGGAAAAAACCCTCTTAAGTAAAAAGAGAAAGCTACAGGAACAAAAAAACTGTTTCTGAACTCCAATGTTGCTGCTGTTTCCAGCCAGTGTGCCACACATAGTTTCTAGAACTCTGTATTGTATTTGTGCCCCTTCACTAAACTCGTGTTGATCTCATCTGATAACAAGGCGCTTAATGAAGCTGGTAGACCCTAAAAAAAAGAAAAGAAAAGAATGAGCTCTAGGTTTCACAAGCGTGGGTGGATGGATTAAACTGGCACATCTATACAGTGGAATGTTTTTCAGTGGTAAAAAAAATAGTGAGTAGTCAAGCCATAAAAAGACCTGGGGAAAATAAATGCAAATTACTAAGTGAAAGAAGCCAGTCTGGAAAAGGCTACATATTGTAAGATTCCATTGATGCCGCATTCTGAAAAAGGCAAAACAATGGAGACGGTTAAAAGATCAGTTGTTGCCAGAGGTCAGAAGAGAAAGAGGGATACAACGGCAGGAGGGCCCAGAGGGTTTTCAGGGCAATACAAGCGGGCGTGTGTGACACTATGCGGTGGACCCATGTCATTATATACTTACCGAACCTGCCGCACGTCTAACACTGAGGGCGATTCTTAACACAAACCGCAACTGTAGGTGATAATGGTGTGTGTGCCAGTCTTCACTTCATAGCCTGTAACAAATGAGCTGGGGACTACAGATAACAGGAAAGCTATACATATTTGGAGGCAAGAAGTATATTGGAACTCTCTGGACTTTCTGTTCAACCTAAAACTGCTCTTTAAAAACAAAAAGTTTGCGCCGAGGATTTAGCTCAGTGGTTCCGCCGCCTGCCCAGCAAGCGCAAGGACCTGAGTTCGATCTGTGGTACCATAAAAAAAAAAAAGTTTAAGTCAAGTATGGTGGAACACACAGGTAGTTCCAGTTATTTGGGAGGCTGAGGCAGGAAGATTACTCGAGCCCAGGAGTTCTAGACCAGCCTGGGCAACGTAGTGAAACCTTGCCTCAGAAATAATTTTTTTAAACATCTACTCAAAGCATCGGGGAAGCAAGTTGCAAAGTAAAAATTTAAAAATGACAACTTGTCCTTGAAAAGCCAATATAATCAAATTTTGATCTCTTTATATATATCTAAATGTCTGAAAGGGGGCACTAAACTGAGAGCCAGGCTTATCCCTGAACCTGGATAGGTGAGAGGGCACACGTGAACAGCTGCTAGCTCCATCACTACTGTTTGATTTTTAGGTGGTGGAGACATTTGCAGTGTTAGCTGTGTAATTAAAAATTAAACCACTTTTTTCTTTAAAATATTCACTTTATATTCTATGCTAAAGTACTCAAAAGCAAAAGACATGGGTTTTTTTTTGGTGGTATGGTGTATTGAACCCAGGGCCTTTGCACCGAGCTACAGTGCCAGCCTGTTGTGACTTGTATCTAGATGTCCCCCTCAAAGCCTCATGTGGGGCTTTTCAGAGGTGGCTGAATCTAGAGTGTGTGATGCTGAGATTAAGGGTGTGTGATTACTAAATTAGTCTACTGACTAGTTTGATTAGTTCTGGCTGTGGGTAATGGGAAGGCCTTCCCTGGGTGTGGGTGGCACCACCCAAAAAGTGCATATGCTGGAAGGGATAAAAGGGGAAGGCAGGCTCTGGTGATTTGTTGCCCTCTGCCTGCCATGCCATGGACTGTTTCTCCTCTGCAATGCCCCGCTGCCATACCACCTTGCCTTGGAGCCAGCTGTCTATGGACTGAAACCTCTACAAACTGTGAGTTGAAATAAACCTTTCCTCCTTTAATTTGTGGTGTTGGGTATTTTTGTCTCAGCAATGAAAAAGTAAGACGCAGCCCTTATTTTTTCATTTTATTATACTGATTGATTGACAGGGTCTTATTAAGTTGCCCAAGCTGGGCTCAAACTTGCAATCCTCATACCTCAGCCTCCCAGAGTGCTGGAATTATAGGCATGTGCCACATGCCCAACTAAATTATTTTTTTAATCATAGAAAAGGCAAAAAACAGCTACTAAAATACTGGGGTAGCTTAGGTCATCAATTTCAAAAAGCAATGCAAAGAATTGTTCAGCTAAGCTGGTCTCAAAGAAAAATCTAAACACTATGTGTTAGGAATTGATTCAATGGCTATTGCAAAGTCTTCTTAAAAATAACTTTTATATGCATGTTTTACATTCTCTCCTTTACTAACACTAACAATCTCATACCAACAGGTTAAAATTTATTATATTTGTTGTATTTTTTTCAGTCATTTATATTACAAAAGTAATGCAATAGCCATACAGAAGTTTATCATAACAGATTAGGTAACGTCAGCAGAGATTCTTATCTGGAATCTTCATCCCCGCCCTGAATACACACAGGCATACAACAGGGGCCCAGAGATAAAATGTAGGGTGTCTTCAAGCTTGGATTGCAAAGAATATATCTTTGCTTTCACCAACAATTGAAATTTTGCATTTTTTTCTGGTAGGAATAGAGGCCACAAGTTAGAAGCATCTGCAGAGCATTGATGCTGTAATACAGAAATCATCAGGTTTTCAAATGAAAGTCTAGTCAATGCAGCTATTTCAAAATACCACTCACTCTTACCACCTTATTGAAAGTACTTTATATTAGACAAGTTGCCAAAGTTCATTATTTAATGCATTAAGAAGCACATATGTAGCTCTTGCCACAAATTTGATTTTTTTTTTTTTGATACCTGGGATCGAACTCAGGACCTTGCACTTGAGAGGTAGGCGGCGCCACCAGTGAGCTAAATCCCTGGCCCTCAGCTAATACTTTTGTGCTTACTATGGGCCAGGTGCTAAGTACTTTACATAAACTCATTTTAATTCTTATAATTATTAAAGCAAGGCATTTTTATGGTTTCATTTACAAGTAAGAAAACCAAAGTACAAAGTGATATTTTGTCCCTTAGCTCCCAAAGTATGTAATTCTAGTTATAAATTCAAATAAATACATATTCTGGGGGATAAAAACCCTCATTTAACGTGGCCCCATGGATGTCTCCTTAAAGCAAGCAAGAAAAGACTGATACACTGACTTATACTTTTGAGGGCCATCAACTTTTCAAAGCATGTCCTGAAGCTTCTTAGTCATTGTGCTTTGCAAAAGGTAGATCAAAGAGAAAAGCTCACAGTGATTAGCACAACCCATAACCCAATCAATTAGGCCAAAGGCAAGGTGCAATTGTTTATGTCAACACTGGGTGAATCTGACACCAGATGGCACTGAACATAGGGACTCCACCGCCTACGGTCCAAACGACTTTCCAGGTAGCCCCGACAATTTGTGCATCCGAAACAGAAAAATGCTTATAGGTGAAATATAGGGATGTGCTAATTAAGACCAGTCTCCACAACAGGCTGGTCTCCTCAGTGATTGGAGCATTATTAAAATCTTGATATACTTCATAAGGACATCATGCTGGCCAGAGCAACACTAATCTCCACTTAGCAAGTTCCAAAAGAAAACTGCAGAAATGGCATCTTTTTTAATTCTCTGGACTCTGCTAAACAGAGATAGAATAATCCTGCTGCTATTCTGTGTCCAACTGAACATCCTAGCAATGAAACATCATTAGCTTAATCAAGACAAGAAAGCTTTCCCCCCTTCTACGTCAACTCTAATGCTTTGAATGTCTGTGTAACCAAGTAACTGCAATGCCAAGGGAATGAAAATTTGAGAATCACTGGCCTATAACTCAAAGCTGGTTTAGTTATGAGACCAACTAAATGCCCTCTAAATCACCCAACACTATAAGTGATAGAACCAAATGCTCTCTTCTCTTTTCTTTCTTATGCCAGAGGCAGCACGGGGAAGCTACCAACCATCCTGTGCTTGAATCTACAAGCTATGGCTCCAAGCTCATTGATTTTTCTCAGTCTCAGTTTCCTCATCTGTAAAAAGGGCATGGTCACAGGACCACTGTAAGAATTAAATGAGGTATTTGGAAAGCATAAAACATATAAACACTTAACTATATCCACATTCAAGATCGTGCTATTTGTTGACATAACAATAACAACTATAGTTAACACTAAGATCGGGAAGAGAGCCTGGAAATCAGATCCTAAAACTGCCATTTGCTATAAGACTAGAGGCAAGTTTATAATTCTGGACATCCGGGCCAGGGATTTAGCTCAGCAGCACCACGCTCACAAGCACAAGGTCCTGAGCTTGATCCCTGGTACATCATCATCATCATCATCATCATCATCATCATCATCATCATCATCATAATAATAATTCTAAATATCCATTTTTCTCATTTCTACAGGGGTAATGTAAGGGTGAAATGATAAACTGTGTACTGGGATAGAGCCCGTCACATAATAAGCACTCAGTTAACTAACAGTAGCTGCTCTTCTTACTATGTATCTAACAGGTCTCCTGTGGCTGTTCTGTGTAGCCAAGGACTACAGCAATTTGGTCCTGCCTTCCCTGAAATCCTGACTGGTATTCACCCCCAGGAAACCCTTGGTAATAAAAATAAGACTGAGCAGCTCAGATGTACCCATCTGAGTAATACAATCTGAGACTCACTCACTCATTCATTCACCCCAGACATTTTTATGGAGCAGCTAAGACAAACATCATTTGTAGTTGACAAGCTACTGGTGAGACTGTAAACAGAGCATGACTGTACTGCGCACTGTAATAAATTCAGGAAACAGCCTGCTGAGTGATCGGAGTCCAAAAGATTTCCTGGCATTATACATCTGGAGTAAATATGTTCATCTCCTCTTCTTGTTAGATTTTTAAAATTCTACCCTTCCCTTTCATGATGCCACTGACTGTCTAGCACTGATCTGTCCCTTTCCTTCAGTCATGCAGTGAGGGACACTTGAAGCCCAACTTTTATTTGATGTTTACTGATCACCTACTATGGCTCAAGGCCTGTGCCAGATGCCAGGACTTAACGAGGGCAGAACACAGACTTCCCCTAGAGGAGCTCATGGGATGGCTGGGGAGAGTGACCGGGAAACAGGCACCACCACGCTGTGCAATACAGGCTAGGACAGGGTCACATGCTTAGGACTGTGGGGTAGGGGATGGAACAGAGAATGAATGGCTAGAGGGAGGAATGCAAAAACTCCTGGAAGTGGGGGACCTCTTAGATGGGAAACAGATATAAATAAGTTGGCACAAGCCAGGCAAAGCGTGGGAATAGCATATATTCCAGACATGAGATAAAAGTGTGTGCAAAGGCCCAGTGGCAAGATGGAGCATGAGAAGCTTGAGAAATTGAAAGAAAACCAGTGGGCTGCATATACAACAGGTAGAAGGTAGTGGTTTAGGAGAAGTGTGCGTAGGTGAACAAGTGGGCAGGGCCAGGTGATGCAGGCTTTGGAAGCACTGTAGACCTGGGAGCCTGGAGTCAGGCTCAACAAGACAAGATTTATACGCTAGAAAGATGACCTGGTGGTGTATGGAAGATACACTGGAAGAAGGTGGGAGGCCACAGAGATACTGAATAGTGCTAAGCCACAACGAGGATCTGTGAGCATGTTAGTGACCAAAGACTGCTCCACTGTCCAAACACTACGGCTCAGCTCCCCTCAACTGCTCTCCTTAGGAGGCCAGAGAAAGCACAAGAGGCAGCCACATGAACGCCCAGCTAGACTTCTCGAAGGGGACAGAAGAAGAAGAGTTGTAACAACAATACAGGGATCTCACAAGCTTGAGAGGTGTGGCCATGTTCTCCCCAAGTTCTCCTTACCCAGAAGGAGCTTGCGTATAGCTCACCCCGGTGTCTAGTCAGGGAAGACCCACTGCCATGGAAAGGACGTCCTGCCCCACTCAGACAGCGAGGCTGAGCCCCTCGAGAAGATCTCCTAGAGGGTGTGGGAGAGGGAGGGTGGGTTACCAAAGCCCAAACCAAGCCAGAGACCCTGCCAAGGGGAACAGGGATGAAAAGAGGAAATAAGTGCCCATTGACTGGAAAGTGGATAAAAAGGTGTGGGTTTTATAAAAATGGAGTACTACCCAGCCATAAAGAACGAGAAACTAGAGACATTTATAGCTAAGTGGATACACATTGAGGCCATCCTCTTAAGTGAAATAAACAGGACGCATGTGTGTAAATACTGAATAGTTTCTCTAGTGTGAGAAACTGAAAGTGTAAATAAGGGTCAAAATGTATAATTGATACTGTGTAATAGGAAGAAAAGGTCTAAAGGAGTGGGGGAAGCAGGAGGGGCAGGGGAAAGGAAAGAAGGGAAAAGAAAAAATATGAGAAAAGGAAAAACTGGAAACGAAGTCTTTGTAAATAGGGAAGGGGGGGGTGAAGGGTGGGCAGGGAATGGGGGAAAAATAAGAACCAAGAGACTCATGTAAAGGTACAAGATCCCAATGATGAATGTAACTGTACTGTACATCTAAAATGTACCAATAAAAAAATAAAATGTACCAATAAACTTAATGAAAAAAAAAGAGGAAACAAGGTGTGTTGTGTACGTGTGCCAATTTCCCCCAAGGAATGCAGACATTAGTACTGCACACGTGTACGGGTAAGCTAAGTGAAAAAAAGCTAAGTGATGCTGTGGGGAAAAGGATGAACCAGGGAAACATGAAGATGTTCTCCCATTCCTGTAATGCTCAACAGCCCTAAACTTTGCTTCCACCTCTCACTGCCAGCTCAGCTGCCAGAAGGGGTATAAACCTGTTCACAAGTTTACAAACTAGGCATTGCCCCTTTACCCAGGAATTTCGTATGTCATACTTCATCCTACTCGTAAAAGAGATCACTTAATGATATTCTTGGATGCCCACTAGTGCTATTTATAATACAGAAAAGTCAGAACTTGGCTGAATTCCCAAGAGAGGATGGGTTGAATAAATTTGGTGTGCTCACTTGACAAAGCACTCTGTATGTAATAAAAATAATTTTCTTGAAGGATATTTCAGGATACGGCATCATCTTCTCAACATAGTAAGGGAAGAGCACAGGAATAAATTAATTTCTGTTATGATCTCAATTTTGAAAAGTCCCGTGTGCTATATAATCTTACAGGCTGGTTTAAAATACATGCACTGCTTAGGGATGATGTCCACAGCAGTGTTTACGGACAGCTAAGATAGCAGTAAGCACCCAAGTGGGCTGAGCAAAGGGTTTTCAACAGTCTTTGCCTTTGCTGGTAAGGAAGTGTCTCTTCAGTTGCACCGGTAGCCTGTGGGGCTTTATATTCTCTTTATACTATTTTGTATGTCTGAAATATTTTAGAACGAAAACATTTTAAAGAGGTATCTATAATGACTGGAAGGAAATACATTAAAATGTAGCTACTACTTTTAGGTGGGAATGTCAAACCCTACTGATCACATCTCCCAAATTTTCTACAAAGACTACATATATTCCTCTTCATCTTTTATATTACTTCATCGCTGGAAACTTCTTCTACATCCAGGGCAGGGCCTGCTTGTTTCTAGAGAAATAATGCTTGGCACTGAGCAGGCCCTTGGCTGGGGCGTGAGGAGAGCTGCTCTTTCCCATGTCTCGCCTTCAGAATTTAAACTAGAAAAGCGCTGTAGGGGCAGCACTGTCGCTGCCACCATCCCACTCATATCTGCTGACGCAAGAGAAGCTTTGTAGGTGGCTGTGGGGAGCCTTCTTCAACTGCAAATTGTTCTCAAAACTGTATGTTGCCTCTTTTTTCCCCTGAGGAATAGTTTTATTCTCTTCTGCCCGGAAGCTGGGGGCTCAGCCAATGCACAGGGTGAAGTGGTGGGAAAAAATAGAAACTAATTATTTTGTCAACTAGTGCATACTCTCCAGTCCAAATCTGTTTTTCACCAAATGCTGGGAGGGGAGGGCAGGAAAACAATTCTTTGGAGATATGTCACCCCTCACTGGGCTTTAAGATCCTTCTAGTTCCCTCTGTAAGAGAAGCTCTTAACACAGGGGCTCGGTTGAGGGTCCATGAAGGCCTGCAATCACATGTGAGTCTTGTAAAATTTTCTGGAACCCGGCGCTATCACCACCCCACACAACTGAGGATCCGTGTTTTGTAAGAATTAGCTTTTCCTAGTGGGCCCACTCTCATTTGGTCTTTTAATCCCAAGTTTCCTAAGCAATCAGAGGGAGATTTAGTAGGAAAACTCCCTTCTAGACAACTATCAGAATCATCGTCTGAGGCTTTAAAATAAGCCAAGATGTCAGTGGGAATGTCTGATGTTATCATTATTCTGAAATTCTGCAGGGTGTTATATGGCATTTAGTTTTTAATCACCCAATTTCACCCAAGCTAACATTTTCCAACTTTTTAATCTCAAGATATATTTTGGGGGGAACACTAGAGAAATTCACCATATTAAAAAAAAATCAACTGTAAGTATTTATCAAGAGCCCACTGTGTACCCAACATTGGGCTGGGACTCAATGGAAACTTGACCATGATTCCTGAAAGACCCCATACCCTCATTTACCACCTTCTTGTTCATAGCACACATCTGGTGACTGTCTTTCCACTTATTAAATGGAATCAAAATTGAGAGTTACCAATATTACTTTCCTAAACCCTCACATCCTCCAGTATGAGTCATCCATTGGAACCCACTTTTTTTTTTCAGGTACTTTCCACTACATATAGAAGCAGACTCAAAACAACTCCTTAGCTAAGTGTGGTGGCATGTGACTGTGGTCCCAAGCTACTCAGGAGACTAAGGCAGGAGGACTGCTTGAGCGCAAGATTTTGAGGCCAGCTTGGGCAAAACAGCAAGATCCATCTCAAAACAACAACAAACAATTTCTGGGCTGGGACTGTAGCTCAGTGGTAGAGTGCATGCTTACAATGCCCAAGGCCCTGGGTGCCATCAAATCCCCAGTGCCACCAAAACCAAAAATCTCTTCAATAATGCTGGTTAGGTAAGGGACTGGCTAGGACTCTACCACAAATTACTATTTAAAAGCACAAAGATAAATTCCCTCTGAGTAACTCATGAAGGCCATTTATTAGCATAATTAATTTACTAGGCTCAGATATTTATTTCGACATTATTGCATCTATAGCAAACATCTCATATGTGGCTCTACCCATCACTTAATCCCACACATGCCTCCTGGGGACAAGGCATTAAAGTTAGTAATACCACTTCCATGTTCTCTCCCAGCTCTGCCACATATCCTGTATCTTCCTATGACCACATAGGCCAGCAGAACATGCCAAACAGCAGTTTTCATGTCCCTACAACAGCTTCTAGGATCCTTGTAACTTGCACAATTATTAATACTACATGACAATGAGTGAAGGTAATTCATACCAAATTCTAGAAGTCTGTTTGACAACACTCAGAAAAAAACTGAAGAGTAAATCAGAAATGACTTAGGCTGAATCCCTAAGCATAGCCCTGTTGGTGGTACCAGGATAGATTTCTATAAAATTCTCATTACTATAATAAAACATGACATATGAGATAGCTAAGAAAAAGGGAAACATCATCTGCAGCTGCACAAGGAGAAAAAATTCTTTATCTAAAAATGATTCATTATCTTAAGCTCAAGTGACCTTGATAAGAATGCAAGGTCATTGATGCCAACCAAGACAAAAACTAAATCACAACTCTTAATTCTTAACTCCAAGTAAGCCTTTCATGTCAGAGACATGGTTGGTGGTTCTTTGATAAAAAGCATCCAGAGCGTGCTTTTCTGAAAAATAAATATCAATGTCTCGTTGAAGAAAACCATATGATGAGACATGATCCTATAAATGACTTGGATTAAAGTCTTGCCTAAGTCACTACACCTTCCTGGGCTTCCACTTCTTCATTTGTGAAGTGAGAGAATTGGAATGGATGATGGCTAAGAGTTCTTCAAATCCTGAAAGTCTTTAAATTCTAAAAGTAAATTTCTTCAAAATTAAAAATGTACAAACACAAAAACTCTTATTGCTGATGAGGGAAGCTCCACAGCTTCACTTGTCAACAATAAAACATTCAATGAGTAAAGTAAAACTCAGAAGAATGTCATCCTTTTGTCCCATTACCATAGCAATCTAGCACACTAGACCAACTTCATCAATCAAATGATGCAAAGACTGGAGCAGATAAATACCAAATGGTGAATAAAGATGCTCAAGTAGATTAGCTAGATGCCAGCTCAGGCTCGCTCCATCACGACTGACTGCATCACAGAAAATTCTGCAATAACTAAAAATAGCTAAAATAGCCTTGTTTATACTGGCAAATAAATGTTATCACATGAAAACCTAATAATCCATGTTTGGTAAATTTCAAATTTTCACAGTTGTTTTAGAAGATCTGATCTTTAACTCTTTTCTTTTTTTAAGGAGAAACTGAAGCAATCGGAAGAGAAGTGGTTATATTGTTAGTTGTAGGTAGAGCCAAGACCACGACTCAGTTCTTAATTCTTAGCGTGGAAGCCGTCCCATTGCATAATGGCAGCTTTCGTGGCCTTTGTAGAGGAGAGACATTAAAGCTTAATGTTGGATGGATCCAGAGTGCACAGTAGTTAAGCCCCAAGAAGTGTATAAAATGCACAGATAAGGGGACAGGAGGAACCCAAGGGAGGGGCTGAATCCCCCACCCCAGCCTCAGCTCCTGGATGACGAGGGTATCAGAGGCACAGGGAGGCTTCCCGGTTACATCTGGAGGATACGAGTCCAGGTACAGAAATCTGCTAAAAATAGGCATCCAAGAACATGGCCTAAAAACCCCAAGGAAATGATTTATCTCTATCATCACCAGTATCAGCTCCCAAATCACTTCAGTTTCTTTTGCAAACTTCTGCTTTTACAGAAAACACTAAGGCTAATGTTTGATGAGTGCCTAGTATGCACCAGGTAATACACTTGCTATTCTCACTTTTATTGTTTTATTTGACTCAAAAAAATTTCATTCTTGTTGTCCAGATGCGGAAACATGCCACACAAGTAATAAGCATAGAAGCTTGATTCAAACTAACATCTACTAAATCCAAAGCCACTTATTCCACCACAGTGCTGGAGTCCCCTTCCAGCCTCTGGGCCATCTGGCCACTTGAGTCAGCCAATTCACTAACTTCCCCCTCCAGGGGACAAACATCTGTCTTCTTGAATCAACCCCTTAAACAGTACAACTGGATTTATCTAGATTCTACCCGGACAAATTAAGGGGCAGGGTGGGAATTATAAAGATCTGCACTTACACTTATGTCAAGACTGCAAAGGCTGACAACATCTTCATCTTGGGTGCTCTGCTTCCGTTTCCGCTGCAAAACAAAGTCCAAATGTAAACAAGGATTATGGCTTTGATTACAAAAAGAAAAAAAGCAATCAAACAGCATGTGCAATCCTTACCATTTCCACCGTGCTGCCCAAAACCTTTAACCAAGCTATGTAAGTGAATTATGGGAAGCTATTCAACTTTAGGATAATTGGTTTGGATTATTATTCATGCTACTACAGTCTCTTTTCATATTTCCTTTTTCTAAAAATCTCTCCACATAGCATTTAGAAATTTAGATATCAGGGTCATATTATTCTTTTTTTTTTTTTTTTTTTTGTCAGATTCTGACTAATTTGGAAAAATCAACTAGACTGGAAAAAAAATCTAATTCATTTGAAAATATTCCACTTTCATAGCTGCTCTGTTAATGGGGAGTATAAATTTGTTCTCAACCTCATCCAGGGTCCTGGTGTAATCACAGAATCACAGTGTTGGAAAGAACCTTCGATATCTGCTCTAATATTCCTATTTTACGGCCATGAAAACTGAGATTCAGAAAAGCCATTGAACTAAAGGTAATTATATTTGCAATTAATTTATAAATTTATGACTAGGGAAGCCTGCCAAGTTAAATGTAGAAAAATATCTTTACTCTTTATAAGAAGAAAAGAAATTCTCCCTCTAAATCATAAGAAAGTTCACCTCTTCTGTTTTGCTAGCCCAATCAACCAGGCAAGAGTTTCTCGAGCCCCTCCCTAACCCAGGACTTCTAAATCTACTGATGCTACTTGGAAGAAAGCTAGCAAATGACCAGAACTGCAGAAATGATGGGCAAGTTGAGGGGTATCTAGAGTCTTTAACCGCTAAAGAAGTCCTCCTGTTGTCCTACCATGAGCAAAAGTAGAAATCGGAAAGCAACCAGAATTGTTCCTATTCAATTCAAACAGGTTTGTTGAACACCTGCTATGTACCACTCTGTATGTGGCCCCAGGAACGCAAAGGTCAGCAACTCTCTCAGCAAAGGAATTGACACTCATGTAGGAGAGACAGACTGAACACGATTAACCATAATGCAGTACGAGCCAAACACCTTTGGGAAAGTCGATTCACTTTTCCGAGCCACACTTTCTCAGCTCCAAGGTGGGCAAGGTGGGGGGTGGCAACAACTTGGTTTCTTCTCACAAAGAGAGCTTGAACACAGTAATGCACTTGAGAACATGGCAGAGCGCTTGGGATACAGCAGGGGCTCAAAGTGTGTAGAATCATGGTAATGATGTCTTCTCAGAGGAAGAGGCCTTCGAATAGGCCTGAAGGATGAGTAAGAGTTCACCAGATGAAGATGGGGTGGGGGCTGCGGCCTCCTTCTATATAGCCAGTACCTAGATATTTAAAATCCTAACAGAGAGCATGGTTCTACTCAGAGCCCTGGAGAGCTAGAGTCTGAAGCAGCAGGGCAGGGTACTTCAGAACCACCTGAGGAATGATTAGAGATGCACCTGCCAGGAGCCATTCCTGAGGCTGAGCCAGCTGTTCTGGGCTAGTGCCCTGGCATCTGCAGTAACAAGCTCGCTGCACGATATTTAGGAAGTGAAACACTCCATTTGGGGCCTCTCAGAGGAGCCCTGAAAATATGCTGATGACCCAGCCACACCTCTCCTTGGTATTGACCCAAAGGAAGGTGCTCTACAGGGAAACCCGAATACCTGGCTTTGCTGTGGCACAATTCACAATAGCAAAGTTACGGAATCAGCCTAGGTGCCCACCAGTGGGTGAATGGATAAAGAGGACATGGTATATATACACAATGGAGTATTATTTAGCTGTAAAGAACACAATTATAAACCAGGGATTTAGCTCAGTGGTTCTGCTGCCTGCCTAGAAAGTGCAAGGGCCCTAGTTCGATCCCTGGTACCAAAAAAAAAAAAAAAAAGAAGAAGAACACAATTATGCCATTTGCCAAAAAATGAATGGAACTGGAGATCATGATGTTAAGTGAAATAAACCAGTCTCAAAAAGATAAGTATCGCATGTTTTCCCTGACAGGTAGACTCCAGAAACATAAAAAGATAGCGTGAAAGTAAAAGGGAGATTTTTACTTAGACAAGAGAAAGGGAGCAAAGGGGAGGGGAAAGGGGTGAGGAGAGGAAAGGAAGAGGCAGAGAAGAAACGCTGACACCCACTCTACTGGAAGTGCCAAGTCTAAGGCTGCTTCCTGTCCTCACAGGGTCTAGCCCTTGTTGACGGATCATTTAGGTACAAGTGAAACAGCACTGTGGTGTCAATGACACCAATTCATGACCTTATATAAATATATCTGTTTTATCTATTCATTTGTTTTCTCATTTGAGAAGAGGTCTCACTATGTTGCCCAGGCTGGCTTTGAAATCATGGGCTCCAGTGATCCTCCTGCATCAGCCTGCAGGGGAGGCTGGACCACAGATGCACGCCATCATGCCCTGCCTATATGGTGACTCTTGAGGCAGAAAGGGCAGGGGATAGTGCCCATTCTATTGGTAAATACACAGATAAGTAGGGATAAGCAGTGTCCTCAAAGTTACGTGGCTACAGTGACTCTGAGTCCAGGATTCGAAAGCCAAGGGCTTAGGGGAAAACCCCTCACACACACTGTTTAAAGCCCGGGAGACAAACAGGCTATGTCTCACTTGCCTCGTGGAATGTCTGGTAGGGTCTGCCCAGAGCACTGTATTGAGAAGGATTCCACAACAGAGCAAGCGGGAGAACGCTGCACCAGTGAGCAACATGTGCTGGGTAGAGTGGGGGATGCTGGAGGCGGGTCCTCCTGCCTACAGTGGCCTGTGCCCTGAGTTCCGCTTCTATTTTGTTTGTTTGTGGTCCTAGAGATTGAACCCAGGGCCTTTGCACTGACCTCTAACCCCAGTCCTTTAAAAAAATTGTAACTAATTATTTATTTATTAAAATTTTTAAATTTTGAGACAAAGTCTTGCTAAGTTGCCCCAGGTGGTCTAAAACTTGCTGTCTTCCTGCCTCAGCCTCCCAGATTGCTGGGATTAGAGGTGTGCACCACCACACCTGGCTTTCTCCCGCCTTGAGATGCTATAGTCCCTAACCTAAGCTCTTTGTAGGGCATGGTGAGGAAGGTGAGGGTCTGGATGTTTCCGTGAAGGAGAAACAAGATCTACCAGGTCAGGCTCTGTGAAGACCACAGGTGATGTGTGAACAGCACTTGGAACGAGGCCTGGCCCATAGCAGGTCCACAATAAATGGCAGCTCCTGCTGCGTACTGCCCAGACTGTAAACTACAGAGACTATGCTGCTGCCTGATACTGTCAGATTACAGATTTCAGGGTGTTACAACTCTTGTCAACCAGACGTACTGAGAGTAGCTTGTTATCCCTAGGGGCCACCCTGGCGGAGGAGAGGGTAAGAAACTCTTCACAGGCATGCACCTTCGACACACTGCCCAGCACCCACACCCAGCCCGCTCCTACCAGGCACTGCCACGGGCCTCAAGTGTCAAGTCCAGAAGACAAATGTCCTCTAGTGGCCTTTTTCATTAAGCCCCAGGCAGTTAATCTGGGAACAGAATGATCTCCTTAAGAAACCCACTCATTTCACAAAATAAAAGCTACGTGGATTATGAGAGTAGATTTTCTTGTCAACTTTCACTACATAGGCTGGTGACTGACCACAGCTAGCAGCAAAGAAGTCTGAACTTGAAACTCTGGGCTACAAACAAAAGTTTCACAAAGTGTCACTTAGTTGTGGTTCATTTGCTCTTTGCTCACTGAGCACTTTTTATCCAAAGATCTTTTCGAGGTCCTGGGATAGAGCAATGAACAAGCCAGAAACTTCCCTGCATACTAACTGGGAGTGAAGAGAACAAAATAAGTGCAGATCAGGATCTCTGCTACATGTGAGGCAGATAAGGTGCTGAGACAGAGACCAGACATAAAGATGATTTTATTTGTTTGTATTCTGGTTTGGGGTTGACCTTCTCTGAGATCTAAAGCCTTGCAGGTAGGGCCCGTCGTGATCGTGTTCCCAGAGCCTGGTACAGTACCAAGACCACTTCTCCCAAGACAGTATTCTTGGTTTTTCTGTTGATGCTTTTGGCCCCGTCCCTTTTAGAGGTGTGTCCTCCTCATAGTCGCCAGCTCCAGAGGGCAAAAGGTGGACCTACTGCGCACCCACCCCACAGCTGGGGTGGTTAACCCCGAGCTGGAATTTCTAAAACACTGTGGAGCCGGGCGCCTGCCAGGATCTACAGAACAGCTCATGGGAGAATCACCAGTTGGGAACAGGCCATGGAGACAGGGACAAGCGAGATCTCAGAAGCAGAAGCACAGTAGGACACTGGGCTTGTTTTGAATTTCACCGAAGCAATTGAAGGAATGGTAACAATCAGACTGGTAATCATGGCACCTTTAACTTATTAAACATTCACAGAGCTAAATCTGTAGGCTCTCATTTGGCCTCATAACCATCCATGAGGTAGGGAGGAACTAGTGTCATCTACATTCCACAGAGAAGAAGGAAGCTCAAAACAGGGCAAGGACTCACCCAAGGTTTGACAGCAAGTGGCAGAGCTTGGATTCAAACCCAGGTCTGGCTGACTCCACGCTGTGTGCTCCCCTGCCAGTGTCCTGGCCCAGTGTCTGAGCCAGCACACTCCTAAGTACCTAAGGGAGGGGGTGAGGTGGTGCCGGGCTGGGGGAAGGTGGGAGGAATCACCTTCACCGCTTTTATTTTGCTACGCACTGGCCCTGGAGACCATGGCACATTGTCCAGACAAAGTCAAATTTGCAGTTCTTCCTTGTTTTGTTTATTCTGCTGTACTGGGAATTGAACCCAGGGCCCTTTTCACTGAGCTACATTCTCAGCCCTTTTTAAATTATTTTATTTTGAGACAGGGTCTTGCTATAATCACTGAGTTGCCCAGGCTGGGCTGGAACTCGTGATCCTCCCCTATGTTAAGAGCTGTCACCGCTTGCCATCAGGTCATGGCTGTTTTACGGTCACCTGGGGAGGGCCTAGGCAGGAGGCCACTCCAAGAATGGTGGGCTTGAACACCTGGTCTAGCACCTTCCAAGAATCCACCTGGTTACTCCTGTCAGGTGCAGTCCCTTTCCCTTTCTACCATGAAAACACCCTGGGCAAGGCCAAGAAATGCGCCTGAGGCTGACCCTCTGCCTTCAGCACAAACATTACCCCAGCTGCCACCCCTGACTGGATGGTGCCCAGCAGCTGGCCTGTGAATAATTTCCTAGCTGTGAGTAAAAGAATAAATGAATAAAGGAGGCTAGTGTTCCTGAGGTGATACCCTTCCCCTCTGCTAAGCACCTTGCTGCCAAAATTAAATCAAAGCCTCCCTCTAAAGCAAAGCTCACTGAAGGCTGAAATTCTGCAACCTCAAATTTCCTTGGAGACTTAAAAGCTGCCAGTTCAAGCTCAGGCTCTTGCTTCTCAAATAAGTGAAATGTTTCCACACCAGCGGCACTAGGATGTAGGGTGGGCTTTTTTTACAATACACAGACATGTCAGGTGGGTCACACCTTGTTCCAAGCGGGGCACTAGTGAGCTCCATGGCTCCTACAAGAAGGAAAGTCAGATCTTCTGGAGAGAAGGCACCTCCCTGACCATGGCCTGGGCATCAGGAGGATTCAGGCTCTGTGCTTTAGGAGCATGTAATCCAAGACTGACAATATCTCAGAAAGAAGCCATCCAGTTCATCCACCCTAAGAGACGCTATAGTGAGCACCTGAACTCTTCGTCCCAACCCCTGCACACCTACCTGGGGGTGGAAGGAAAGGCAGTGACAGAGAAGAGGCTGTGAACAATGCACCTGAGTACAGTATCTGAGTCTTAAGTCCTGCAGAGTAGGTCTTGATAGAGATTCTCTCTAGAAGTCCTTGGGCACTGGAAAATTCTCTCATGCTTCTCCAATCAAAAAACTACCAGGCGATAATTGGGCACGATGGCACAAGCCTGTAATCTCAGCACTCTGGGAGACTGAGGCAGGAGGACCTCAAGTTTGAGCCCAGCCTGGGCAGCTTAGGGAATTAGAGAGACTGTCTCAAAATTTAAAAAAAAAAAAATTTTTTTTTAAGGGCTGGGGATGTATAAAGACCCTGGGTTCAACCTCCAGTACAGGGCTGGGATGGAAGGAAGCAAAGGAAAGCAAATCAAAGCATCAGGAGGCCTCTGTGTTAAGGTAAACCTCTGCTCCAGACTCACTGCTGGCCACACCATCCTATAACCTTGACCTTCAGCCTTCACCTTTCATCCTTCGGCCCACTTTCACAATGCATTGCTGTTCCTGGGCTATTCTGGGGCTCGCTCCTTTTAGGCTGCCTGCCTTCAGATAGCACAGGTAGACATCTAAGTCTTATCAGCAAATAGCCTGTGAACACTGCTTTTTCTGCTGTCATGGGGATGACTCTGTGAAGAGCACTGATCCAGTCCTCAGCAGACAGATTCTCAGAGGAGCCGGCCCTGTTCAGAGCCTGAATCGTCACCTGGCCTGGCTTCCATTTCCTTTAAACACACATGGGATCCTCTGAGAGTCTGAACATCACCCGGTGCCCTCCACTAACAAGCAGGAGGAAGCAGATGCTGTAAGTGGGTACCTGATAGGAGCCAAGGTCTATTCTCTTAAGCCTCTCCTTAGCCAGTTTATGTTGATACTGAAATGTTCATCTTACTGAGAGGGCACTGGAGGTCAGGCAGGCGTTAGTGAGTGCTGGACAGGAATTTTCTTTAGGCCAGCCTGACTGCCAGACCAATGATACTTCTGCCATGAAATGCTATTTTTTAATATTGTTTAATAACAATGTTTTCTTTATATTAATATATTAAAATGATATGAAATGAATTTGAACATTTAAACAGTATATGTTTCAAAACAATATTAAAAGGGTTGTAAAGCATTTACCTATATGCCTCAAGGAAATGAAGCATACACATGAAATGGGTCTGGCTTCAAAATCTAGCTCCACCATTTGCTACTGGGATGACCTTGAACAAATTACTTTTTTATTTCTGAATTTACTCAGCAAATATTTATTGAAGATGTACTATGTCCCAGGAGGGTTCCAGGAGTGTGGGATTTACCAGTGTCTTTAAAACACTTCCCTAAGCTTTAGTGTCTCCATTATAGAGTAATTTCAAAGATGAAAGGAGATAAAACATTTAGAAAATAACCAGGCATATGGCAAGATGTAAAAAATGTGAACAATTATTGCTACTGTGGTCATTACTATGATTACTATTACCACCACGGTCCCTGTTGGTATAATTGTTTTGCTGCTATTTGACATGGAGAGGCAGGGAGAGTGGGTGTAAGAGATGACGGGGAATCCTGCAGGAAGATGCAGAAGAGACCTAGGATACAGCCGGACTCACTTCTAAATACCCACGAGTTGTATAGGGGCACCTCTCGATACCTTCAGCCACATTTGCAGGATGTCCTTCAAGATGAGGACAAATGCAAGCCTGACTTAATTTTAAATGACTGAGATCGAGAAACTAGAGACATTTATAGCTAAATGGATGCACATTGAGGCCATACTCTTAAGTGAAATAAATAGGACACACATGTGTAAATACCGAATAGTTTCTCTAGTGTGAGAAACTGAAAGTGTAAATAAGGATTAAAATGATTAAAATGAATAATTGATAATTTGACATAGGGAAAGGTCCAAAGGTGTAGGGGTGGTGGGAAGGGAAGGGGAAAGGGAAGAAGGGAGAGGAAAAATTATGAGAAAGAAAAAAAAGTGGAAATGAAGTCTATGTAAATAGGGAACGGTGGTGGGGGTGAAGGACACACAGGTAATGGGGAAAAAAATAAGAACCAAGATGCATCATGTACAGCTACAAGCACCCAATGATAAATGTAAACGTATTGTACACCCAAAATGTACCAGTAAAAGAATTTTTTTAAAGTAAAAATAAATAAAAATAAATGGCTGAGATTGAATTGATTAGTGTCAAACGAGCCCTGTTACTTAATCATGGGCCTTTCCATTTAAGAGCCAGGTGACCAGAGCAGCAACGATGCACTAATAGAGAGACAGCAGCTCCCAACTTGGCAGCACATAGTCCCTGATTAGCCATTTATAATTATTAAATTCAAGCCAGACTGTAAACCTTTTTGATTTATCTCTTCACTGGAAAACAGCTTTGGTGGTTTCAAAGGCTTTGATACCTTGCCTTTCATCTACGCCGTCTTTGGGGAGAGATTAGCAAAAGGATTTATGTTCTTGTATTTGCCCTTAGCTGGAACTTGACTCAATAAACTCACATTTGAACAGTGAGGGGACTCACATTTTGGTTTTCTCCAGGGTTAAGCAGGACGCAAAGGGGATCCTATTCCATTTTTAACACAGTGCTTCCCCACACCCATTTTAAGATGCCCTCCCTTTTCTAGCATCCTAGAACTTTGGCCCTTTTTTCTAGGTGATTCAACCATGCGGCCAGAGAACTTGGAAACCATGATTCTGAGTTATTGGTAAATAAATTTTAAATAACATATTATGCTGTTAATATGCTCCAGTGCCATTAATTATAGTTTGAAGATGCTATACAGGCACACAGGTCAGATTTGGAGAGTTTAAATCCTAGTGTTGCCCTTTATTCATGGTGCAGCATTATGCAAATCACAGTCTCATCTACTAAATGGAGCACTACTCTGCCTCCCTCGTAAGGAGATTGGGAGTTTAACAGATCACTGTCCTTAAAAGGCTCAAGCAATGTCTGGGACTCAGTAACTGATCAAATAGTAACTGTTAGTAGGATTAGCAGCAAAAACAGCAATAACAGCAAGTGAGTGCAGGTACCAGAAGCAAAAATCATGGAGAAACTACTTACAATGTGTAACAGTCTACGATTAACTTGATTTTGACAAGCTAGGAAAAGCCCGTTATGGCTTTAGCTGGGAGACGCTTGCCTTTAACTTATCTGGAAGCAGAGATAAGACGGCCTTAGCCAAGGAGAGCTTGGGAAAGAAGATGTTCAATCACTCCTGTGAGAGGAGGGAGACGAAGGCTGCCAGGGCTAACCTGGCCTTTTGGGCCAACCGCCACAAGGCTCACTCTGTCATTCAACAAACGGCAACCACTCTTCGCACCCATACACTCAAGGCCAGAGGAGCAGAGGAAAAGACAGAAAACTTGTCTACCCAGGGTAGAGGTCTGGCAAATCTATTTCCCGGAAAGCCTGCCCCAAAGAAACCCTTAAGGACACTGACCTAAGGTAAGAAGAGGTTCGCATCCATAGAGATTTTCAACAATCAGATGATGAGCAGCACAGAACTGCATTAACAAGAGTACTTTTTCCTAAGCCGTTTAAACTATTATAATTGTCTTATGGTTATTTCTACTGGCTCTCAGGTGCCCTGGATTAACCACAATCCCTGGTTCATAACACTGTTATCACTGGTGTTTTTCTAGACATCTGTTATTTGTTTATTTATTTATTTTTTAAACACTGCGACATACTCCTACTTATTAAAATTCTATACTGATGGAATGGTTTCAAGCCATTATCATAAACATACACACATATTTGTTAATATTTTATATGTGTGTTCATGTATATATGTGTATATGTTCATGCATGCATATACCATTTAGGAAATATCTAAATAACTGCTTAATTTCTAGAAAATTACTCCATGTAGCCAATGGGCTTAGACCGTCCAGTTGCATAGCTCAGACGTGAGAGCGCTTACCATCCCCAACAGCACTGGGAAGCTGAGTGGACAAGGAGAGTTAGTTAACCATTGGGCTTGGGCACCTTATCCCGTCTAGAAATGACATCAGTGCTGTAACACCTCATCAGCTACAGCACCCCACGGATTCCTGAGCAGTTCCCCAACCACCAGCAAGCAGTTCTTTCACCACAGGGACAGCAAGGCTTCCCTTCAGCCACCAGGACCTGGAACGTTGAGTCCTCCAGGCAACTTGTCACACAAAGCAGAGATGAAGCATCTCTTGCCAAACTGCTCTACAAACCAGGACATTCCTTGAAACAAACAAAAGATTCCCTTCCCGAACCCTTTGGTGTGGTCTACCATGTTGGAACTCACAACCTGAGTGGTTGAATATTCTGGCTGTTTAAGATGATCCCCTCTTTCCTTCCCTTTGCTGGGCTGTATAATAATTGCCTATGAAGAATCCACTGCTTTCTGGGAATTTTTTTTTTTTTTTGGTACCGGGGATTGAACTTGTGTCCTTGTGCCTGCACAGCAGGCATCGGAAACCACTGAGCTAAATCCCAGGCCCAGGGAACTTTTCATGTATTATATCCAATTCTTATCACTGTACAAAGAAATTACTAGCTATAAGGAAACTGAGGCTTGAAGAGCTTAAATGACTTGACTAAGGCTGCTCAGGGAGTATTTGTACAAAGCCAAGATTTCACATCCGATCTGGCTACTGTGCGTCAGATATTGCCTGCACACATCCCTTTGGTAATCACCATTCCTCTGCACACTTCAGCTTTCTACTGGCCAGAAATGCTGGTGAGTTCATGCCACTGGGAGTGGCCTTCAACCTGTGAGGGATGAGCTGGTAGCCCAGAACCCCAGCCTCCTAAACTGTGGTGGGACAATTCCAGGGTAGTCCCAGTCTTCATGTACATTGGAATCACCTGAGTATACTTGACTATGTTCTTCCTGAGAGCATTTAATCAACACATCTATAGCAGCTTGTACAGTGCCTAGTACATAAAAGGTGTTCAGTAAAATTTGTCAAATAAATCAACCATATAGTGAAATCCATTTATCTGAGTCTCCTGTTTTTTTCTGTTTGTTTGTTTGCTTGCTTTTGCTACTGGAGATTAAACGCAGGGCATTCACACTGAGCTACATTTATTTCCAGCTCTTTTTTATTTTGAGACAGGGTCTCGCTAAGTTGCCAAGGTGCCTGGGCTGGGCTTGAACTTACAATTTTCTCACGTCAGCCTCTCCGAGTCCTGGAATTACAGGCATGCACTACTACGGCCTGCTTCTTGGATTTGTATCATCAAAACTGAGGAATACTGTGGGTTCCAGGATCAAAAGTGGCATCTTATGAACAGTACTTCTTGGTATTTGGTCTTCCTAAAAAGAAATTTTACAGCTTTATATTTGCCATTTTGTGGGCAACAGTGCTCATTTGTTCACATGTAACAGTCAATAAACATTTGCTAAATTTTCTCTGTGCACTGAGCTAGGTCTCAGAAATGGCCAGGACAGGAAAGAATTCTAGTCTTAGTAAAACACTGATTTCCTGGGAAATGGATTCAATGCTGGATAAATATGCTTTGATTTTGCAAAATCCAGACCTTGGTTTCAGACTTGAGGATAAAAGTGATTGCGGTAGACTTTGAAGCAAAGATTCAGGATTAGAAAATGTAGCACAAAATATTTTCCCTTTTCCCAGCGGCTCATTTGTGGCTCACCACAACTCAGGCCTTTGACTCGAAACTTGACAGGACACGATAGTGCCACTGAAGAGGAGATGCCCTGCATACCTGCAAGTCCCTGGAGTTCGGCTCTTTGCCCCCTCCCTGTAATTTGGGGTTGTGGTGAGCCCCTCCTCCACTTTCAAAGACAGAGCCAGGAGGGAAGAAATGTCCCTGTGATCACCACTGACATCTTTCCAGACCTTGAATCAGAAGTGGTAACTGGCCTCTCTCTATTGTTCTGATCACTCCTCTGCAGACTGTTGCCAAGAGCACTGCTCTCCAGTGAGTCACAACTGCGCTAAGACTGGGGGCCCCTTGGGCTGAATGGGTGCTAGCTGGGCTGGAGAGAGGCCTGTGTCATGGCATGGGCACAGCCCAGGGCTGACCCCAAGGCTCCAGCTACCCTCAGAGCAGCACACTGACCAGGCAGACAGCGCTGTTGGCATGTTTGGGCCCATTGCTTTGAGGGATACTCAATATTCCGCAGTCACTTTCTTAGAGCTGTTTCTTTCCCCCTGAGTGAGAGGAAGGAACATCTTCAAGGACAAACAGCCGGCCTCTTAGGAGGTTTCTAGTTTTGTTTGAGAGAGAGCTAATTTTGATCAAATAATCCTTAAATTATCTTCTTCTTGGGCCTAAGGAATTGTGCCCTAGCTAAGACCCAGCCTCACTGTGCAGAAGCGTCTGGGCCAACAGCTGCCTTACAAGGTGCCGGGGCTGCAGGCACCAAGGGGCAGCAGGTCTTGAAGGGCCTCATAGCACCAAGGTCTGTGGCCGGAGCTGGGAGGGGAGAGGGCACAGGTGTCCAGAGGAGTAAGTGGACTCGAGTCCTGAGTCCTTTTCTTTTGGAGGGCTGAGTGTGCGGGTTATCTGTGAATCCACTTCGTTTTACATTTGACAACTGTACTGTAACTTCAAACTTAAAGTTCACAAATTCAGACTCGGATCCAGCCCTTCACTCAGATTCACCGATTACTGACATCTTGCCCCATTCATTTTATCCCTCTCTATTTAGGAGCAAACGAGTATAATTTATTTTTTGTCCTATTTGAGAATGAATAACAGGCATTACGTATATCTTTTTAGCTCCTAAACGCATCAGCATATATTTCCTAAGGACAAGGACATCTTCTTGCACATAGAGTTATATATCAAAAGCAGGAAGTTTGGCACTGACAAAACTCATCCACTATTCATTTTAAAAACATGCCTATTATCCCCAAAATACATTTTATAGTTACTGTTTTTTTCAGTCCGGAATCCAATTCAGGATCCTGCATTGCATTTATTACCATATATTTCTTAATGTCCTTTAATCTAGAATAGCTTTGTCTATTTCTTGATTCTGACAATTTTTTTTTTAAGTGCTGGGGCTTGAACCCAGGGCCTCAGGCATGCTAGCCAGGCACTGTGCTCCTGAGCTAAATCCCCAACCCAATTTTGATGATTCTGAATCGTGTAGGCCAGCTGGGTTGTATAATTTCCCTCTGTGTGGCTTAATTAGATGTTTCTTTATGATTAGATTCAGGTTATGTATTGAAAAATATCTACATTGGGGGCCAGGGATTTAGCTCAGTAGTTCCACCGCCTGCCTTACAAGCACAAGAACCCAAGTTTGATCTCCAGTACCTAAATAAATAAATAAATAAATAAAAATATCTACAGTGATGGGAATTTAGATTTTAGACTTAGGAACTTTAGATTGCACATTTTTTCATAGAAGTACAACAGGAATGATGTGTTCATTAGTATATCACATCAGAAGATATGTGGTGTCACTTCATCCTAACAGTAGTAGTGTCAGCTTTAATTATTCAGTTCCTCCATTGTAAACTTACAATTTTTCCCTTTTCAAGTAATAAGTAATTTTTTTTTCAATAGTAGGGATGAACCCAGGTCCTTCACACTGAACTACATCCCTAGCCCTTTTTTAATTTTTTGAGACGGCCTTGCTAAGTTGTCCAAGCTAGGCTTGAATTCGCAGTTCTTCTGCCTCAGCCTCTCAGAGTGCTGAGATTACAATCATACGCCACCATGCCTGGCAGTAACAAGTAAACTGAAACCATGGCAGTGTCTTATTCACCAGGAAGTGTTCGTTTCAGCATCTACTGATGATTTATAAACTCCATCGTCCCTTCTCTGTGTGAGCTGGTGTTTCCCTGTCAGCTTTCCCTTCACCATCACTTGCTGACTTATTGCCAGGAGATCCCCCCTTATCTCTGGTTTCACTTCCCCCAATTTCAGTCACTCTTGGTCTGAAGGTCTTAAATTGAAAATTTCAGAAATAAACAATTCATGTTTTACACTTCACACCACTGAACAGCATGATGAAATCCCATCCCATCCTATACCGTCCTGCTCTGACCTGCCGAGGACGTGAGTCACCCCTGTGTCCGGTGTATCGGACACTACTCAGTCATTAGTCACTGACGAGGCCGTGTATAGGAAGAGACACGGTGTGTATATACAGTGCATGGTACTATCCCTGATTTCAGACAGCCACTGGGGACTCAGAGCATATCGCTCAGGGGTGAGGAGGGACCCCTATATTTACATCAGTGTGGATTCTAGGATTCCTATGTATTCAGTGGGTTGGGACTATTATCATCAGTGTTCATTTTGATGGTCAGATTGTCCCAGACTTGGCAAGCGAGACCTCTGCAAGCCGGCGCATGTCCATCTTGTTCACATACCCATCATTCTCAAAGCACTTCTTGGTATAAAAAAGATACTCCAGGATCCTCTGATGTTTTCCCTGCCTCAGCCCTGGCATTAGCCATTTCTCCAAGGAGCCTGGGATCCTTTTATCAGACAATGGTATTTAGAAACTGATAGCTGGCACAAAGTGTGTTCTTTGGTAACGGGATGTCACTGCTTCTAGACCCTCTCGGTAGACACTTGGAAGAAAAAATATCAATGTGTATGTGTATGTGTATAACCATGAATTCATTCCAAGGTTTCCATTCTAATCTAACTATATGTATCTATTTAAAAGGGATCTTGGGCTGGGGACTTAGCTCAGTGGTTCCCCTGCCTCCCTTGGAAGCACAAGGTCCCGAGTTCAATCCCTGGTACCAAAAAAATAAAATAAATAAAAGGGATCTAGCTCAGTGGTGCCATGCCTGCCTGGCAAGCACAAGGTCCTAAGTTTGATTACTGGTACCAAAATAATAAATAAAATTTAAAAAATAAAAAGGATCTTTAGGTGTATTTATTGTAGTATACTTACCAGGTGTCTTTGTTTGGGGTTCCCCTAAAGCAACTCTGGGGTAAAGTGAGGATCACTTAAGTGATCCTCAGAAAAACAGTGGGTGTGAGGAAGTAAGACCCGGAGGGAAAGGAGGGAAGTCGGTGGAGTGTGTGGAGCCAGCAGGTCACAGCTGGCAGGCCAGAGTGACACCCACTGGGAACTCCTTCCAAGAGGAGGGAGCACACCCCAGGACTCCCCACTGAGAACGACCAGCTAGGGGTGCTCATCCACCAACTCCTCCCTTCACCGATGGAGGAGGCTCCTCGGGATGGAAACACCCACGGGTGGAGGGGCACAGGAAGTTACAGGCATGGACAGGGACCCAACGATGGCCTTTGGAGTGGCCTAGGCCATATGGGTGGGCCCCTGGAGTCTGTTCCAGCAGCTTTCACGCAGCATCACACAATAAGAAAGTTACTGTTTTCACTTCACTGTCTATCTAGAATCCACTAAGCAGAAAGGCTTATACTGGGGCTACCATACCCTTAACGTCCCTGAAATTGATACCAGACTCAATCCTTTTCTTCTGGGAACAAAGAGGCTCAGGCCACGCATGTAGCTAAAAGTGAGCCATGCTGTTTTGTGTGTATTTATCTTCATAAATAAACATGAGCAATATTTACTAGCTATATTCTATTTACAGCAAACATACTGAATTCCTGTTTATCAAAGAAATAAATATAGAGCCAGGGATTTAGCTCAGTGGCACCACACCTGCTTCGCAAGCACAAGGTCCTCAGTTCGATCCCCGGTACCAGAAAAAAAATAAATATAAACATTTCATTAAAAAGCAATATAAGGGGAAAATATATGTTGCTTTTTATTTATTTTTTAATTTATTTTTTATTTTTGGTACCAGGGATCGAACTCAGGTCCTTGCTCTTGCAAGGCAGGCAGCAGAACCACTGAGCTAAATCCCCGGCCCTTATGCTGCTTTTTATAAAATTATTAAGTCAATTTCAGGTCAAGGGATATGGTAAAAGATGATTCACAAGAATGAGAATTAGGAAACAATTTCTGGCGGACAGCTCCCTCTCACACTGTACCATAATCACGTAACTGTCCCACGGACTTTGCTGCTAATGACAACTAAGAAAAAACAACTCTCTCTGGCCCTCTCCCCTAGATGGCTGCAGAGGGGCTCCTCCTTTTTCCCATCCTGTATAGAGAGGTCTGTAACCCTGCTTGTGCAGTCATGGATTAAAAATGAAATGCCTGTCTTATAGACCTAATTTAGCCACAGGAAATGGGAGTGCTTGAGGGACCCACAAGGGTTAGCCATGCTTTGTTTGAGGATGGGCACATTATCTTTACTTAACCTTCTTCCTTCCCCCTTTTGGGAGGGGAGAAATGGAGTCTCGGTTTGGGAACCTGGAGGGAAGCAAGGCCTGGGCAATCTGTTTCCTGGTTGGCTTTGCAGGAGATTTCATTCCTCTGTGTTGTCACAGACCTGGCATGCAAATTTATGTTGTACATTGTTAGGGCCAAGTCATGCCTACTTTGGGATGGGTTATATATTTTAATAAAGAAAATCACCCAAATGAGAAACTCAAAGACCCTCTCTCTCTATTATAAACATCTGGACATCTTGACTGCAGATCTGAAATGCTGCTGTAGAAAGTTAAACCTAAACAGTTTTCTAAAACTTCTATTCAGATATTTTTTCCAACTTTACTATACTTTTCTAAAACTTCTATTCGGATATTTTTTCCAACTTTACTACAATGTACACAATTTACAGAAATCTGCTTTATAACTTTTGGGCAGGGGGGTTGTCTCGCTATGTAGTTCAGGCTGGCCTTGAACTCACTATGTAGGCTGGGCTTGCAGCGATCCTCCTGCCTCAGCCACCTGAATGCTGGGATTAGAGGCACTACACCCAGCTTGTTTTATAAATTTTAAAAATATTTTATAATTTTTTTTCAGAAGTTATCAGATAATAATTGATGCTATCTTTTTTTTTTCTTTTTGGTACCGGGAGTCAAACTCTGGACCTGGCACTTGCGAGGCAGGTACAGTGCCACTGAGCTCGGTCCTCTGCCCATTTGATGCTATCTTTGTCTTGCCTTATTCGTAAGTTATAAAATACAGCAATTGGCAAACAAGTATTTCCTGGGTAGTTATCTGTTTTTAAGGCCCTCAAACTAGCTATGTGACCTTAGGCATTTTACTTTTCTTCTCTGGATTTCAGTTTCATTACCTAAACTGAGAGTAGGACGAGGTGACTTCTAAAGTTTCCTTCTAACATTTTATGACCACATGTGGCCAAGGAGACTGCTTGTGGCCAAGGAATGGCAGAGATTAAAGGAAACACTTTCTAGAAGTCAAGCTGAGATTCTCGATTTGCCTGAAATCACAGATTACAATAACCCTGTGTTATAAGCATGGTTTAAAAACATAACGTCTGTGTTGAGGTCCCAGCGTAGCCCAGGACAAGGCAAAAAGAAAGTAACCTACAAATGTGTACTGAATGGTGGATGAATGAATAAAAGCCCTTCTGTGGGAGCCCCGAGGGCTCAAGAAAGCTAATACCAGAAGGACCAATGGCCAATGAAGTGAACCAGAAAAGCAAGGGATTAGGAGAAGAAAAAAAGAATGGGCAAAAAGGAGGGTGAGCAGAGGAGAGAAAAAGACACATATAATGCACACTCACTCACACACAAACACACACGACTCACTGCATGCAGGAGCTGTGGGGGTTTTTTGCTTTTGGAGGGTCCCACCCCCATACTGGGGATTGAACCAAGGACCTTCACACTAAGCTACATCCCCGGTCCCTTTTTTGTTTTGTTTTTGTTTTTTGAGACAGGGTCTCGTTACACGGTTCAGGCTGACCTTGAACTCACGGGGAGCCCCTTGCCTCAGCCTCTCGAATGCTGGGATTACAGGTGTGCACCACCACGCCCAGCTCCCAGTCTCTTTTTTATTTTTTATTTTTATCACTAAATTGCCCAGGCTGGGCTCAAACTAATGTTTCTCCTGCCTCAACCTCCCAGGTTGCTGGCTGGAATGACAAGGATGCACCACCATGCCTGGCTAGGAGCTGTGTTTTATAAAGTTGCCATAAACACTGACTTAGTGAATATGAAACCATCGCTCCTAGGAAAAACACACTGTTAGGTGCCTTGCAAGCCTCTGCTTGCAATGTTTTTATCAACCAATCAATACCTAACTTGGCGTTATGCGCTGTGTATTTCTGCTTAGGATGACTTATTTAGTACGCATTGTTGGTTCCTTACCATTGATGCCCCTTGGGCGCGTCTCTGAACCCACACATTCTCTGTGGAATGCGAACCGGACGCTTCAGCACCACACCCGGGCATCATTTTCAGCAGTGAGCTCACCAAAGAACACTGCTAAAGTGTGAAGGCATGGAGCTACACAGGCTGCAACAGGCTCCTGCTCACATTGGGAGGGCTGGGACACAAGGCAGGGCATGGCCTCACCCCACCCTGGCTGGGACAGCACGAGGACTCGCGTTTCACACCCTCGCTCGCACAGTGACAGTGACGAAGGACCACACAGTGCCGTGAGTACTGATGCTGGTGCTACAGACAAATAAGAGGCAGAAAAATTGGCAAGTGTGAAACCTGTGAAGAATGAGTGTGTGTATGTACGGAGGGAGAGAAGTGAAAAAAGAAATGTAGGAATAGGAAGCAAGGAAATGAACAGGAATGTGGGGCTCAGGATGGGGCGGGCTCCGCAGAGCAGGAAGAGCAGGGTCCATGGAGCTGCCCACCCCTCTGCCCAGACCCTTTTGGTATAAGAGACGCACTGATGCTTCAGGCAAGGCCGGCTGTGTAGTGTGCAGGATGTGGAGCATTGTGAAAATGCAGGGACCTTTGTCCAAAATTTATTATATTTCAAAACAATTACTACAGAGCATTAAACCAAACACATAGGTTTTGGTTTGTTTTGTGATAGTGGGTACTAAACCCAGGGACTTCACTCTCAGCTACTCTTTTTTGGGGGGGGCACAGGGTCTCATTAAGTTGCTAAGTTGCGCAGGCTGGGCTCCAGTTTGCAATCCTCCTGCCTCAGCCTTCTACTGACGGGCCACAATTACAAGCATTGCCCAGGCACTTCTGAATGCAGATCTTGTACAGCCAGGGAAGAGGGCTGCAGGGAGGCCTACCCAGGGAAAAAGTAGTGGCTTAAGCACTTACACTGCATTTGTGTGGCCAAAGCCTCAGCTCTAGGCACAATGCCTAACTGCACCTCTCCCCTAACACCAGCCCAGGTCAGGCAACAGAACAAGGCCCAGTTTCTCCTTCTGAGCGAGAACCCACACAACTCTGTCACAGCAAATACCACAGCACCAGAGCAGCTGGCTGGGAGATTTCTCCTTGAAATCAAGAGTAACCAGCACAAGTTTTTGGTCCTGCCTCACCCAGGGAACCAGAATACAGAACCTGCATGTGTGTGTGTGTGTGTGTGTGTGTGTGAGCGTGTGTGCACATGTGCACAGAGGGAGGAAGGGGGGAGAAGTGGGGGAGGGAAAGGAAAGGAGGAGGGAGAGGGAGAGGGAGGGGAGGGGGAGAGGGAGAGGCAGACTTTTCCTGAATTGCCTGCCACTCAGAGTTGGCATCTTATGTTTTGCAGTGGGGAATCAGGGAGTAGGAGTTAAACCCAGATGCCAATTCCACAATCTCAGATTAAAGTTAAAGTCTTCAGATATGAAAGGGTGGGAGTGGGGGGTCTCAAAGCTGGGGCAGAGCCAGAAACTGCAGAGCCACTCTTGCCTCGGGTCACGCTGGTTGTCTGTGGCACTCCACCCATAAGGAGACACTCCACAATAAGCCTCGCCAGCGGGCACTAGAAGACATGCCCGGGATGTTTATGACAGCAAAGAACTGGAAATAACAGAATTCATCAGTGGGAAATGGTATCAGGGCATGATCAACATTCCTGTCAGTCCAACTGATGCACCGACCGAGCCCTGTTCCACACGCACCTGCCTGGGCCGCATGGCTGCACCTGGACACAGAAAACGCACATCTGCTCCTGTGCCTGGCTCAGGCCCCCTGCAGACTTATAGTGGCGGAGCTGTGTTTGCTTCCCTCGAGTTTACCGTGATCCAACCAAAATCAAGCCCACAGGGCCTCCCTGCCTCTAGACCAGCAGTTCTTCAGTTTTGATCCCAGGACCCCTCCATATTTTTGGAAATTATTGAGGGCCCCAATGACCTTTGTTTTCATTATTTTAATAAAAAGTAACTACATTTTCTAAACCATAATGAAAAGAGAAACACTGTTTTATATATTAGTGGCCAGCTGCACAGAGAGCTGGGCTCCTGTCATTCATCTACTGTGACGTGTTATTCCGGCCAACATGCAGGTGTGGCATTCACTGTACCCTCCTAGGGTGCCTCTGGCCATACTTTGAGAACCACAGTTTCAGACCACCCTCTTCTCTGGCAGAGCTGTCACTCACACAAAGGCAACCAAGTCATTTCGTTTCCTTCTGACCATCAATGGCTCCCTGTGGCTCCTGGAGTCCACTGGTTCACGCTCATGACCATCAAGCTTCCTCCTGTGCACCTTCTGCAACCTGCTCCAATGGTCACCTCTCCTAGGAAGCCTTCTGGGATCCACCCTTCCCTGCAAGTTTCCTCTTTCTATTTTTTAGGTATTTGTTTTATGAATAGGTATTATAAATGTATGAGATTAAATTCCAAAAGGTATGCCACACAGTGACAAGCAAATCTGCCCCACCTGTCACCCCTTCCACTCCCAGGAGGAAACCACTGTGATCAGTTCTTTCTGTGTTCTTTCAGAGCTGCCCCAACAGAAATGAGTAGATCTTTTCTTTTATCCAAATAGTTGTACATTATTCGCACTGCTATACACTTGCTTAACATTATATCTTGGAAAGCCTTTCATGCCATCAAATAAAACTAGTCTCATTTTTTTCAATAATTGCAGATTACATTTTTTTTTGGTACTAGGGATCGAACTCAGGTCCTTGGACTTGCAAGACAAGTGCGGTGCCACTGAGCTAAATCTCCACCCCTGCAAATTACATTTGTTAAATGTGCCATAACTTATTTATTGAAGTCCTCTGTTGACTGGGTATATATGCAGTTGCCAATCTTCTATCCACAAACAACTTTCTAGATAAGCCAGTCTACACGCATGAGAGACTCTGCAGCACTAATATCCAGGAACAGAACTGCTGGGTCCAGGGGAACGTATATCTGTAAGTTCGATAAACATTGCCAAACTGTCCTTGATGAAGCCTGCTCTCATTTATACTCCCACATATATTACACTGTATTAAAGGGTCTATTGCCCTCACTCTAAAATCTCTGTCAATGTCGAGTTTGAATCAATATTTCTCTAAGACAGTCAAATCTCTGGGATTATGCTGTCCAATATGGCAGCCACTAGGTACATGCGTCTGTTCAAACTGACACATCAATTAAGTACAATTAAAGCCTCAGTCCTGCAGTTGAATGAGCCACATGTCAGGACATCAATGGCCACTGTCTGGGACCCATCATCATTGGGAGTTCTAGGGGGTGCTGCTCTAAACTCGCACTGTTTTATGGTTGCCAGGAGCTATGCGTGGTTACTGGGCCTTGAAACCTGGCAAGTCCCACTGCAATGTGCTCTCTGCACACAACCACTCTGGACTGGGAAGACATAGTATGAAAAAAGTAAAGTATGTACTTAATTAGTATGTCATTACCTACAGAAATGTTAATACTTGGGTCTATTGAATTAAACAAACTAGACTTTAAAAATTAATTTCACCTCTTTCTGTTTGCTTCTTTTAATGTGGATACCAGGATATTTAAATGTACTTTTCTCTTTGGGGGTGTACTGAGAATCGAACTCAGGGCCTCATGCTTGCCAGGCAGGCGCTGCACCGCTGAGCTACATCCCCAGGCTAGGAAATTTAAATTTAGATATGCTGCTTGCATCTACTTCTACTGGACAATGCTGTTCCAGAAAGCACATTGCTCTGTTGAGACCTAGATTTTAGTATTTTTCTCTTTACATAGAAATAACTGTAGTTAATATTGCTGAAAAGCAAAACAGACTCACTGGAACCTCTTTCTCCCCTTGCCCTTCTCTGCCCTGTGCAGACAGACTGGCAACAAAAGCAGAAGGTCTGCAGTGATCCTGCTGACAAAGGGCCAGCCCTGAAACAAACCACACGTCCCACCTGGGCGGCCACAGGCAGGAAGCAGTGGCATTGCTGACCCCAAGCGGGAACTGATTTCCTGGTGCTGTTAAAACAATGCACCAGAGAACAAAGTGCCTTCAAAGCTAAGAATAGAAGAACGGCTCCAAATAAGATTTCCAGGACTCTGCGGGAATAAATTCCTCCCCTGCTCTGTCCCTACTCCACCTCGCCCTCCACGTGACCTGGCCTCAGTACAGACATCACCACCTCTGCTGTCAGTCTGTGCGGCTCCACCTGAGGATGGAGGGACAGAGTGGAAAGGGGAGGCCAGAGAAAGAGGGGACAGGGTTCTGCCCCATGTTGACTCTACAGTTGAGACAAGGCATACGGGATTCTGTCATGCATGTCTTTGGCTTGGGATCAAAAAGACAAGAAAACTCAGTTTTGCAACATGCCCTGTAACACTGGTAGATCAGAATGGCTACTGCATTCTGAAAAAAGTACCAAGTAAATAAGACCTAACAGTATCTGAGCATAAGTCATCTGCTTGAGGGCAAACATTAACTTTATTATTGTTATTATTAGTTGTGTGACTTTGGACAAGCAAATTAACCTCTCTGGGTCTCAGCTGCATAATCTATCAAATAAAGACAATGGATGATATACAATTTCCTATTTCATCCAGTACAAAACTTCTGTCACCCTCTGCAAAAACAAACAAAATACCACTGATACCTTCTTCACCTTTGTCATTTAGAATACACTCACTGGGCAGGCAGCTGATGCGAGTCAGGCTCTAACCTTGACAGTGGTATTTAGATGCCCCTTCCACTACATCAGCTTCTTAAGGAAGAGAAGGAAAGAGAAGGGTGAGGAACTGGAGTGAATGATTAGAGCAGAACTCTCCACCTGGGCCAGGGGCCTGCACAGAAACGGTCCTGACTATGTGTGATTTTCTGAAGATGACGCTCAAGGACGCACACGACCTCAGAGAGGCAGAGGGCTGGTGACTCAGAAACTGTGAAAGGCTGAGCAGCATAAAGTTTGAGTGTGTGCAGATGCTAGCTTGTTAACACCTGCAGGTGCCTGAAGCGTCAGCACACAAAACAGCCCACAACAAGTACGAGGAAGCAAACGCTCACAGGATTTGAACCCGAGCTTCTGTGGTGTGAAGCTTGCCTCTCCTCCCACAGTGGGATGACCCTCATGTGACTCCTCCCTGCTGCTAGGCTCCACCCAGTCTCCCCTTTCCCCCATTGGGTGTAGGTTAGATGTTCTCATCGCCTTCATCATTTTTGCTCCTACACTGCCCCTGCCAAAGGGGACAGTATTGGACACAGTACACGTGCAACAAGTGTAGGCTGAGTGATGATGTCTGTGGTAGATGAATTTATTCTCAACAAATATTTCTGCCCTCCTCTGCCCTCCTTCATAGCTTGGTCCTGGCCCTTCTTCTGGCCAATGGAATATGGGAGGAAGAGACAATGTGCCAATTCTGAGCCTCTATGTCAAGACATTGTGTGTTCCAACCTGCTCCTCCAGACCTTCTGACCTCCACAAGAGACATACATACATGTGAGCCCATACGGGCCAGGTAACCCTAGCCCATCTGCACACCTCTGGGCAGAATAAATGCTTGTTACTGTTTGCCACTGAGTTTGGGGATGGTTGTTACTCAACTATAGCTGACTGAGACAGCCTCCTTTACTATTTCCAGAGATTTCAGGCAGAGAGTGGCTCTGGCTTCTCTGCCTCTCATGGATTTCAGAAATGAGGTTATTTTGTTTCACTTCCTCTCTAAGCTGGTAATGGCCTATTCAAAGAAGACAGCAAAGGCTACTAAGATGCATATTTTGAGCATCTTGACACTTGACACAGAATCAGTCTCAAAGCTGATTTTGGAGTCAGGTCTGATGAAAGGATGGGGTCACTGTTCATTCCAGTGGGACGAAATAGCCAAAATCACTAGCAGGTGGCAACTTAGACCTCAGATGCTCAGAGTAACGACTTCTGCAGCCTCCAGACTGTGCAAAGTGGACCCCAATGTGATATAAAATCATTTCAGATGGGCCAGGGATTTAGCTCAGTGGTTCCGCCGCCTGGCTCAAAAACGGAAGGACCCAAGTTTGATCCCTGGTACCAGAAACAAAAAAATCTACTAAAATCATTTCAGACCATACGCGGTGACCCATACATATTTATTGCAACATGAAAACACACATCCAACCCGTGATTTCAGGACTATTACTGCCTAGGATGAAGTTATTCATAAAAAGAAGGCTAACACCTAAAACCAAAATAACCTCCCTCCAAAAACACTAGACAATTTAAGAAAAAAATAGTAAGTTACAAATAGCAGCAATGTGGTACGTGGATATGGTAAAGATGAGTAAAGCTGGAGAAACATGGACCTGTTTCAAGGCTCCTTTAACTACAAATCATGGTCATGATCACGGTGAGCATTTTTGAGCACCAAGAACATGTACTGGTTGAAGGGCTTCCCAGCTTCTATTTTATAAACTCTTCACAGCCCACATGGCAGGTACTATCATCATCCCTGCTCTGTAGGGAGGTAACTGAGGGCCACAGAGATAAGCAAATTGTAAAAAGTCACAGAGGAAGCAACATGAGGCTTTGAACTCAAGGTGCCTATTCCAGGATCTGGGCTCCTAACAGGTATGCGGTAGGATCAAAACATACAGTGAATGTTTAAATTTAAATAATTTTATTATAGTAAAAGGCACTCTACCATTAATCCCCTCACATGTTCCCCCTCACTTTGAGCACATTCATCCCATGGTTCTTCCCACCTTCTGAAGCAGGTCTGAAAGTCCTCTTTGGTGACAGTCTTTATGAGATGCGTTCAATGAATACTGCTGCAAAAGGCAGGCTTATAAACACATTATGCCATGCTCTCAACCACCTTATTCACTGAACCTGGCACCTTGCAATTTCTGGCTCTTCTCCAAAGACCATGAAAGGTAAACGTTTTTAACTGATTCAGGACATTGAGGCAGCCACGACAGCACAACTAAAGACACAAAAGGGGACTCCCAGAACTGCTTCAGAAATTGGCAAGAATTATGGGATAAGTGTGTTAGAAGAAAAGGGGACTGGAGGTGGTTTTTACTGTAATAAATTTTTAAACATTTAAACATTCACCACAGTTTTCAGTCACACCTCACATATTCCTACTGCCCCCAGATGAAGAACCTGGTGCAGGGAAGATAGCACTGCCGGAGGTGAACTACAGAACCTGGAACGTGGACCCCCAAACTCCCAACCCCCAGCCCGAGCACTCTTAGTCCCACCTGGAGGGAGAACTGGGAAGTGAACACCTTGAGATTATGAGGCTCAAGGGAAGAAAGGGAGAAAGGGTGAACATCACAGAGAACATAGCAAGGAGAGATGGGGAAAGGAACCAGGCAGCCAGGCTGAGGCAGGGGCACCACGGAGGTGGAAAAGCCAGAACATGGATGAAATTTTTCAGGAAGAAAAGGGAGCTATAAGCAAGGGTGGCACCTGGGGGCTGCTTCCTGAGCACTCCCCGATCCCTGCCAGTACTGGGTCCTGGTTCCCTGACATTCACAGTGGCTATATTTACGTCCTGTGGAGACCCATTGTTTCTGTCCTGGTGCACCATCGGGTCACCACCCTGACCTTGTCCCCTGAATCACACATTTGAGGGTTCTATCAAGACCCATCTTTTCAGATATGCTTTGAATCAGCTTCCCTTTCCATAGCTCCCAATTCTAGTGTTGGGCAAGCTGTGAAGACACGGCTGGAAGAGGAGCTTAAATGTGCAGTATCGATCTTCACAGAATATGCTGCTCCTTTTCCTCCACAAAATCAAGCTAGGTCTTAGGGCCGGGGATTTAGCTCCGTGGTTCTGGCACCTGCCTCGCAAGCGCAAGGTCCCAAGTTCGATCTCCGGTACCGAAAGAAAAAAAAAAAAACCATACTATAGCCAGGGATTTAGCTCAGTGGTTCCACCACCTGCCTTGCAAGCACAAGGACCCGAGTTTGATCCCTGGTACCAAAAAACCCCCACAAAAATCAAGGTACGTCCACGTTTATCATAAGATGCTTTGGAGCCCTGCTCTTGCTAAGCCCATACACATCCAGAATTCATTTCACCCACACGTTCTAGAATCAACATGACATGGGACGGGGCTCAAATCTGGTGAATACTGACCCTGCTAGGCACTGTCTGAGCTACTTCAGTTATTCCTCGTGACAATCATATGAGGCAGGGTTAAAGCTTCTTTCCCAGCCACTATTTATAATCCCCATTTACAGAGGAGAACATAGATTCAGAGAGGTTTGGTAACGAGCCTTGGAGTGCATTGCTACTAAGAGGAAAACTGGGATTCAAACCTACATCTGCCTGGTTCTAACACTCATGCGTTTAACCATCACACTACCAGTTCTTCACAGGTACAGAACCACCTTGGCCAGATCTAAGAGGATGAATTTATGAGATCTCTCCCTTCCCTCTTCTCCCTCACACATCTAGGCCCAATGTCCCCCAACCCTTTCTCTGAGACACTCAGAGCTGAGAAATCAAAATCCATTCAATAACGTTTGCAAGAGCAGAATAAAGATCAATAGAGAGCCAGCCAATTACATGTGGAGTTCAAGTTGATATCCTTGGGAAATGTGTGCTTTAAATCATTCATTAAATCATCTGACTCTGAAATACGACAAATGTGAAGACTAGTTTTTACTTTTTGCATGAGATATCTGCATACCACAGGCTCATATTGAAGCTAAAATGAGTTCAGAGACATCGTCATTTCACTGGTAGGGAAACTGTGTCCAGAGGAAGAAGTGACTTGTCATAGATGCCCCTTACTTAGGTGCTAACTGGAACACACTCAGTATCCACTGAAATGGAGTGACTTGACAAAAGACTGGAAAGCAAATTATCAGTGCAGATGTCTGTGGTATGAGATTCAGGAAGGTCCCCAGAATCAAAACCATCACATAGCACTAATCGCTAAGGGTCATTTCTGGATCCATTCTGCCTGGGTTTAAAGTCTGATTCACTAACCAGCTGGTGACCTACTACAAATAGCTTCTCTGAAGCTCAGTTTTTACCATCTGCAAGTTGGGAATAATAATAATAACCAATCCCTATTGTACTGTAAGAATCTCATCAACTAACATGAGTATAGTGCTTAGTTACATGGTTATGAATGAACACTGGTAATAACATTAACTATTAGCTATGCTAATAGCATTAACCATCACTCAAATGTAGCAAATAATTTGAAATATTGGCAATTTCCATATTTCAAAGCTCAAAAATTACTCTTCGTCAAATGAGCAAATAGCTAATGAGTGAAATGGGAAACCATGAAAGATAAATTACCCCAAGTAAGAGGAAAAAATTAAAAATGAATGTCCGGAGCTGGTGATGTAGCTCAGTGGTAGAGTGCATGTGTGAGGCCCTGAGTTCAATCCCAGCACTGAAAAAAATCAAACTCAAAAAAGCACATCTGTACAATATCGATACAATAAAAAGGACACAAAAAATAGGAAAATATTTGCATATCATTCCATAAGAGATACATATCCAGATTATGTGATGAACTCCTAAAACTAGAGCGGCCCCCCCAAAAAAATCTGATTCAAAAATGGGCAAAGAACTTGAATAGACATTTCTCTAAAGAAGACATATAAATGGCCAATAACATACATGGAAGCATGCTTGGTGTCACTAATCGTTAGACAATTCAAATAAAAATTACATTGTAATAACACTTCATGGGCATTAGGATGGCTACTATTTAAAAACAAAAACAAAAAGCCAGAAAATGACCAGTGTGGGTAAAGATGTGAAGAAACCAGATGCTAGTGGACTCTAGGTGGGAATGTAAAATGGTTCAGGTGCTGTGAAAAATGGTATGGTAGTTCCTTAAAAAATGAAAAATTATAATCCAGTTATGCCACTTTTGGGTATACACCCTCCAAAATTGAAAGAGATTTGTGCACCAAGTTTATAACAACATTATTCACAACAACTAAAACATGGAAATAATCCTAAGGCCCATTGAGGGATGAATGGATGAGCAAAACATGTTATATACATGAAAAGGAGAGTTAGCCTTAAAAAAGAGGCTGCTCTCATGCATACTACAGCATCAATAAACTGTGAGGATGTTACGCTGAGTGAAATAAGCTAGTTACAAAGAGACAAACACTGATTCAATCTGTCAGAAATACTTAGTCAAAATCAGAGACAGAATAGAATGGTGGCTGTTGGACTGGGGGTGTGGCAACGTGCGGACGGGTAGAGTTTCAGTTTCACAAGGTGGAAAGCGTGGTGGAGATGAACAGTGCAGATGGTTGTAGATTATAAAACTATTTAGTATCACTGAACTGCATACTTAAAATGGCTAAGATGACACCTTTAATGTTAGACGAATTTCACTGCCCTAAAAATAATTGAAAAGTGTATGTCTGTAATGGACCCGTGGGAGAGTTGGACCCAGGATTGTCAGAGATGATGTTAGTGATAGGAATAGAAAAAGCAATAGGTATTTCCTTTAAACAGTAAGTCTGACTTATCCGAAACTTTAAGACCTACCCTCAAACAAACAATATGTCTTCAGCCACTTCTCCCAAAATAAGCCAAGCCCAGTACCACCACTCTGAATGAGAAGCCTGAGTCCCCTCTCCTCTGACTTCATCCTCCCACTGATAAACACATTCTCCACACCAAGATCACTTTAGGGAAATCTACAGAAGAGTTGTCCAAGGGGAATGGACTTCCCAGACTAAACTCAGCCATCGTCTAATCCAAAGAAGAGAAAATGCTCTTGGAAATCCACTTGGTGAACAAACGACAATGTCAAAACAGAAGACAGATGCATCTTTGTTTCTGTCTTTCCCCCCCCTTAATCAAAACGGGTCTTCTGAAAATGTTCAAATGTTATCATCACAGAGCAGAGTGAACGGGCCCCTGCCCTTGCCCTCCTCCAATCACAGGTGCTGAAGGAGGCAGGGACTGCGCTGCACGCCACTGAGCTCACCATTGCAACCACACACAACACTGTGGCCCTAAACACAGCCACAAGAAGGCTCTTTCCTGATTCATACAAATGTGAAGCGGGACTCTGGCTGCATCACCCAGGTGTGTTCAATAGCAGCTCACAGCCCAGTTCCCTGGGAAGTAAAGAGACCACTGTGCCCTCCCAGGTCTCAGCTCCTAGCCAGGGTGGGAGATGGAGCAGGCATCCCTGGCTCAGCAGCAGCAGGAGCTTACCTGTGCCCGGACAAAGAAGCAGCACCACACCATGGGGCACTCTGTCCTCATCCACCCAGGCTTCCCAGCCCTTTAGCAGCAGCAGAGCTTTACAGATGGGCTTCTCTGAGCAGAGCCGAGCATGGTTTCCCTGAAGGAACTCCTCCCCGCCACTGGGCTGCATGACAGGAAGTGACAAGGGCCATCAGTTATAAGTGTCAGAAGCTGACAGCCACGCCAGCCTGGGGCTCCCCACCTCCAGCAGTTTCCTTGCATGCTAGAGCTGCTCTTTAGAGCACTCTGCCTTTGGCACCCAAAGACACACTAGAATTTCAGTTTCTCCTGCCTATCCTCAGCCTATGAGAAGCAAACAATGCTCACTGGTCCCCGCATAACACCATGCTTGGTGTCCCAGAAGCTCTGGGGGGGCGTGATGCCTCACATCTGGAACTTTGCAGTCCCAAATGTTGGGGGCAATGGATAGCCAAGAAAACATCACTAGGAGAAGGGGTTCTGGGCGGAGGGCTTTGGGGGTTCAAAGAGGAATCAATAGTTCCCTTGAACTTCACTCAGAATCAGCAGCCTGACCCAGGACCCAGAGCACACACTGAGTCCCAACTTAAAAGCAACTACACACCCACACCCATCCGTTTCTTTCTTTTTACATACACAAATCAGGCATCTTCCCTTTAGCGCCCTTTTCAAAGAGCTGCTCCTAGAAACCTCCCTTTTGGCTTTCGTCAAGGACCACAAGAGGGTCTTGTGGTCTCCCTGGAGATATTATGGAAGTAACTCAAGGCTGGCGTTTCTCATCTAGAAATGGACTGGGGATCTCACCAGAATGAACACTTTGCCCCAGCTCCCTGCCTTTCACAAAACCCAGGCCCCCTGGGTGAGGCAGGTGGTCTCACTGTGACCTACGAGCTTTGGGTCCCCATGACAACCCAGGTCCTCGTTCTCTCCACACACAGGGTCTCTAGGCCAGGAAGCCTACTCCAACAGTGTCCTCTCTCTCTCTCTCCCTCCCTCCATCCTCCCTTCTTTCTTTCTTTCTTCTTCTTTTTAAACAGTATTGAGGTTTTGCACTGAATTACATCCCCAGTCCTTTGTTATTTTTTGTTATGAAAGAGGATCTCTCTAAGTCACTAAGTTGTCCAATTTGGGCTTGAATTTACATTCCCACCTCAGATCTCAGAGTGCTGGGATTATACCCAGCCATTGTTTTCTTTCTTTCTTTCTTTCTTTCTTTCTTTCTTTCTTTCTTTTTCTTTAGTTCTCTAATGGGATAGAATTTGGTTTGCAAAAATCTTCTAATTGCAACATTTAGCGGTAAAGGTTTAGCCAGGTTTTCCCAAGGTCTTTTTACACATGCTCAGACTCTGAAAGCCTTCTTCTTTCTCAGCCCTGGGTAGGGCTGGGACCCAGGAAATGCAGCAGGTCCATTTGGTCAGCAAGCATCTGGTCCAATAGGAGATTCAAACCCAGGCTCAACCTTAGCACTTATGTATCAGAAGGCAGACTTACCCCATTCCATGCTTGCCTGGAATTTGCAAAAAGTGTTGAAGGAGCCTGGAAATAACTGAGCCTGGCAAATGCATTTTTTATGGGGACAAATAGGCTTCTCAGGGCAAGAGGCACACAGGTCAGCACTCTGCTCTGAGGGATGCTGCAGGCTGAAGAACAGGCAAGGGTCACAGCAGGGAGGTGCAGGACCCGAGGGTGCTTTGAAAAAAATGCAAATACTTGGATAGGTCTGGGGCTGCACTGACGGGCTTGGGTCTACTTCAAGGGTGTGAGGGGGTCACACCTGTCTGGACAAAGAAGGAAGTGAAATCACCGTGAGAAGACTCCTGCTTTACAGGAGAGCATCCAGGTCACTTTGGGCTGGCACCCAGGAAATGCTCAAAAATGTGTGTTAAATCACAGAGCAGCGCCCACCAAAAGCCAGGTTTCAGATCATTTTTGAGATTTTCCACTTCCACCCCACAAAGCAAGGAGGTTCAACAGTGGCTGGAGGGGGCAAGGACAGACATTCTAAGAAGGCTTCCTGCACCAGCCTGCAGTCCAGGAAGGGTCCTAGATTTCATATGCCTGTCAACAACTTGAGATTAATGAGCTTTGGGAGCTCCTGGGGACCACGGCAAGGTTCTTTAAGCCTAGCCCCTCCTCTCCTGGAAGAACTGCAAACTAGCCACTTCAAAGAGCTCAGGCCTTGACCAGTCTCGCTGCAGTGAGCCCCTAGGGAAATGTAAGATGACCAGAACACACCAGTGTGTTTCCCTGGAGGGAGGGGCACAGTCACAGCAACAAATCCTAGAATGATTCAACCTAACTTCCGGCTGCTGACTGAATGGGAACTGAAACCTGTGGGCCACAGCCTTTCGTGGAAGAGGTGAAACTTGCATGAGTAGGTAGCAGTGGAGTGGGAGAGGGGAGGGCCAGCAGCCACCCTGGCCGGGGAGAGTCACAGCCTGAAGACAGGAAGGAAACACCAGGGTACAGCCATTTCCTCTGTCACTGCTCTCTTTCTGACCGGAAGCAAGAACTCCAATCCTGAAACTGGTCCATTAAGGCGGCACCTCAAGAGGGAAACTTCGCTAAGAAGATTCTGACCTGCAAAGTTCAAGTCCATGTTGAATTGCAGAATGGTAGCTCATAAAGGAACTGGTGTTTTCTCTCTGGGCATCTGGGAAACTAAAGAGTATTCAAATATGTTTTTCTGCTGGTTTTTAAGTTTTAAAAGTAATATAGTCCCATGGTAATACAATCAAACCATACCGAAGAATATGAAGTAAAAAGTGGGCCTTCCCAAAGGCCCTAGTCCTATTTACCAGAGGCCCTGGGGTTAAAGCCAGATGTAGACAGGGAGTTATAAACCCAGGTGCCTTCAGGAACAGGGGAAAGATCCTAACCGAAAAGGCCCATGGGCACTGGGGCACCACCAAGCAGGCCTGCCTTAGCTCAGTTCCTGCTGGCTGGGCCGTAAAGTTCTACTGGCCCAGGCTGACCAGACGTTCCAGTTTTCTCAAGAGAAACCTGAAATTCCAAGTTTTATGTAAAATCTGCTAATTTTTCAGTGCTAGCAACTATTCACTATTATAGAAGACACTGTACATGCCAACAATACAGTGCTGGCTGGATATGAGACAAGGGCCACCAGTTTGCCACCTCTGGTGGCCATCCTTCCAGATGTGTCCTTCTGTCTAAACGCACAGAAGTTGCTGGGTCTAATATCTTCTTTTTTCTTCTTCTTCTAAAAGTGAATGATAATATTATTCAACCACTTACATTTTCCATTTAATATCAGGGGATCTCTCATGCCATACACATTTTTCGTCTCTTGCTGCAGAGCACATGGTGGCATAGAAGAGCCTTAACTCACTTGGCCCTGCCCTGTGGATATTCTGCAAACAAGAAAGATACACTTGAAATGCTGCTTCTTGGTTGTTCTTTCCTCTTACTGCTGCCGGTGCAGAGAACTTGGCTCATGATGAAAGTGCACCTGTGCGCAGATATTAAAACATCAGAAAGCTGCAATTCCTGAAACCATAAATTGAGACTGCAGATTTCTGATGTTTTAGAATGAGTTCTTATCATGCTTCTTTCCATTTGGTTCTCACAACTGTCCCAAAGTAGACCTAATATTATTATCTCTACTTTGCAGATTGTTAAAAATGAAGACAACTGGACATGGTGGTGTGTGCCTTTCATCCCAGTGCACTGGAAGGCTGAGGCAGGAGGATTGCAAATTCAAGTACATCCTGGGTAACTTAGCACCAACCTGTCTCAAGATAAAAAACTGACAAAGGGCTGGCAATGTAGCTCAGTGCAAAGGTCCTGGGTGAATTGGCAAGTACTGTACAAAACCAAACCAAAAAACTCCCCAAACCAAAACACAAACTCTGAGATCCCAAAAAGTGGCCTGGCACAAGACCTGGAGGCAGTGAGGTCGGTCCGGAGGGGAGCCAAACTTGAAAGCTCTCACTACCCAACTGCCTACAGCCTCAGAACAGCCAGAAACGTCCTCTCAGATGTTGAAGACTGACAATTACTGGCCAAGACCACTGGAAAAGACATGGATCGCAAACAAGGAGACAATTCACTGGCCTCTTAGAAAGAAAGAAAGAAAGAAAACCAGAAAAACCAACTATGAAGTTGTGGGTAAGTTCTCAGAGAAAGGTATTTTTCTTTGAATGTGTGGAGCTGACTCCCACTTCTATGTGGGAAACCACCTACATGACACTGTAATAATAAGAAAACAGGCCCATGTGCTCCCACGCTCAGTTAACCAAACTGCTGCCCACCTCTCATTGGACTCTAAAGACACCAGCACCAAAACGGGGACCTAGTTGAGATGCCACCAACCCTCTGTGGCATCACTGGAGCCAAGTGCTATATTTCTTGTGTTGTTACTCTGCATTGCTGAAGGCATTTTCTGTTGAGAAGTTTCAAGCATTTTCTTCAGCAAAGATACGATATTACAAGGAACATATTCATCAAGGCTGTGAGAATTTCATTTACATAAAACAAAATGGCTAGATTTTAATAGAATTCCATCTTCATTAAAAGTTAGCAAGGGCCAGGGATTTAGCTCAGTGGTTTCGCCGCCTGCTGCACAAGTGCAAGGATCTGAGTTCAATCCCTGGTACCAAAAAAACCCCCAAAAAACTAGCAAGCACTGGGTGTTGTAGCGGACACCTGTAATCCCAGTGCTCGGGAGCCTGGGGCAGGAGGATTGCCACAAGTTTAAGGCCAGTCTGGGCTACACAGTGAGTTCAAGGCCAGCCTGGACTACACAGCAAGACCTTGTCTCAAAAACATAAAATAAAATAAAAATTAGCAAGTCATGGTGGTTCTTTTCATTTGAATTGTATTCTGGTTCTTTAATCTCTTCCTAGGGGCCAAGGGTTTAGTTCAGTGGTTCTGGTGCCTGCCTCACAAGTGCAAGGTCCTGAGTTCGATCCCCAGTACCAAAAAAAAAAAAAAAAAGAAAGAAAGAAAGTAGTTTAATCTCTTTCCTATTTGTATCAAAGACCCCATAGACAACACAAAAACTTAGAGTTGGAAGAGATTTTCAACATCCTTAATTATATCCTATTTGATGTTTGAAATTTTTGATAATTTTCCAAACTGAATTGAAAAAGAATAAGTAAAACTATCTCAGTAGGAATGGGATGTTTGCTGGGCATGATGGCGCATGCCTGTAGTCCCAGCACTCTGGGATGCTGTGGCAGGAGAATCACAAGTTCAAGCCCAGCCTGGGCACCTTAGTGGCTTAGGCAGCAAGACACTGTCTCAAAATAAAAAATTACTGCCTTGTGGGCCAGGGATTTAGCTCAGTGGCTCCACCGCCTGCCTCACAAGTGGAAGGACCCAAGTTTGATCCCTGGTACTAAAAAAAAAAAAAAAAAATTACTGCCTTGCAAGTGCAAGGTCCTGAGTTAGATCCCCGGTACCAAATAAAATAAAATAAAATAAAAAATTTAAAAGGCTGGGGATGTAGCTCAGTGTGAAGGCTGTCAGTTCAATCCTCAGTACTGAAAAAGAGGGGAGGGGGAATCGTAGCAGGGACCAACTTAGGACAGTATATTGCCCATTGATTTAACCAAGGATCCAACATCAGAAAAGTGTTATTTCACAGATCTTCCATTTCCAAGGCTCTTTGCAAATTTAGGAAGACTAGGAAAAACCAAAACTTTATGCTGTGGCTGAGAGAGTAGGTACAAAAGCATTTTGCGGTGTTACTAGGTTGTCAGAGGGATATAATGCACAGCAAGACAGTGAGAAAAAGAACTTCAGAGTCAGAAGGGCCTGGGACTTTACTTCTGGACAGACATTTTCAATGAATGTCTTCATGTCCACTCCTCAGTGCCGAAAGTGTGGTTAACCCAAGCAAAATGTGAACGAATACTCTGGCCCTCACCATGAACTGTGGACAAACAATGAGGGAGGGGCAGACACCACCCCATGCCAGGACCTCTGGACACAAGGTGGGGTAACTAAAGAGATTCTGACCATTTGAAAACGTTGCCCCTCTGTGGAGTCCTGCTTAACATCCAAGCTCAACAAGATTACAAAATGATGAGAAAAATGTGGGAACAGACCTGGCTGCCCAAGGTCAAGAATGAATAAATAGAAAAGTCTTCATCTATGGCTTCAACACAAGAACTAAAAATAAATGGTACACTAGCATGGAAGCCTCCACCGATTTCTACCCAGGGCTAATCCTGAGTGCTTATCTCTATGGTTCTGCTGTGAGCAATTGCTTGTGTGTTGTATATTTCTCTGTAAACAAATCTGAACTTTAATAACCAAATTCTTCACATTATTTTGGCAACTGATACATAAACAATTATTTTTAAAAGTGAACCTGGGGGCCGAGGATTTAGCTCAGTGATTATGCTGCCTGTTTCACAAGCGCAAGGACCCAAGTTCGATCCCCGGTACCAAAAAAAAAAAAAGTGAACCCTAAAAAGGGACGGCCATCTTCTGGTAAAACTTGTGAAGTAGCGCATGTCCTAGTCTCCGAAGTGCCTCACTTCTAACAGAAGCGGCCTGGAGAATTTCTGCAAGGGGTAGATCAGGCACTTGCAGAAAAGCTCACTGGATTTATTTCTTAGAAACAGGAGCCCCCTGGGCAGAGCGTTTACAAGAGACTGTCAGGTCCCCTTCCTTTTATGTCAGTAGGAAGTGAAACTGCTGTGGGCTGCTGACCTCTGCCCAGTTCTTAGGAAGAAAAAAGGTCTCAAAATTGATTAGCTGATGTCTATCAGCCAGAGAGCTTCCTTACTTGGAAATGAGATATCTGGCCTTATACTTTCCAAAGCATTTAGGAGTGGAAGTCTGATTATGGGGTCAGGAGTGGTAGTTCTGAGGCGTAAATGAATACTCAGGAGGATTTTAAGAAGTAATTTGCTCATACCAAAAAATAACTCGACACACTGAATTTCTGAGCTAATTATATGTAACAAAAGAAAAAAATCAATTTTATTTAAAAGTTTCTCACCATTATTTTGACTCTAGGTATCTCTTTAGGGATAACTGTCTGGCTGGAATAATAAACACTAAATTAATACGGGGGGTCTGTGATTTCTGGCTCTGCGATTTACTGGTCAGAGGACCTGGTAGGTCATTTCACGTCCTCATGTGTAAAACAGGAATGATTCCTCCCTAACTGACACATGTTTAACCACTTTCCAGTCCAATTATTTCAATACAGGATGACCAAAATTGCATATTTTTTGCTAATTTTTATAAGATAATATAATAGGAAATATAAAAATGACACTTTTATCAACTTTATTCAATAAAATAATCAACTGGTTGAAATGACACCTGCCCTAGTGACGCTCAGGATAGTCACTATGTAAACAAATGCACTGCCCAAAGGATGCTGGGATAACAATATAGTGGTTATAGGAAGCATATACAATGGGGACACTAGGGTCACCATTCTATTCTATTTTCCTATAGGGTTAAATGTTTTCTTAATTAAAATATTTTTCAAAAGATAGAAGTAGAATAATAATTTATCTTTTATCAAAGAGGAAGTTTTTGATGAAATTATGGACACTGGTTCAAATTGTCCTCTTAGCAAGTCGAAAAGTTCATACCAAACCTGAAATAGTTTCATTTTTATCCTGATTTAAACAAAAGCTATCAGTTGGACAGCTAAGAAGAAAAAGGCAATGGAAATTCACAATGTTCCATGTCCCCTCTTCCAACAGGACAAACTATGAGAAGATAATTAAAATTTAAGCCATATTTATTTTTAAATATAAAATATATTTATATATATAATTTATATATATAATATTATAATGCTGACTTCCCTGAAACTACTGTGTCCATCTAAAAAGCTCAAGAGTTCTACAAAGAAAAGATTATGACCATTTGACCCAGCTATTCCTCTTCTTGGTATCTTCCCAAAGAAATTGAAAGCATCATATCACAAGTGATATATGCACACCCATGTTTATAGCAGCACAGTTTATAATAGCAGAATCTTGGAAACAGCCCAAATGCCCATCAATGGATAACTGGATAAAGAAGATGTAGTTTTTATAGACAATGGAGTACTACTCTGCCATAAAGAAGGATAGGCTTGAGACATTTCTAGCTAAATGGATCCACCTAGAGACCATACTCTAAAGTGAAATAAATCAGACACACGTGTTCAAATATTGCATGGTTTCTCTGGTGTGAGAAATAGAAAGTGTAAATAAGGACCAAAATGTATAATAGATACTGGGAAATGGGAAGAAATTTTTCAAATGGGAAGGGGAACCAGGGAGGGGGGAGGGGGAAAAGGAAGGAAGGGAAAGAAAAAAAGAATAGAAGAAAAAATGGAAACAAAGTTTTGTAAATAAAGGGGGAAAGAGGGGTTGAAGGGAGGGGAGCGGAATGGGAAAAAAAAAGAAGAATCAAGATATATCGGGTACACATACAAGCTCTCTATCATTATGTGCCATTATCATTATGCACATCTAAGATGTACCAATAACATTTTTTAAAGACTGTGCTCCCATGACTCAGAGCATTCACTGGGCCTGCATGACAGTGAAAGTGGTTTTTTGTTTTGGATGTGTTCACGAGTACTTGAATAAATATTGCCACTTTTCCCGTTAAATCCAAATGAGACAGAAATCGCCAACACTGGATGCTCAGAAAGAGCGTCCCGCTTGCTCCCACCGAAGGGCACCAGCTCTGGCTGAAGGCTGGCGCCTCTCCCGAGGGCTCTGCCTGGATGCTACTCCTTTAAGTGAGACTTCCCGGTGAGGCGGGCAGATTTCCGCATGCAGCTTCCTGGAGACCACCTTCAATAAACAATAAACTTTGCAGCCAAATCACTGACAATAAGCCCCACGTGGCCCCAACAAAAAGCAATTATAAGCACTGACAATGGCCAGGGCATTTCCAACGGGAATGCGAGTCTGCGATAAACACGGGGGAAGCACGTTACCCACGCACCTGAACAAACTGAACTGATTTTTTAAACATTGTTGCTACCCTCTTATCATAATGGGAAATAATTACTTCCAAATTCGGCACTATTTTTTAAAAATTGTTGTCTAGGAGGAAAGCAGTCAGACCTTTCTTAAAGTACCACCACTTAGATAGCGTTGCAGAGGCCAAGTGATTCCAGTGTTCCTCACCCTGGTCTCTGAGGGCCATGGGTGCATTCGAATGCCCTGCAGCTGCCTCCCCTCCAGTCTGGGGGATGCCCCTACTCAGGAGCCAGAGCCCAGATTCCACCAGGAGGTGACAGACCACACAGTCACTTCCCCAGGGCACTTGAGCAGGGGCTGGGCTCAGTCTGCTCCTCAGCAATGGACTTGGCATTGGAAGCTGGGTGTCAGGCAGTGGGGACAGTGTAGGCCCTGCCTGCAAGAGTAGCAGTACTTATGTCACCATCAAGGCACAGTCAGACCACTACAAGGACAGAGGACAAACTACTTGCCCTTAACTTGTCACTCATTAAAAGCACGATTTTTTTCCCCTTTAAAAATAGGGACTAAAAGTGATTTTTGTTAAAATCCGTGACTTCACTTGGGCCTACAAATGCCCACTAGGCAAGTAAAAATAGAACAAAACTCAGTCAAATTCTTCTCAATTCTGCATACAGCCATGTTTGTCATTTAGGGATGCCTGGCTAAAAGCTGGGAAGACAGAGTTTACTAGCCCTACATTTACCTACCCTATCTCATCACCCTTCAAGCCTGAGGACACCAGGATAAAAGACTTGCAGGGACAGTCAGCTCTGCCCAGTCTTCACTGTCCTAAACCTGCGGTCACCTTGGATTCCAGAGAGTCTCACGTGACTAAGATTACTCTGAGCATGCAGGTTCCTCTGAGCTAGGGAACCGAGACTGAGATCACCATCGGCCAGACCCTCGGCCAGTAGCACCACATAAAATCGGACCCTGGCCCTTTGTGGGTGGCCAGTCTGTTCCTCTTCATCGGAATGTGACCCTTCCAGCTACTGCCGCTGGAGGCCTTTCCTTCTCTCACCTTCCAATGAAAGCTTCTGCCTGTACACTCAAACTGTTGCTTCAGTTTTAATTTCCATTATCACTAAAGCAAGGACCCACACCAGCCAGGGATGCTCGCAGAGGAAGCGGGGCAGGCAGATGGCAGCACTGGGGACGCCAAGTGTGGCACCTACCTCAACACCAGAGGCAGCAATGGTGTCCTTAGGAGAAGTGTTGGTGCTGTAATTTGCGGTGGTTTCTGGTTCCCTGATCCTTCCAGATTGCTCTGAGATACTTCTAAGTTGACTCTAGATCCTTTTAATAAATCCATTTTCTGCCTAACTCAGTCATCAGTGGGTCTTATTCCGTGGGGTGGATTCATGTATACACAGTAGACAGCATGAGTGAACACCGAAGTGGTCAGGAAACCAAGCCATGTGCACAGATGAGTGTGAGTGTGAGGACCAAAAGGCTTCTCTCACACTGGGAAACACTGTGCCCTAGTTCAAAGCCCTGCACCAGGTGGCCCCTGTCTCCCTCCAGGACCTTAGCTCATTCTACTCTTCTCATCTCCTCCCAATCTGAGGTCACACTTTCTCTTCCCCACCAGGCTGTTTTCTGCCTCAGGACCTTTGTACTTGCTACTCCTCTCAAAAACTCTTCTCCAACTCTTCACATAGCAGCAGCATCCTTTTCCTCTTGCAGCCTCAGCTCACAAGCAGCCCTCCCTGCCAGGCCGTCTGAAGGACCATGCCCCTCAAATCCCTCACCTCATTCTGTCATGACACAGTGTGGATTTCCTTTCTCGCACTTATTGCATCCTGTAATTCACTCATTTCATTATTAAGAACAACAGTAACACCATTGACTGAGGGCTTGCCATACGCCAGATGTTAGGGTAAGCTCATTTAATTATATATAAAGTACCTGGGAGACAGGTACTTTTATTATCCCTAGTTTATAGACAAGGGTAACAGGCACAGAAGGGATGAGGAAGTTGTCCCACGAGCCAGGCGATACCCTCAGGGCTGGGCTGGTGTCCATCTCTTCCTCCTAGCACCCACACACCCTCCTCAGGGGAAGAAATGCAGCCTGAAAGTTGCAAAGGTACAACCAGCCTTTCCCGTTCAACCGAAATGATCCAGCCCCCTGGTCAGAACACCAGGCATGCAAAAGAACCTGGGAGAAGCTCATAGGCCAGGGGCACGGGGACCTGCCTGCCAAGTCCCAAGGCCTTGGAGCATTGGGGACACAGGGGAAGAAGCTGGGGACAATTCTCAGGATCTCACCAGAGGAGCTGCCAGGCTAAGGGGAGGGGCCGGAGCCCAGACAAGAAGCCCGGAAAAGCACAGCTGATTTGGGAAGCAGGGGACAGTCAAAGGACCCACAGAAAGGACAAGACAGAAAGCCTAGGAGGTGAGCATTTGGAGCCAAGGCAGGAATGCCAGCTCTATCCTAGAGGAAATGGGGAACCAGAGCAGGCTTTTCAGCAAGAACAGCTGCATAACCAGACATAAATTATTTTTGTCAAGAAGAATGGCTGTGGCTGTACAATAACTGGTGAGGTGTTTCGATATCATCTCCTTACAAATACACAGTTATAATAAGAACAACAAGCATGTTCCACTTCCATGCATCTCACAGAAATGTGCTCCTTGCTGTGTAAGCAGTGAAGTGGGTGTGCCCTCCCGAGCGTCATGTGGATAACTGAGGGGAGAGCTCCCACCACCTTTGCCCAGATCACCCATGTGACAGTGGGCACCACACTTCTGGGTTTGTCGTCATCGAAATAAGAGGCTGATTTGTATTTTAGGAAGAATGGGTGTGGTTTGGACACAAAAGCCCGCCTGGGTTGAATGAGCACTGGGCTACAGGAGGAGGCCCAGGCACGACACCCTGAGGCCAGAACACATATAGTACCAGATGCCCTAGGAAACATCATGTCAAATGTCCAGCCACGCAGATCTGGAAACACCAGGACAGTCAAGGAGATGGCGCAGCATCCTGAAAGGAGACTGGAAACAAGTAAAGGCAATGTAGTACGCCAGTCAGGGCCAGGAATTCTACACCAGACAACCTGGGTCAATCCCACTGCTGTCACTTCCTGTGGCCTCTAGCATTTAACTTCTCTGTGCCTCATTTCTTCATCTGCTAAATGGAGATAAGAGCACCCACTGCTAAAGGTGATTGTGAGCATCAAATAAGTTGATGTGTGTGTGCGTGCATGTGTGTGTGTGCGAGAGAGAGAGAGAGAGAGAGGGACTAAGAACAATCCCTAGGACATAGTAAATAACAATAACAGTTTCCTAGAGACTGGATAAATTTTACAGTGGAACCATGGACAATAAGCCCTAGACACCACAATGAAGGCCACTAAGGAGTGCTGATACTGAGAATTCTGATAGGAATGCAAATCTGTGCAAGTAGCTATTGCTGGATATTAATATACATAATGTTTTATATATAATAATGATACATAACATTAATATGCATATTTTAAATACAAGATATATAACATTATATAATTTAGAAGTAGTGATATTATTATCACCTGCTTTAAACCAATTTAATAATTTGTCAAAAAAAAATGAGGGCTCTGAGGAGGGCAGCTCCAAAAGCAGGTGCCTGGGGAGTGCATGTCGGTGATTTCCAACCACCTGAAGGCACACTGTTGGGGTCCCCAGCATGGACCCAAAGCCAGTTTGTTGGCCCAGAGTCTGGGCTTCACCATGTATGAGCTGAAGAAGACTTGGGAAAGTCACTCAGCCTGTGGAACCTTGATTTCCTCCTCTCTACGAAGTTGACAACAACATTGTCCCTTTCATATTTTGTGTCAAGCACTCAGGCTCCATCTTACATGTATTTTTCACAGAAATCTCCCCAACACCCCTATGAATCACATACAATCGTGATATCTATTTTACAAATGAGAAGACCTGAGGCTCCGAGATGTTAAAAGCCACCAACGGGCACACAACTACACTGACATGCAGGGAAACTGACCAAGCCAGCCCTCAGCTCTGCAGACATGCGCAGTGTGAGGAGGACACAGCGTGGCCCCTCTACAGGATGAGAGAGCGAGCAGCATGCATGAGGGAATTACTCCCAAGGAAAGGCACATTGCCCAGCTGCAGACCCTCATGGCTCCTGTAGGCAATGAAGGAAAACACTCTGTTTGGAGCACCCACTACAACACAGGCACAGTGTTGAGTATCCTACCACGTGGTCACCTTGTCGTCACCACCACCACCCTGTGGGGGAAGGACTGACAGACAGAGGATGGGTTCCTGGCCCGAAATCACAGAGCTTATTAGCAGCAGCACCTAGACACACATCTTACTTCCACTGAGGCCTGGAGACTGGCTCTGAAAGCACCCCGTAGTGTCCTTCAGGCTCTGCTCTCCCCTCATTACCTCCCACTGTGAAAGCACCGTCATGACAACAATGGTGCCAGCTACAATTACTGCAGACCACGATTTGCATCCTAAATCTGCATTGTGCTGGGGTTCCACTTGAGCCCTGTAATCAATTTAGCCTCTGCTCAAATCTTCTTCTTTTTTTTTTTTTTTTGGTACCAGGGATCGAACTCAGGACCTTGCCCTTACAAGGCAGGCACCGGAACCACTGAGCTAAATCCCCAGCCCCTCTGCTCAAATCTTGCTTGAAATGGAGACATATTTGAAGAAGCGTGACATAACAATAGAAAATGTGTCTTGGCCCCCAGCAAACTGCCATTTGAAAAAGAAAAAGGAAAAAAACAAAAGGAAAGAGAGTCCAAGAAATGGCCACGGCTAAGAAGGATTCAATACATTTAAAATGTGGCCGTACTTCATACGTCTTACTGCCAGGAAGCTCTGATTTGAGCAAGTTATATTCCCACCATCTCCGAACCACTGGTGATACAGGCAAGATTTTCCCATCGGGTGCCATGGGACAGTCCCATAGGATGTACGAGCCACCCAGGGGACAGTCGTGCCTGTACCACCGGAGGTTCAAGTTGGCAGGAACATGTTAAACCCCAAAATGGCTATATTCTCCTGTGGCACAACCACAAAAACAGCAGCCAGGACTGGAGCCGGGCAGGAAATGCATTACATAACGCATGGGTTCAGCGAGGAAGCGAAGTAGACATCCATTCTTCATTATTATGAACACTTTCTCACAAACTGTCCATGAGCCACATGTCAGTGCACAGATGGCACCCCAAGGTCAGCAAAAGGCCTACTGTGTGTGCACTGAGAAAAGGGACATCCTCTGCATTACAGAGCTCCAGGAAGACCTGCCCAGGCACAAAGAATGCTGGAAAGCCAGCATTGAGGGCTCTGGGGTGTGAGAGGAGGTCACAGCAAGGGGGTGGGGGGACACCAGAGCTTTAATCCTACTGGTAGCCTCTTTCATTGTGTCCAAGTCATAGTTTTGTGCTAATAATTTCTCTCCCAAGTGGCTAGAATCACAAGTACTAAGCGAAATTCACCCCAGTCCTACTTCCTTTATTAGCAAAAGAGGACAAATCATGTGTCAGTTTCCATCACCCCAAGTCCTGACCAACGAGCTTCAGAGAAAAGCCCTACTGAGCCAACAGTATCTGAAGCTGAATGTAGGCTACCCCCAAAGCGGAACGTTTCTCAAACCCTGAGGTGTACAAATTGCCTGGAATCTTTGTGAACTGCAGACCCTGCCCTGAGATTCTGCATCTCTAGTCTGGGTGCTGTTGCTAATGCCCAGACCACATTTGGAGAACCTGACTAGGAGACATGCAGGGGCTTAAGTAGACCAAAAAAATGTCATGGTGACAAATGGTGCTATCCTAAGAGAGGAGTAAAATCAAGCACCATGCATCCTTAAAGTTCCCAGCTCTGTCAAGGCCTCAGCACATCTGAGCTACTGCACTCACAGTTCACTGCAGGACTTTTCTAGAACTAGGAAAACCTTGTTTAGATGCGCTTAACTTCTTCCCTTGACCGAAGTTTCTGGACTAGCTGTGGATCCTCTGAGGTACAAAGAACCTGAAGCCTCCAAGGACAACACACCAAACCTCTGGCCTTCATCTGCCTGGGTCCTCATCCAAGTCACGGACTCTCCTCCTGCTGTCCTTGTGGGCCACCCCCTGCGGGCACAGCCACCTTCCTGAGGCCATCAGTGGCTGGGGTCCCCTGGGACCTGAGCACTGCCTCATCTCATAGGCTGCAACTTCCCCAGCTGACAGGCGTCTTAAAAATCATCCAACTAATCCCAAGCATCTTGTTTTTAACGGCAGTCAGCCACCCTGTTTCATTACATAACAGCAGTGAAAGCATCCCCTCTCCACGGCACTGGAAGCTCTGCCAGGCCAGCAGAAAGGAGCCCAGTGCTATGGGCAGCAAGAGCAGGGTGAAAGTGTTTAAATAAACCCACCTGACAACAGGTGAAAATGTTTGTAACCCCTCCTACTGCTAAACCAGAGAGTTTAGAGATTGGGCTCTTCTTAGAACTAAAGCCGGTGTGAAGACTAAGAAACAGAAGACAACTTAGGGAAGTGGTGGTGAGCCTATGGCATGCGTGTTGCAGCATGGTAGTTGTACCACTGAAGGCTCTGAAAGGTTCGCCATCATTGGCTTAGGGAAACACACGAAGAGCCGACTTTGTGTTTCTTCTGGTAACGTGAATGTCAGTATCAATTGTTTAATTTTTTTTTTTAACCAGAACTACTAAAACAAATTAATTGACACCTGGATTGTCTTTTTTATGGCCCCACAATAAGGATTTTCCTTCTTTTTTAAAAAAAAAAACAGGGTCTCACTATGTAGCCCAGGCTGACCTTGAGTTTGAGCTGATCCTCCTGCCTCAGCCTCCCGAGTGCTGGGATTACAGGTGTGCACCACCACGCCCGGCCTTCCTACTCTTATCCACTACTCTTTTTAAAACATTTACCTTTGAGTCAGTAGCAAGACTATTTCTTACTGCACTCAAAAAGTTTGAAGCTATGAAACAACATAAAAATTACACTTAAGGGGTATAATAGGCAACTTTAATCGTGAAGCCAAAACCCTAAAATAGAAATAGAAGGCAGGTGGATAAGAGGGGGGAAAGAGCCTGTCTTCAAACAGAGAGACAGCTGGGGGACCAGGCCCACGGGAGGGAATGTTCCGAACCGGGACATCAGGGTGACAAATGTAGCAAGATGGAGAAGTCACTTCCTGAGCTGCAGGTGTCGAGAGCGAAGGAAGAGTGAATTGAGGACAAGTATTTTTGTGGCAGATATGCTGGGCCCCTTAGTCACTCTGGATAATGAGATGAGCACATTTTTAAAAAGGAAAACAAAAAAAGCATGAAATCAAGACTGAAAGAACAGGCAGCAGGAGGCTTCATTATGTTTCCAGAACAGCAAATCCAGTCCCTTTGTACCAGTTCTGTACACTTGAAAAGGCTATTCCAGTCTAAACTTCAAGCCTTTTTTCCTTCTTGAGAAGTTTGGGAAATTGCTTGTGAACTTATTGATGCTTGGCACAGGTTCTTTCCCCCACTGCCCAAAAAACATGTTCGATTTTAACCACATGAATTCCATGATGGGAAACATACTGTGAGGCAGAAGGCATTTTTTTAAAACCCAAGAATCTTTTTGGAGACAGGGTCTTGCTATGCAGTTTAGGCTGGCCTTGAACTCACTATGTAGCCTGGGCTGGCCTATAAACTTGAGGGATTCTCCTGCCTCAGCTCCTGAGTACTGAGACTACAGGCATGTGCCACCACAACAGATAAAACCCAAGAATCTTTTTGACCCACAAATCCCTAACACAAATTTGCAATCTGTAACCCTCTGGGTCTCAATAACAAATTAAGCCAAGAGGAGAATACCTAGACTTCCATATTGGGTATCTTTCTTTAATTTTCCTAAAATGATATTATTCCTAAAATGGAATTAGGAAATGGAATTTAGGAATTCCTAAAATTTTCCTAAAATGATGTTAAAGTATTATAATAAAAAACCCACAAAACACCAAGTGTGATGGTGTGCACCTGTATTCCCATGCTGAATCAGGAGGACAAAGCAGGAGCATCGTAAGTTTAAGCCCAGTCTCAGCATCTTAGTAAGATTCTATCTCAAAATAAAATAAGGGCTGGTGATATAGCTCAGTGAGAAGGCCCTGATTCAATTTCCAGTACTGAAAAAAAGGAAAGAAGGGAGGGAGGGGGGAAGAAAGGAAAACAAAGCTAGCTAGCTATAAAAACAATGTGGGAATACTACTACTACTTATCCATGACAGTCGTTTTAGAGTCATGGCCTCCCTCTTGGCTAAGGACATAGTATCCACACTTGCTAAGGTACTTCCCACTCTCTCAAATACCCAAGTAAGATTTATGGGATTTCTGCTGCTGCTAGAAAACAAAGACAAAATTCCTCTAAGTTCACCTTACCAAGTTCTCACACATGAAACTCCTCCACAAACAGATGCCATATTTTAAAATTCCATCTTAAGTAAACCGTGGGACTGAGGCCAGACTTAGATTCATTCCTCTGACTTAGACTCATTCCTCTTACCCATCAGAGATGATTTTATTCCTAGGTCTTAAATGTAAGACTTCTCTTCAAAACTGTAGTTCAAATATTTGTCTTACATCAGTTTTCTTCCCTTAAATATAAAGATGATCTATGCGCTCTGTAGAAACTTGGGAAAGTCAAAACAAAATGAAGAAAAAAAATGTCATTTATAACCTCATCTACAGGGATGAAACCATTATTATTATTATTTCACATATTTTCTTTCAATTGTTTCAATGATTCTTTCCATAGCCAGGATGATTACTGTATATATTTAATTTTGTTTCTTGCTTTTAAAACATAACAATAAACATTTTCCATGAACCAACACTCTTCTTTAACGTCCCTTTGTGGCCCATAATATTCACCATCTGGACAAACCACAATTTACACCAACTGCCTCACATTATTGGATATTTAGACATTTTCCACTTTTCTTATCATAACTGCTGCTGACACAAAACATAGTGACTAGAAAAAGTCACTTCTTGTAAGTGAAACTATTGGGTCAATACAATGAATGTGTTTATGGTTCTTGGCAAAAATAGTCAAACTGCTTTCCCAAAAGATGCCCAAGTAGCACTAACACCAAATGCTCATGACAGTCCCTCCCCTACAGCACTCTCATCAGCATCTCAAATGCTCACTTTTTTAAATGCCAACTAACAAATCAGGTGTAGTGGTTCACATCTGTAATCCCAGCACTCTATGAGGCTGAGGCAGGAAGATTACAGATTTGAACCCAGGCTGGGCAAGCTTAGTGACTCAATGAGATGCTGTCTCAAAATAAAAAATAAAAAAAGGTCTAAGGATGTAGCTCAGCGAGAAGCCCTGAGTTCAAGCCCAAGCAGGGGGAAAGGAGAGCTGATTAATTCTGCAGGTGAAAAGTGACACTTCAAAATAAATCTCCAGTCTTTAGACTGACCTGCTGAGGTCAATGATTTCGAGGGTCACCTCAATATTAAAACAATCTATTTTGATCCATCAAAACAAGATGCTAATTTTTCCACATCAAAACCACAAACACGACAGGAATGCAGTCATTTGTTGGATGCTTTCACTGGGCAACTGAGGTGCTGAGGCTAAGAAGCCAAGAATAATCAGTTTAGTACCAGTCTGCCACAGCACAGAGAGGTAAGCAAAATAAACTCAGCTCAGAACCAACTGCTCAACTGTAAGTCAACACCTATCAGAACGAATACAAAGAATGTTGAAGAATATATCCAGACTCCATTTAAAGTTCATTCAACTGCTTTTTCCAAAGAAGTGTTCTTACCTCCCTCTAAGCTGATACATACTCCCACGCGCATCCGCTATGTCTTTCTTACTTAATAGTGAACATATGCAAAAACCAAATGGCCCAGACTCAGTCTCTCATAATCCAGGGTCTAAATTTATCACTTTATAAAATGGAAAAAACATTAGGAAAAAGGAAAGTCTTTCTAGTACACTAGAAATGTTTTAGGATATCTTCCCCATGTTCCCTTCCCAGGTAATTTACCCCACTTCCCAAACCATGGTGCCCACAGCTCCTGCTGAAGGTAGGAGATAAAGCGGCAGGAGTGGGGGAGGAAAGGATTTACTGAGAGCTAGGCATGCCACAGACCAGATGCTGAGCACTTGATATAAATTATCTAATTTAGTCTTTACAAGAAGCCCGTGATCTAGACACATTTCAGATGGGGAGTCTCAATCTTGGAGAGGTTGACAACATGCCCAAGCTGGTGAATGGCAGATCCATCATCATGAATCTCTGGCCACAGACAACGGGGCCAGAGGGCAGGGAAGCCCCTTGAGGAGCAGTCTAGAAGCCTGCCCATCACTGGTGAAGTCAAGTGCAAGAGAGATGAGCTAATGCCATCAGTTTCCTTGGGGACTTTGGGATGGGACAAAGGAGACCAGCTTGGGAACTGTGGGAGACAGATATGCTGAAAGTTTGGGCCAATTTGGTTCCAAACTGGCAGCACAACAAGCCCAAACTGCCACACACCAGGAGACACTGGGAGCATGACCTACAGATCCATAGAAAATGAAAGCAGACAGAGAAATGAAATGAAAACAGCCCACAGAGAGGAATCCTGGCTCCTGCAACTGCTTATTTATTGTCTGATCAAACAGCCACTTTCTTGAGGTAACGGAGCAAGTGGCTTTTCTTTGCCAAGAGCTCTGTCTAAAATGCCCACCAGGGAATCTGTGGGGAGCCCACTCGGGGACAGGAGTCCTCAGCTCTCCTGTGCAGGTCAAGCCGCCCTCTCAATAGCAATGCAACCCATGAGCCTCTATCTGCAATGCAAGCAGCTGACCTGCCTGAGGACTTTTCCCTGCCCCAGAGACATTTAACCTAAAACAAATCAAGTCTGCAGACCTAAATTACCAGTTCATAAGAAAAAACAGGACAGAGAAACACATTAAATGACATAAGGAAGCAGCCAGATACATGCAAATAATGAGGCACATCCCATAAGCAACTGGCCTGGCCTTTTCAAAAAGTTTTAATACACTATATGCTCTTTTGAAAAAAGGGGCGGGAAAAGCATTGGAGAATAAAAATGACTTAAGAAACATAATAACAAACTGAAATTATGGTCCTCAATTAGATAAAAAACAAACAATAAATCCAGCCAGAAGCAACATGTGATTCGTTAATGCTTTGAGGGGAAAAACCAGCCATAAAAAATAACTAAGATAGGGCTGGGGATTTAGCTGAGTGGTTTCGCTGCCTGCTGTGCAAGCTCAAGGACCCAAGTTCGATCCCCGGTACCAAAAAATAAAAATAAAAATAAATAACTAAGATATATAAACACAGGCTGGATACTAGGAAATGAAATCATTGGTCACTTTCTTAGGTTGGATAATGATGCGACAACGCAGGAAAACATGGGACATATATACTGGCGTGTTCGAAATAGTCATGGTATCTGCAGTTGCGTTACTCTGAAACGGCTTAGTACAATGAAGCCAAACCATAAATATAACTAGAGACAAATAATAACTAAAGCAAATGTTAGCAATTATTGATTCTAGGTGGTGGGTGTTCCCTGCACTTATCTTTCAACTTTTCCACGTTTGGCGTGTTTGGGAATAAACAGCACACACAGGAGAAAAAAAAAATGGAAACTCCTTAGGAAGATATAAGTGAAACCCAACATCTCCCAGTAAAACACACTCAGTACCTCCCCCCGCCAACTGCTAGAACAAAGCTGTGTACACGACTTCACTTTAGCCCCACTTGAAGCTGTTGCTTGGTTTTGGGGGGCACACTGCACAAATCGCCCCCGAGATGGTCCTGAGTCACCATTACCCCAAGAGGGCGAGCAGAGGGAAACACTCCCACCGCATCTAACACATGCACTGAATCATAAGTTTTCTCCCCATTCCTTTTTTAATGAAGTTTAGCTGAACCTGCATAAATTCAATGCATATCTGATACAACACCACTGTATTTCCCTTAAATCAGAGCTGTGTTTTTAAATGAATCCTCATCTGCCTATAAAAAAGGGACCAGCCTCACTGCCCATTTTTTCTGAATGGGATGCTGGATCACATCAGCCTGAGGATAAAGAGAACCCCGCAGGTTAGCAGTATTCTGCTGCACAGGACGCATCTTCAGCCTGGGGCGCGTCAGCCGAGGGCCCAGGCACAGGTGGTAACACGTCGCTGCCGCAGCATCTGATGCAAGCACTTCATTACCAGCCTCACCTGGAATCTGCAGTAACAGTCACGCACAAAAGTGCTTGCCCCGCATTTGTGTTCACTGATACCTCCAGGGCTGGATGGCACCAGGAGAGAGCCGGTTGGAGGACGACAAATGAGGGTGGCCCAAAACTCGCGCAAGAGAAGAATTTTCACCATCCTGCTTCTAGCAGGCAGCCCGCTGAAAAATGGGCCCTGTGCAATCAGATTGTGCTGAGCATTTGCTTTTACAGCATATTTATTTCAATTACTGAAGAAGGCTAAGTTTGCGAGACAGTTTATTTCAGTAATAGAAAATGTTTTAAGTATAAGTCAGTGGTAAGTCAAACATGCGTGCTAAACATAGATGAGAGAAGCCAACAATACCTAATATTCATGAGGCACCTGGTTCCTAAATGTTATGTATTAAGTATGCATGAGACTTAGGAGAACTAAATATACGGAGGCATGAAATATATATGAGCCCTGAATATACATGAGGCCCTCACTTGGCTACCCATTGGAGACACCCATTCCAGCACCATGTGTCTTCTGCTCACAAAACAAAACAGAAATTAGGCAGCCGCTCACTCAGCTAATTGGCAAAAAGCAGCTGCTTGTCCCTGAGTGTCTCTGATAAAAGTGTGGGTCACTGGCCCAGGGCACCTTCTCTCTGTTGGCTTCTTGCTCAAACTTCAACTCTGGTTCGTGTGACCACAGCATCTGTGGTTAATGCAGGAAAGGGAGAGATGGGACATATGGACATTCCAAAGCCCAGGATTCAGGTGGCATGGTCCTCCCTGAGGGGTCCTACTTACCCTGTCTTCCCCCCAGCTGCTATCTGTGTGCTGACTGATTTAATGAATAGTGTAATTTGGGCATTCCATGGGGGTTCCAACTGATTTTTGAGACAGGGTTTCCCTATGTAGTTCAGGCTGGCCTTGAACACCTGTGTAACCCAGGCTACCCTCCAACTTGCAGCAATCCTCCTGCCTCACCCTCCTGAAGGCTGGGCTACAGGTGTGTACCACCACACCCAGCATTAGGGAATTCCAGCTGAGAGTCAATGAGTCATACCCAGTCTAATCCACCAAATGGGCCACAGTGACTAGGAAGAGGAAGACATTGACAGAAAGCAGCAGGTAAGTCTACAGCAGAAACTTCACAAGCTCTCAGCCCTGGCTTCTGACGCTGAAGCAGAAAACAGAGCAAATAACCTAATGTGGAGGAAAGAAATAAGGGAGACCTTTCACCTTCCAAAAAGAAAGTTTCTAAATTGACGTATCCCTCAGTTCTCAATATTGCTGTCCCCTCCCATGCTTTCATAGGAGGTAGCAAGACCACTGCCATACTATTGTTTGCGTTTTAAAGGCTAAATTTTCTTAAAATGAAAAATATAAAGTTCCATGAAAAGGGCCAGAGATGTAGCTCAGTGGCACCATGCCTGCCTGGCAAGCACAAGGTCCTGAGTTTGATCCCTGGTACAAAAAAAAAAAAAAAAGAACTCAAAAAGTTCCATGAAAAGTCTTATATATATATATATATATATATATATATATATATATATATATATGAAAAACCACAAAGCAATGACTAACTTGCAAACCAAGTTCTATTTAAGACACCTGACTAAAATAAAATTAAATAAATAAAACCCCTGGACCAGTGATTTAGCTCAGTGGCCCCACACCTGCCTTGCATGCTCAAGGTCCTGAGTTTGATCCCTGGTACCAATAAATAAATAAATACCCTGACTAAACTGGGCATGGTGGCACTCACTGGTAATCCTAGCACTCAGGAGGCTGAGGCAGAAGGATTGCAAGTTTGAAGCTGGCCTGGGCTGCACAGCAAGTTCAAGGCTAGCTGAGGCAACATAGGGAGACCCTGACTCAAAAAATGAAAAAACAAAAATTTCTGACTAAACTTTAATACTTCTCAGTGTTCTAGAAATGACCTGAAGCCTTTTCAGAACATGATTTTTCAAGACCTACTATTATTTTGGTTTATCCAAAGAACCATTATGTTTTTTGGGGGGGTTTTTTTGGTACTGGGGATTGAACTCAGGTCCTTGTGCTTGCAAGGCATATGGCGGAACCACTGAGCTAAATCCCCAGCCCCACCATTATGTTTTGTGTCCATTCTTGCTGAACAGGCCTGTTAAAAAACAAAGTGAACTGCTTCCACTACAGAGAACCCAGGAGTTGGGTCCACATGAAGTCAGACCCTGGGATTACCTCTTACTACAGGAGAGATAGGAAGACGTTTTGTTATTTTGGATTTGGAACGTTCCCCAAAGGCTAGTACAGTGAAAGCTTGGCCTCAACTGGTGGTGATATGAGAGGCTGTGAAACGTTCGGAGGCGAACACTAGTTGGGAAAGGCAGGTCACTGGGGGCTTGACTTTGAAAGGTAACTTTTGTTCCTGCACCCCTTCCTGCTTGCTAGTTGCCATGAGGTAAGCTTTTTTCTGCCATACCCTTCCGCCATGATGTTCTACCTCACCAGAGGCCTAAAAGCAATGGAACCAGAGGGCCAAGGACTAAAACGTCTCAAACGGAGACCCAAAAGAAATCTTTCTTCTTTTTAAATTGAATTTCTTGGGTGTTTTGTCATAGCAACAAGAAGCTAACTTCTCCTAAGGATGCCCCTACTCCCCATTTTACTATGGCTACCATAGGAGCAAACATGGTGGTACAATATAACCCCACTCCCTGACCACTACTGATTGGTCCAGAAGTATCCACCTGACCCAAGTGGGACCAATCAAAATCCCTCCCTAGAAATTCTGGCTCTGAGACAGTCTCTCTGCAGAGGCTGCATTTCCACTGTATGGGGAAGTGGAAGGAGTCAATCCAACAAGGAAATGTGGCCACAGAGAGGAGTCAGGAATCCTCTCGGGTTTCTGGTGCCTGGTACTACAGGCTTCTGGGCTCCACTGCATTCCATACAAGGGAATTTCTGTCTGTTGCAACTAATATTTCCTAATTAACCCTGGAGACCAAAGTAAAAGCATCTTTTACTCTGCATAATTCTGACACTAAAAGGGGACTAATTGAAGGGATAACTGCATAACATAAACAGAGGCATCTTTATAAATCCTGCCTTCGAAGGTGTAGAACATACACAACCGGGACACACGCCCACTCTGACCCCACAGATCTTGAATATAGCCAGAAAAAGAAATTGCCTTAAATCTAAAAATAAGCTTCAGTGTGTCTGGCATATTTTTGGTGTCAGAGGCGGCAGATGACATGGACTTTTTTTCACAGGGGTCAGCGTCTCTACATCCAGGCTGGTCCTCTACTGCCTGAAGGGAAATGAGGCCAGCAGGGCTAAGTGGAACCTGGGGGTCCGTATTTCCTTTGTAAGGAGGCGTTTGACCTCAGAAAGTTATCTATCATCTAGCACTCGGGGAGCCTGAGGCAGGAGGAGCACAAGTTCAAGCCCAACTTGAGCAACTTAGTAATTTAGCAAGACCTTGTCTCAAAAATGAAAAATTTTAAAAAGGTCTGTAGCTCAGTGTGAAGACCCAAGGTTATCCCCAGTACTGAAGAAACAAAAAGCATCTGTTAAATACACAGCTTTTGAAAACAGTCATTTCAGATATACAGCAAACCTCTCTGTAAGGAACTAATATTTTCTGCACACACCTACAGGCCAGGCATTACTCAGGTCCCTTTACACGTATCAGTACTAAGTCTCGCCTCCAAGATGCTCACTTTATTACGTCCGCCACCACTGCAGAGAAGGTACCTGGTGCTCTGAAATGTGACTGACTGATCCCTAGTCTAGCACTCTGACCCCACAGCAGCCTTTTCATTACCAAAGCTTTTGTCACCATGGCCAAAGACTGGTGACTGAACTCAGTGTCTGGAGACCGTCCAGGGGCAGCAGACAGTAACACCGTTGACCCCAGATGTGAGTGGAGTTGTCTGGACTATGGGGGTGGGGGTGTGATGAAGAATGTGCCACAGCTTGCTCTGCATCCAGACCTGGTCAGTTCCCAGATGCCTGGCACAACACATACTCAGTGAGGCACCCTATGTGTGCTAAAATACTGACCTTTCTTGTTTTGAGGCAGTCTTGCTAAATTGCCTATGTAATCTTAAATCCATGATCCTCTGCCTCAGCCTCCAGAGCAGCTGAGGTCACGGGGGATATAACAGGGGTTACAGGCGTCTGCCACTTTGCATAGTGACCCTGAACTTTAAAAAATAAGCTTCCTCTTGGCTGTAGAAGATTCTGGTTATGGAAGGAGATCTTTTTAAATTATTATAAATTCCTTACTTTTGCTAATTATAAATGCAATAAATACTCTCTGTGGGAAATTCAGACATTACAAAAAGTATGTAGCTAACACAAGAGTTCCTGAATATCTCACCGACCTTAGACTGTCAGCCAAGGGTGATATTCTCCCAGACCTTTTCTGATATACAAATTAATATCTTCCCAAAAGGGGGGATTAATTTTTTCTTTAGTATTGCTTTGAATCTATACATGTTTCACATTATATGCTTTGGCATTACTTGCACTTCTTACATCGACCCAGGTCAGTGGTGGCGAACCTATGGCACACATGCCACAGTGGGCTGTTTGTTATCACTGAAAGCTCTAAATGGTTCACCATCACTGACCTAGGTTGTTCAGACCCAAACTCCGAAGCCCGATTACCTGGGTTCAAACATTAGACCCACTGCTTACTTGGTATGGAACCTTAGGGGAGATTCTAGTCTCACTTTTCTGATCTGGAAACCAGAATAACAATAGTAAATACTAAATAAGGCTTCAGGGGGAGGTGATAGCTCAAAAGAACTAGGAATAGTAGCCACCATGCTACCTGAGCTAAATGAATGAAATATAATGCTGTTCCTATTGTGCTTGCTACTTCTGTCATGTTAAAATATTTTTAAGGGCAGGGATTTAGCTCAGTGGTTCTACCACCTGCCTCACAAGCGCAAGGACCCGAGTTTGATCCCTGGTACCAAAAAATATATATATATATTTTTAAATTATTAGAACAACTTGACTTTGTTTAGTGGTTATATGCGTTTTCTCTTTGATGGTGCTTATTTAAATCCATTAACTCTTTTCCTATTGGGTTTTTAAATTTGTGTTACTGTTTCACAAGAGTCTTTAGCATGTTAAGGAGGCTCATATGAGATGAACATTGCAAATATTTCCCACACTTCCAAATAATTTCAGAGAAGTTGCAAAACGGTGCCATTTAGAAACATGGTCTAAGTCAGGTATAGTGTTCCATGCCTGTAATCCCAGCAGTCCGGGAGGCTGAGGCAGGAGGATTACAAGTTTGAGCCTGGCCTGGGTAAATTTATGACTTAGTGAGACCCTGTCAAATAAGTAAGTGAATGAATGAACAAACAAACAAACAAATATGGGTTCTGGAATGAGGTGAGGTCAGGTTTAATACAGGCTCCACCACTTACCTGTTGTGTGACCCTGAGCAAGCTGCTCTCATCGCCATACTTCTGGGGTACTCTAAGGTCCCCATCTTTTAGGGTACAGATTCTGTGTGATCCTCTGCCCTTGAGTGCAGGTGGAGCCTGAGAACATCACTGGATATCACCTCCATGATTTTAAGATCATCAAAGGGGAGACTGGCTGGGTGGCCTAATCTAATCTGGAGAGCCCATAGAAGGAGTTCATTGCTTCCTGAACTCAGGATGATCTGAAGCATGAATGGATTTGATGTGAAAGAGATTCTCCATTGTTGGCTTTGAAGATGGAAGAGGCCACATGGCAAAGACCTGACAGGGACCTCCAGGAGAGGACAGCATCCCATGGACAGCCAGCAAGGACATGGCCACCTCCTGGCAACCACCAGGAACAGAACTCTTCCAACAGCCTGCATGAGCTGGGGAGAAGATTGTGGGCCTTAAAGAGATCAACTCTGCCCCACGCCTTGATTTCTTTCTCCTGAGACCCTAAGCAGAAAGAGAGCTCAGCTACATGGTGTCCCAACTTCTGCTCCACAGAGCCATGAGCTAAAGAATGGATATTGTTTAAACCGCTAAATTTGTAGTAATTTATGACTCAGCAGTGGAAAAGTAACACAGTAGTACGTACTATGCTTCCTATTTGGTTGCAACCAGAATAGTGAAACAAATTCTGACCAGAATCATAGGAAGAATTAAATTCATGAACCAAGGTACCACTGTATATTCTATTTTGTCGACCACAAAGTAGGAACAAAGCTCAAACTACATTCTCCTGTTATTGCTTTGGAAAGTAATAGTTGGAGAAAACTCTCTGCAGAGCCTGGTATAATTAAGTGAGCACTCGGAGTCACTCACCTGGGATTAACAGCCATTGTTGTCACTCCCATAAGTACCATTACAAAATGGGACAGCGGCATGGAGAAGGCATGGGACCTATTGTCAGAAGATGATAATGTCCCATTCCTGAACCCTCCACTCTGAGTGACACCACCAACGTGCAGCTGCATGGCCCAAGCCTGGGAAAATCACAGTACTACACTGGGATCTTCTATGTGGACCCTGAAAGCAAGAACTTCTCCCTTTCCTCTGGAAATGTCTGGCTGTTTATAGCCCTCCTGTCCTTCCGAAAAAAAAAAAAAAATGTCTACATGCAGTAGGAAAAGATGAGAAAAATCCAGAGAGTGACAAAGATGTGAAAGGGAGTATCCCTAGATACAGCTGTGCCTGAAGCCCACCCACCTCAGCTCACCATAGTCCTATGAGCCATCAATTCCCCTTTTCACTTCAGCAAGTTTTAATAGAATTTCTATCACTTGTAACCAAGTGTCCTGACTAATACACTAGGCCTCCTTTTGCTCATCTAAAAATTAAAAAGCTGGGGCTACAAGGGAATGCCCTTCTACTAAGCCCCAGAGTTTAGATATGCCTTCCCAAATGGCCTCAGTAAAAGTAAAGACTAGGCCTTAGAGGAGAAAGTCTCTGACAGTTGGTCAATATTTAATTAAGACCTCAGCTCTTGTACCTAAAATAATGCTTTGCACACAGTAGAGCCCTGCTAAGCATTAACAACAGGAGCTGTGCTCTTGAGAGCTCCACAGCTACAGTGTGAGCTCCTTCTTGGTTTGTGGTTCTCTCCCTCTCTCTCTCTCTCTCCCCAAAAGGAGCTGTACTTACAAAACATTTTCACAACAAAGGGTGGAAATTCTGAGCTCAGCACTTTCCCAGCCAGATGGGGACCAGATGTGCAGCGTGTATCTGACAGAAGGGCCACCTGGGAGCAAGATACACCCCTAGGGCCCCACCTCCCTGGCCTTCTCGCTCCTCCCTTTCTGTTCTGGTTTCACTGTGATTCATGTGTTCCCACCAAGATCCCCCAACCCAAGCCACCGCTCAGCCTCTCTCCTTGAAGGTATTGCAGCATCCAAGGGTCTGGGCGAGACAGCACAGCACCACCCTTGCCCTGAGGGCTGGGCAGTCCTGGAAGGTCAGAGACCCCAACACCTTTGTCTCCTCCATCTGCAGAAAACAGGGGCCGAATGCAAACTGCAGACAGTAGCAGTGACAACCTGGGAAAGGACCACAGCATATGGGAGGCAGGGAGGCCAGGTGAGCCACAGGTCATCAGTCCTTCTTCACCTCTCCACATCCACTCACTCCAGCAGTAAAAGGAGACCCGCAAGTGCAACGCCCAATGCTTTGGGGACCAGCACAGGTCTGCAGTGAACATTCCCAGGGAAGGCAAGCAGGGGGCTCCAACACAATTCACTCCTCAAGACTTTTCTTGCAATTATTCTGAAATCTCATCTCTTTTCCCAAACCTGCCATCCTCCCTGATCTTGCCCATACATATCTTGCCCATAATCTCCCTGTTCATGCTTCATCTGCAGAAACGTGGCTTCCTCTCTTGTCTTTTCCAAACCACTGCTCATCGTCACATTCCCAGGCCCGGGACCCTTCTGGATCCACACATGCTCTGTCCATAGGATCCTTTTTCTTTGTAAGGTAAAGAGGAATGGAATTGTAGATGCTTATAATGGTTTTCTCTGCTGCCACATAAATAAATATGGAAATTTTCCTAGCACACAGATTCTAAAACCTTCCTTTCTAAATAAAGAGAAAACAAAGTGTTCACAGGGTACCTTGCCCTAGTACAGTGTGCACAGCTCTGTCCAACAGACCTGAGAGTCAGATTTCATTAGAGAAAATGTGGCAGCCAGACAATGTCTCCAAGGTATCCATTCTGGTGTTCTGGGTCCCTCGTCCAGTTTGATTACCATCCTGGTGACTACAAAGGAGTCCTGGCTGGCAGGGAAGGTGTTTCTACTTGGTTGGACTCCCCTCTACTCCCCCAGGTCACTGAGGCTTCCTCTCCAAGGCACAGAGAGATGGATTTGGGCACAGCAGGACCTGGCAGTGGGCTGGGCCTTCCCTCTGGTGTATCTTGATGCCCGTTTGTCTAACTTTCCCAAGAAGCCCCAGGGCCAGAAGCAATCAAAGCAGGTACAAGAGACCAATTTAAACATCACAGTTGGCCTAAACACTGAATGAACTCTATTTACTCAAGCAATATTAATGACTGGGCCATTCTTGGGAGCTGGCTATGAATTTGAGGGCTACAGGAATGTGAAGTCAACATGACATTGGACTTGAACATTTAACTTATTTGCAATTAGCTGAAGGCAGCCTCCCCATCCCTGCTTCAGTGATTTACTAATTCTAAATGTTACTAGAGAGATTTGGTAAGGCTGAGGCAAACAGAGGGTCATTTAAACCAAAGATGTACCTACCTACAGGTTCCTTTGAGCCACACCTGAGCTCAAAACTTCACTTTTCCTCTTCAGAGGGAAACAGTTGAAGAGGTCTCAAAGTGGTTATCCCAGTCAGTCTAGAAAACAGGATTCCTGAGGTACAGGACTGTAAAACTGAGACAGTCCCTAGGCAAACTCAGCTGGCTTACTGCCCTGCATACACCCAACACCCTTGGTAAATGACCACTGCTGCATCAGAAAGGGAGCTACAGGGCCAGGGATTTAGCTCAGTGGTTCCGGTGCCTGTCTCGCAAGCACAAGGACCCAAGTTCGATCCCCAATACCAAAAAAAGAAAGGGAGCTACAAAGTTGACTCTAAACGTCAGCTTCCAAAGTGTATAGATGCTGGGCCAGGGACTTAGCTCAGTGGTTCCACCGCCTGCTTCGCAAGTGCAAGGACCCGAGTTCAATCTCCGGTACCAAAAAAAAAAAAAAAAAAAAAACCAACAAAGTGTATAGATGCTGTTTGGTCAACAAAAGCTTTCAGGGTCAATGACTCTGGGAAATGCCGTGAACTCCATCAACTCTTCCAATGGTATCTTCATACACATGACCACATTCAAGGCTCTGAGAAATACTGCAGGGGTGAACATAGTTATCACAGAGGACTCAGTATGTCCCAAATTTATCTAACCACACAAGGCTTTTTTCACTTAATGTCCATCATCACCCAAGTGTACATACCTTGAGCAATGGGGATCTTATCCACAAAAACATAAACAACCTGGGGAGGTACAAGACTTGGATTCAGTAAGCCATGCACATCTACTTCAGAAGTCAACACATTGTTCTTCCTACTCAATGAAAAGTAATACTGTAACCTGACCTAAAATAGTGCTGCATTCTACATTTACTTTACTTTATTTTACTTATTTATTTTTTTGATACCGGGGATCGAACTCAGGTCCTTGTGCTTTCGGGGCAGGCGGTACATTTACTTTTAATAAGACACACAAGGAAAGTAACAAAATCTATACAAGATTTTAAATTGTGACTGGAACCAGCCAGAATAGTATTAAAAAACCAAAGACTTGGACTTGGAACCCAATCTAAAGGCAATATGTAGATTTTGTGTCAGAAGGATGTGAGAGACTCATTCATTCAGCAAATTAATTAAACCTATATATGCTAGGCATTGTACTGGGCACATGATACAGTAGAAAAGAAGATAAAGGGACAAGGTCTCTACACATCTCCCAGTTGGGGCTTCTGATCTTAAATTTCAGTAAGTACTGACTAAGCACATTGGTAAGAAATTACAGGCTATACAGGAGGGGAACAGGTTTAGGAGATGGTCGTGAAGACTTCCCAGGGAAGAAAATATCAAGGCTTAGCTCCCCGGGATGAAATGGGAGTGCGTGCTGAGCAGGGGAACACCACATGCAAAGGCTGGGGGGAAAACAGCTCAGAGCACTCTCCACAGATGCAAGGGTCCCCTCATCCTGACCTTTAAAGTCCTTTAGCACACAGTAGGACCTCCATGTCCTGTGACTATTGCCATCACTACTGCATCCAGGAAGCCCACCTAGTGGGAGAGAAGGTTCCATCTCACTCACAAAAAAGCAATATTTTGTGCTTGGGAAACTTTCATGATTCCCTTTAAAGCCTGTTTAAGCTTACAGATGTCTAGAAAACAAAGGCCCCATGAAGGCCTCAATCTACATATTAACAGACTATACCTGGAGACCTTGCGACCTTGACCCCTCTTGGCTTCTCCAATAAGATGCTACAGCCTGTGGTGTGCAAGCAGGCCAATGTCAGCGGATGCTCATGGGTTACTTAAGCCACCATCACTGGAGCACACATGACCCCTCCAGGAGGAAGCATAGTGCACGCTGGGTAGAAACTTTCATACAAAAAGCAAAGCATGACCTCCACCTCTCTGGAGGCTGGAGCGTGGTCCAGAATAGAGGCCACCCAGGGCAGACACTTACCCCTCTGAAATTCCAGGCTTTAGGCGAAGGAAACATGGGAAAGTTGTTTTGTTGATGCCGCTTAGGTCTAGAAGAGGAGAAAGGACATGTTCTTTATTCATTGATTAGATGCTCAGAAGAAATCATTGTTTTCAAATGCAGATTTATCAAAAAGAAAGGTGCCTGAAGCAACGGCCCAGGCAAACCTGCTGGCTGGAGTGTTCTGGTGTCTTCAGTAGCCATGTTCGCTCTCAACTCCTTCCCAGCCACAAGAGGAAAGCCACACGGTAGTCAGCTGACTAGTCAGGCTTTCACTCAGAAAAATAGAGAATAGTCCATTTCACTGAGGAAGAAAAAAATCTAAAACACAATTTGGATGTGGCCCAAAAAGTCAGACCAAATTCCCAGTCTTTGTCTTTTGTCCTACGTGGGCAGTTCCCAAAAGGACACCACTGGAGCACTCCCCAGTCACACGCTCCCACCAGGAGCCCCAACATCTCCACGGAGGCCACACTTGAGGTTCTTAAAGAGGTTACCAACAGGACGGGTAGCCCCTGCCCACCAAGGTGACACTGGTCTCCTCCCTGTCAACCTCTCAGCACAAATCCACCTCCCTAGAAGTGGCACAGGCAGCTTCGGGTGGGGCAGGGCAGGAGCCCCAGGCACGCCCCCTCCCGAAGAACCTTATTTCTGTCTTGCAAATGGAATCAAGTTCTGTAGCTGCCAAAATAGCAACAAGAATACCTTTCTGACATTTTTTATGAAGTGATAAATTACCCAGTACACACCCCAAATATGATGCCTGTCATCGTAGATACTCAGACCTTAAGCTGACTGAGATCATCCCTGAAAAAGGCCTATGTTGGACTCTTCCTGAGGTTTCAGTCACCAATGCACCACAACAGCATTGTTAGTTACACAATTTACATGATTGAATTATGATCACAGAGGTGAAAGCTGATTCTGGTCTCAACTGTCTAACCTCACACCCATGGTTTTTATTAGGTGTGTGACCCTGATACGAGGTTTTTACTGAGCTTTGGTTTTCTATGTGCAAACCAGGGGATATAACACCCGCTGTGTCCAAGAACAGTGCTGGGGCCAGGCCTGACACAGGGGGCTCGGCAGAGAGGCCCAGGCTGGTAGGAACCCCGCCCTGTCAGAGGGACCTGAACATCAGGCCCTCCTGCCTCCCCTCCTCCTTCACACAAGCAGCAGAGGCCAGGCCAGCACTGCAGACCAGCAGAGACCGATGGTAGCAATTCCGATCTAAGGCCTTTCCCCATCAAGCAACATGTTGGTTGGCCCAAGTTCTTTTGTAAAGAAACTGCTGTCTTCAAAAAGAAATTCCTGGCCGGGGATTTAGCTCAGTGGTTTCGCCGCCTGCTGCGCAAGCACAAGGACCCGAGTTCGATCCCCGGTACCAAAAAGAAATTCCTGGATATCAATGATACTTTCCCAATTATAACTGAGCTTTGCTTTCCTAATTATTTTATGAGCGTCCCTGCATCCAATGCAACAATATATACCAGAACATTTCAGTAAATATGCCCTTGTTTTATATGTTGCAACCACAGAAGGTCACACCTAATGTTAATTATCACAGTAAATCAGTGATTCAATTAAGCTGTACCAGGGACTAAGCCCTCATAACCTAAGCTTCTCGGTCCTTTATAAGATCGGTTATTGGATTATAATGCATAGAACAAAGCCCAGGCTTCCTTGTGGGAGGGCAGCACTTCAACAGCACCTCATACTATTAGGCCTCACAGCCAAAGAACAACCCGGGGCACTCTCCACAAATTGGATACCACCCTCTCCGCTAGGGAAACTGCCCAGTGGCAAACCAGCAAACCGGAAGATGGGCTGGCCCTAATTTTTAGCTTCTAACCCTCTCGCCTCCCCCCACCACCCACGGTCTCCACTCAAGGCGTGGTGTCTGGAGTCTAGCAGAACTAGGTCCACAGCAGCAAGCCTGGGGTGAGCACAGTATGTGTTTTGCCATCCAGTGAACACACATGTGACTCTTTCTCACAGCCCTGAGAAGAGGATTAGCGACTGTTTGCAGGGCAAACAAACCTTTAGGCTGTTTCTGCTTCAGGGCACTGTGGGGCTAAGGGCCTGATCTTCAGGGAGAACCATCTCGGGGCTGGGGCTGGGGCTGAATGTCACTAACTCCCTTTTCCTTACTGGGGGATTTAAGCAGGTTACCTACCCTCTTGTCCCTCTGGGTCTCAATTTCTTATCTGTAAAGTGGGGATACTTATCCCTTCTCGGAAAATGGAAAGATTAACTTAAGGTACTATATAAAACACGTGGCAGAGTTTGGTGCTTAATAGGTGCTGAAATTTATTATTATTATTATTATTATTATTATTATTATTATTATTAAAGAGAAGGCTCCTTCTTTCACCCAGTGAGGGTGAACTGTTAACATCATGAGGTTATTGTTATCACTGGTGAAGCTCATGTTGTCGGACCAAAGAAATCTGCACGTAGTTCTCACAGGTTAGATAAAACAGGCAAACAGGAGAAAAGCTTCAGTGTGATATGAATATTTGTATTAGCTGACAACATGGCCACAGCTGCGGACAGGATGCAATCACTGATGAGAGGCTCCCCCTTCACACTGAGCCCCACCTCCCCTCTTCTCTCCTAAGACCACTGCCTGCTCCAGCACCCTGTGGGCATCGTAACATTTTGTTTTTCGGATTTGGTACTGGGGATCGAACTCGGGACCCTGAAAGGCCCTTTAAGTGGCCACAGGAGAACCAAGGGGGCTCAGTTTGAGTTTGGGGAGCAGAGAGTATCCCACCACCACCAGAGGAAATGAATGTGGCCTCCATGAGACCTGACAGAGAAGGATTCAACCAGGTCACCAGGAAAGCTTCAATCTTTATTGATAAGGAAATGGGCTGAATGACACTAGGTCATTTGGGATCACACAGCCCGGCTGCTGGCAGTGACTGATCACGCAGCCAGGGTGAGGAAAGGCAGCATAATGGCGGAAATGAAACTATAATAACACCTATCCAAAGGCCCAGGCAGGCGGGGAAGGAGGCAAAGAAGCAGGAGAGGAGACCTGATTGGCAGCCAGGGCTCCACTGCAGAGTTATAAGGTGGAGAGTGACACGAGGAGATCTGCCTGCTAGAAAGACCCCTCGACAGAGAGTGGAAGGCAGCAGGGCTCCTGAGGGAACACAGGCAGGGGGGCTCCCGCGGCCCATCTCGAGGGAGGCACTTCCAGGATTCTGAGCCACGGGGACTCCCTCCCCATTCTCCAGCCTGCACCAGCTTCTTAAAGATCGGCACTGTTTCCACAGAAACATCATGTAAGCCACAGATGGAGTTTCCAACGTTCTGTCAGTCACATTTCAAAAGTAAATAGGGGCTGCGGTTGCAGCTCAGTGGTAGAGCACATGTTTATCAGCATGCATGTGCAAGGCCCTGGGTTCAGTCGCCAGCACTGAAAAAACTAAAAATAATAAAAAGCAAAACAACACAGATAAGCATAGCCCTAACAGTATAGTTTATTTGGCCCAATATATCCAGGTATTACCAGTTCAACATGCAAAAAAAAAAAAAAAAGAGAGAGAGCTAGTTTACATTTTTTCATACTGAATCTTTAAAATGTGATGTGTGCCTCGCACTTAGCACACGTGTTAACTGGTATAAGCCACATTTTAAGCACTCAATAGCCACAGGTGTGGCATGGGGCTGCCTCAAACAATGCATGCAGTTGTGCAGGGCCTCCAGCTGAAAGTCCACTGTTCTAGACCCAGCAGTTGGCGACCAATCAAAAGGTGCAAGTTGCGATCGACACCACAAAATGTGGCATGCTGCAAAGTATTTTATTATTCATCTGAATTCAGAAACACCCAGAAAAGCAAAATAGTTCACAAAGGGTTTAGAAAAACTTTGGAAAAACCAAAGGAAACTATCTTCAGGTCACAAATACACAAACATCCTATCTGAAGGGGGCAACTCTCCCCCAGTGCGACTCTGCCCAATGGGGACACTTCCAGACAAATGTCTGTGGGCTGTCACTAAATAAACAGGGCTCCTGTATTCAAACTAATCCCAGAATTAACCAAAAAGAAGAGATTTAAATGATGTGCTAAATCCATTAAATTATTATATTTGTTGTTCCTCTTCTGTAAAATGCCTGCTCTGGTCTTTTGCTCATTTATGTAAAGAGTTTCATATGTGTGAACTTTTTATATATTCAGAATATCCCATGTAGCAATGTGTCTTGCACTTAGCTCATACTCAAGTAATTATTTTTAAAAGGAATACATGAAACATCCATAAACTGATGAATTAATGAACAAAATGTGGTACATCCACATAAGGGAATATTATCCAGCTGTCAAAAAGAATGAAATACTGACACCTGCTACAGTGTGGAAGAACCATGAAAACATGTGAAGGGAAGGAAGACAGACACAAAGGGCCACATAGTGTATGATTCCATTTGTATGCAATGTCCAGAACAGGCAAATCTACAAAGGCAAAAAGTACATTAGTAGTTGGAAGAAATTAGGGGAAAACAGGGAATGGGGAGTAACCATTTGGTGAGTGCACAGTTTCTTTTGGGCTCTGTTTTCTGGAATTAGGTGAGGTTCTGGAATGAGATGGTTGTAATGGATGCACAACACTGTGAATTACTTCACTCCACTGAATTATGGCAAGCTTTAAAATGGCAAATATGATGATAATTAAAATGGCAATATTTTATGTGTACTTTACCATAAGTTTCTGAAAAGTGAGGGTGAAATAAAATATTTTCAGGCAAAATCAAAGATATATATTTAATGGGAAAAATCACGACACAATAATGTGAGATAAACTCCCATGACCCAGTCGAGAGGAGGTAAATCTGTAATGAAAGCCAGGGAAGCGGACAGTTGTGCAGCCTGGGGACAAATGGAAAAGCCTCGGTCGGCTCGGTCGCTGCTTCTGAGACACACATGCCCTGAATCACAGCAGTGACGAGCATTCCCACACCTCCTGCGGGCTCTGCCTCCTCCCACTCTGTCCCCTCCCCGGCCCCACCTTGCAACACCTACTCTGCCTCCTGCTCCGTCTCAGGAGACAGCTTGCTGTGTCCCCCTGCTGGAGGGAGGAGAGAGGCCCCGCAAGGCTGGGAGACAGGGACGTGGACTGAGGCCCGAGATAGCGTCCAGGCCATCCAGAGGCGTCATTCGGGTGACACAGAAGGTTCCAGAGACCTCGGGTGCTGGTCAACCCTCCGCAGTCTTCAGCGTGCACTCCCGGATGGCAGGCGCTTCCCCGTTTTCTATATGGTAGATGCCCAGTGATTATTTGTAAGGCTAACTTTCTTGACGTCCGCAGCCAGACAGTCTGGCCAGTGGGAACTTCTCATCCCTGAGAGTACCGTATAGCAGCCGGGTGTGGTGGCGCACGCCTGTGATCCCAGCACTCAGGAAGCTGAGGCAGGCGGATCACCTCTAGTTTGAGGCCAGGCTGGGCTACATAGTGAATTCAAGGACAGCCTGAACTACACAGCGAGACCCTGTCTCAACAAAACAAAACAAAAACAAAAACCAAGAATATGGTACAGGAGATGAGAACAAATTATCTTGAGATGGAATTCTGCCCTCCCCACCCTTCCCTAAAGGGCGTTTATCCAGCAGCCGTTTCCCAGTTACTACCTCGTCAGCATTCCAAACTCCACCATCAGTGTGTGGAGGCCCCAAACTTCAAACATTTAAACTAGCTGCAAGCTGGTCTAATTTGAAGAAATTATAGAATATCTTTAAATGGATTTTTTTAAGCAGAGTTCTTTTGAAAATCTAATGTAAGAAAAAACTTTTTTTTAAAAATGTTCCAAGTGCTAACCTGCAAACGCTGTCTCGGGCGCTGCTGTGGGAGGTACAGGCTCACTGCCCCCCGCAGCCCAAGCCCAGGGACCGGGGTCTCAGACCCTTCCAGGGGGAGAGGGCTCCACATCCTAAGGAAACCCACATCCTGAGCCTCGGTCCGCGAGAGCAGCCGGAAGAGTAATTCGCTTTCTACCCTTTAATCAAGGAGCGGCAGACCGTTGTTTTTCTAAGGCTCTGCCGGGGGAGCGTCTGCTCTTTCCTGAGCGGGTATTTTTCTAACCAGGACTCAACGTCCCCACTCTGCCTTCCTGCGAGCCTGCTCTCAGAGCCGCCCCAGCTGGTCTGGAACAAGAAACCGAGGCGAACGTGGGCACCCGACCTCCTCAGCACCAGTGACCTCTGTCTTAGGAGTGCAAGAATCCGCGATCTCAATCTGTCATGGAGGCTGCTTTTAAGGGTTTATGTTTTAGAAAACCAATGACAGAGTGCTCAGTATATGCCAAATACTGTTCTCAAGGACTAATAAATATTAACTCCCTGAGTCTTCAGAACAACTTTGTGAGTAAGAACATTTTTATTCCTACTTTACAGATGAAGAAACTGAGGCCCAGAGAGGTTAAAGGACTTGCTCCAAGTCACAGAGCTAGCAGGTGTCAAAGCCAGGATTGGAACACGGGCAGTTTGGCTCCAGAGTGAAAAAAGGAAAGAACAGATGATAAAACCATTGCAGAGGCAACAGCAGCATCAGAACAGAGCTGGAAACTCACATGCTTACAGTGCACCAGGCCCTCAGCCAATGTTCCTGGGATTGGTTCCTCTTTACATGAAGTGCAAATGGATTTTTAAAATAATAAAAATAAAATAAAAGATTGGAGATTACTTTATTGATTTTTCTACATTTTCAAAGAAATGTCTATGAAAGCTGGGCTCAGCGATGCATGCCTATAGTCCTAGCTAATCAGGAGGCTGAGGCAGGACAATCACTTGAGCCCAGGAGTTCAAGGCCAGCCTGAACAACACTCCCTTCCCTAACTAAAAAAACAAAAACAAAAACATGAAGATTAACTGGTTTGCTTTTCAGTGTACATATTATAATTCACTAAAAGTATAATTTCAATTAAAAATTTTAATGGTTGAGTTTTATTGGTGTTTTAAAATAAACAGCCTCTAGAAGTTATTTTTAAAAAATCACTATGGACTTGAACTATCTTTTCAATCTCTGTCTAAAGAAATAAAAAATCAAAAGGCTGTTTTGAGGACTGTTCTATCAAACTATACCCAAATTATAAACAAAAAGGAAGGAGATAAATTCATGCTTTCCAAATCCCAGAAAGTTCTAACTCAAACATTATAGATACCATCCTTTCCTAGTTCTTGTCAAACAGATGCTCCATGAAGCTTTTATGCCCAAGAAGGACCAAAAAAGGATTCCCTATTTCACTTAATAAGGTATCGATCAGAAGCTAATAAATCAGGAGGTAGGTGGCCCAACACCTCCAAAATGAAAACCTCAGTCCTAAAAATGAGTCCACCAGAATGGCCATTCCTAAGAAATGTTCTGTTTACTCTAACAGCTAAAGCACTGATTTCTTAAGTTAGCCAGCATCAAGTGAAGCAGTTTATTGACTTCTGATACAGGACCTACCACAGTCTCCAAGGTAACTAGGCGCTCCATGAATGCTGTTTTTGGCAGTGACTGGGGCCACACATAAAAACATGTTTATTCCCAAACTGGCAGTGAAATGCGGTGGTGGAGTTGGGACCAGGCGGGCTTGTGAGAGCACACAAAGAGGAACAGGAAGGGGACTCACGAGGGCACCTGGGAGTGAGGTGGCTTTGGTACTGTGACGAGCCACAAGCCACCCCCAGGTCCTGGCCACCCTCCAAGGTGGCTGAGAAAGGAGTAGGGTGTGAGGCACTCTGAGGTGAGAAGGCGACCTTACTGGTGTTTTCATGACAGTACAACGGCTCATGCTGATCTTTCCATCTCGATTACTCACTGGACCCTCACAGGGGCCCTGCGGGTCAAGGGCTGTGACGGGTGAGGACACTGACACTGGGGTTAGACTTGGACTGCCTCTCGGCCACTGCAGGAGCCAGACAGCGATTCCAGGTTCCTCTCTTACCCCTCAGGGCTACCAAGTTTCGGAAGGAGTTTTCTGGCTACCTAATTCACAAGAGGCACAAACTCGGGGTGGAGGGGAGAGAAATTGACTGTGTCAATCACTTACCTGACACTTACCAAACACAGCCCCTCCAGAAACATAGCAGTGCAAACCGCACTCTGGGCCACCTCCTTGCCTTTCTGCTCCCAACTGCGCTCCAGAGGGAACAGGGCCAGCGCTTGCATCAGCATTGCCTTAGCTGTCACCATGGCAACCTCCCCTTGTTGCCCAGGCGAAGATGGTTGCCCCGGTCCCACTCTCTCAGAGGCCTTGATCCAGGGATGCAACCCTTGCAAACTCTTCCTTTACCTGCTCCCAACTTCCTCAAGGTTTCACAAGGCAGGGAACTGGCTGGGCTTCCCCAGCTCCCTTGGACACGTTTGGAGCAGGCCAATGTGTGTAAAGGCCAACAGGGAGGTGGGGCGCATAGAGAGATCACAGAGAGATACAGATTTGCAGGTGGGCAGCTGCTGCTGTGAAGGCCTGGCAGGGCTTGGCTTGAGTTCCAGTTCTGGCATTGGCTAGCTAGGGACCCTTAGCAAAGGATTCGTCCTCTAGGAGCCCATTGCTTAGACTATAAAGAACAGCCTGGGACTGGTCCCTTTATGAAGGGATAGTATCAGCATACAAAGGACCGCAGGACTAGAAGGGTCTATTCTTTCTTGTTTCCTGCCACCCTGGTGCCAGACTAGCTCACCACTGCCCTGAGCTCTGTAGCTGACACCAGCAGCACAGAGCCCAACCCGGCCAGCAGCTCACACACAGCTGAGCACAGTAAGACAGGAGAGCCATCAGTGGGAATCCCACATTCAGTACCTGCCACTAGCCCTCGCAGCTCCTCTTATTTGATAGGTTTAGTTTTGTTTTGTTTTTTTTGACAAGGTTTCATTATGTTGCCCAGGCCAGCCTCAAACTCCTGGGTTCAAGAGATCCTCCTATACTGGCTATTCAAGTATTCACTCCCACACCCAGCTTGAACAGATAGATTTAGTCACATAAATCTTCTACCTTTACTTGACAAAAATGCCACTGAGCAAAACACCTTTTAAGATACTAAGGGCATGAATGAACTTTCAGTCTTTAAGGCCAAGTGAGGGGCATTCAAAAATTTCTAAAAGATTCTGAAAAAGCAATTTCCACACTGTCAGTAGTGGTGACTTCTCAAAGTTAGCATGGATGCTGCATTTGCCATGTTACATATTCCTACGCTATCTGAAATTTTGTGAAATGCATATAATAATTTTATAATCAGAAAATACTAGCTTTTTTAAAAAATTAAAAAGCTGAGTAGTTCACAGCAGAAGAAACCAAAACAACCAATAGGCAAACAAAAAATGGAACAACTAGCAAAATGGAAATTTAAATCAGGTAGCACATTTACTTTCAGACTAGCAAATTTTTATAATAATACCATACATAGGCAAGAATGGAGAAACAGGTCATATACACTGATGTAAGGTTTCCACAGGATGGTCAGCTCTTCAACAGCATTTTCCAAGAACATTAAAATGACCCATACTGTGATAAAAACAGCACGGTACTGGCAAAGAAACAGACCCGAGGATCAGTGGAATAGATTAGAAGATCCAGAAACAGATAGACTCAGACACTCAGATAGACTCCAGACACACTCAGCCACCGCATCTTTGACAAAGGAGCCAACCACCCTCATTGGAGGAAAGACAGCCTATTTAATAAATGCTGTTGGAAAAACTGGATTTCAACCTGCCAAAGATTAAAACTAGACCCAAATCTATCACCAAGCACTAAACTAAGATCGAAGTGGATTAAAGATCTAAATATTAAGACAGAAA